>WEKX01007071.1:113596-219410 GCA_013390025.1 Pitta sordida
CGGTGCCTCCGCCCGATCTCAGTCCCGGTCGCGCCGCTCCCACCGCGGCCGCCCCGCCGGCACCCCACCCTGCGCATGCGCCGCCGCCCCGCGGCCTTCTGGGATATGTAGTGCGGGCGGGTGGGGGCGCGGCGCTGGGGCGCGGGGCATGATGGGAGTTGTGGTCCGGTCGCTGGGGGTTGAGGGTTGGATTTGATGGGGAGGCCCCGGCAGGGAAGGAGCTGTTGGGTTTTGGGAGCGAATTCTTCCCTGTGAGGGTGGGGAGGCCCTGGCACAGGTTGCCCAGAGGAGCTGTGGCTGCCCCACACTTCCCTGGAAGTGTCCAAGGAGAGGCTGGAGCAACCTGGAATAGTGGAATTCCCTGAGTGGAATAAAATGGTCTTTAAGGTCCCTTTCAACCCTTAACCTTCTATGAACTAACAATCACAAACCGTGTGATGCTCATCAAGGCAAGTGGCAGGTTTTACACCTGAGACAGACCAATCCTGGATATACAAACCCCAGAAAGGGATCTCAGGATCCTGGTCTATAGCACACTGAATGTGAGTCAGTGCTCTGCCCTTGGAACAGACAGCAGCGAGATCCCCTGACTCAAGGACATCCTGGGACTAACAAGCTTCAAGAATGCAGTAAATCACGATGTTGATCTAAACATTGCCAGCTTGGCAGAAGACTCAAGGCCCATGCATCCCGCATCTCAAATATCTTCATTTTAAAAATCACACCTACAGGTCAAAGAGACCCATGGCCAACTGATGGATCTTCCTCTGGGCATGCACAGAAGTTTTCTGGGCTCATGTAGCTTCTGTGGAAATTACTAACCAATCCTCCTAGAGGAGCTGTGCTTGGGAGGTGACTAACTCTGAACTTCTGTGTACCAATAATGGTGCAGGAAGTCAGGCGGGGTGGGCTTGATTTGAGCAATACCACTGAGCACCCCGGCTTGCACGACGGAAATAAATAACCAGTCTCTATCAAATGTGTAATTATTGACTTGCTCCACGCAAGGGAAGGGCCAATTGTGTCCTGGGATACATCAGGCACAGCATCGCGCTGTGACCAGGAGCCAGGGAACAGCTGGAGTTGGGTCAGGGCAGGGGCAGGTTGGATCTCAGGACAAGGGTGTTCTTCCCCCAGAGGGTGGTTGGGCAGTGCCCAGGCTCCCCAGGGCAGTGGGCACAGCCCCAAGGCTGCCAGAGCTCCAGGAGGGTTTGGGATGATCCTCTGGGGACAGGGAGGAACTCTTGGGGATGGGCCTGTACCGGGCCAGGAGCTGTACTGGATGGTCCTGGTGGGTCCCTTCCAACTCAGGGTATTCTATGGCTCTATGGCACTTTGGGCATGTGGATAATCAGCTCCTCCTCTTCCCTGCTCACCGGGGCCTGGAGGCTCAGATGCTGCCTCAGAGCATTTTGCCTTCGGTCCTAGTGGCAAATAGCAATTTCTAGTAATGATGTTTAACCAATTTTACTGGGAAGTTACACTCAATTTATACTGCAATTCTCAGTGTTTTCTGAAACAGTAATAAAGCAATAAAGAATTTTTTCCCTTGCTTAAAGCAGTGATATCTCTAATTATAGAAATCATTTGAACTATGCCGCTGCCTGTAAATGCATCTTTGTTTCATGCTGGCATGCAACAACCACACTTCACAGTGAAACAAAAGCTGTAATCAGAGCACAACAATAAAAGCTGAAGTCAGCCACAAACAATGCTGCACCATTCCCATGGCAACTTTTCCCTATCAAACCCTGGAGAGGTCACACACTCTGCAGCTGCACAAGCTTGAAGCTTTTCAATCTCGACTTCATTCACAATTACTCATACTTTTTTTTGGTTGTTGTTGATTTTCATTTAGCAATGTTTCACTGGACTTAACGCAAGACAATTAACAGTGGGCAACACCATGTCCCTTCCCCATTAAAGTTCCAAGGTGACATTTCTCATCCTGACAGAACTATCGTGACTGTGACAGCCCATGAAATGACTGCAGGATGTGGCCCTGTACATGCAAGAGGCCTTTACAAAACTATATTCCCTTTTCGCAGTCAAAAAGCCACACAGTCAAAAGTAACTCCATAATACAGAAAAAATATAGCAGTCTACACTCTGCTATGCCTTAATTTACAAATAGTTTCTTCAGCCTCCCACACAAGGTTTGAATAAAAATACATCCTGACAATAGGACTCAGGAAATGAAAAAAAAAATTACATATAAAAGAAGGAAGATATTTTATTGTAATCATGTAGCAAATGTCATATTACAGTTTACCATAGTTTCCATCTTGGGAGGCAACCTGTCTTTGAAGATGGCCTAATTCTTCCCATGTTTGCAATTCAGTGAGGAGACAATCAGGAATATAAGGAATCGTCCTTATTTAAGCCAAGAAATGAACACTTCAAAACAGCCAAATTCTGTAAAGTTGAGTTGCTCACAAGAGAATATTCATGAGATTCACATACGGAGAACCAAAAGAAGAAGACCTCGAAATCTTTGTCCAAGACAATCTGATATGGTTTTGTGTATACATATATGTATCTATATACATAAAACATAAATATCCTTATTCTCCAATGCCCCGATTTAAAGCAAAACTTGTTGCAGTAGGAAGGTGCTCACAGTTCTAGTGTAATGATTTGTACTACTTAAAGCTCAGCTGACTTTGACGCAATTCAGTATTTCCAGTGTTCCTCTCTGTGGAGTCTACAAATATAATATTTGAAAGTAATTGAGGTGACATACAGTTAAACTTCAGATCTGAAGTAATTAGATTATGTGGGGACTGTCCTGCTCTGCAGTACAAAGTAGGTGTACAGAAATTACAAAGGACAGAATCTGTATTTTACCTACCCTGCCATGTTTTCAAGAATAAAATCTACACTGGCTTCTGCCCCATGACATGCCACTGACTTCAGTGTAGAAATTGGTTCATGGCCTCATATGCATATTCCAGCAGAATTATGAAACAGTCACTTTTTTCCTCTACAGTTGTCTCTAGTCAGAGTTTTCAAACACTGGCAGGTATCCTCACAACAGTCTTCATGTCTGGCAAAAAATATTGGCAGATCCCTTCTGTGCCAATCCTTTACTCAGGACCTGACTGTGATTCTCACCACTGAAACGGGTAAGAGAGTTTGGACATCAATTCCTGCTAGGATTTCAGTTACTCAAAATAGTCTGTAACAAATAACATTTAGTGAGTGACCTGTGGCAATGTGCAGCTTTAACAAGTATTTATTTCACAAGGAAACTCCAAGTATGCAAAGGAGTAGCATGTATGCATCTATCTATATGCAAATATACAATTATAAATGTGCATATCACATATATACTTTGTAAATATAAACACACACCTTGAGTGTCTTGACAACAAAGCACAAATACTCAGCTATTCCAAAATATCCCGATTTTTCACTTTTCTAATTGTATTTTCATGTTGGATAATTTTATCCAGCAGAGGAAGTCCAGCAACTTTATGCATATGCAGAAATGAAGAGCTGGGGACAAAACCTGACTTCATTGCTCTAAAGAAATTAATTCAGCCTTAGACAAAACGGTTTTGTTAAAACTAACAGTTATGTTGCTGTGGAAAACAGGAAGAAGCCTGGCCAGTGAATTGCTAAGTGCAGAGCAAAATGCTGTCACTATATTCTTTTTTTATGGGTCCAATATTGCGAATTCCATCCGCATGCAGTATGCCTCCTGTGCACTATTTTAAGAGGGGTGTTGCTGACCTCAATGGGACTACTTTTCTTAGAGGCTGTGACCAGGCAAGGTCATTACTCTGCTGACACCTTCAGCGTTAGCAACCAGGGAAAGCTTTTCAGTCATTAAAGTTCATCCCAGAGGTTGAATGTCTGGGTTTTCTGCAATGTCATGAGACTAATTAGGCAGTATTTATTGCCTAATTAAATTATTTGCCATAACGTAGAATGAGACCAAAAGTTCTCTGAGGCTCCTGTCAGTACGACCTGGAGAAGAACAACACTTTGTGTTTGAGGGTTGCCAGCTGCAGTGACTTAAACATGTGAGCAAGACAGGCTCTAAGAACTAAGGTTGTCCTGCCCACCTGAGGAGCAGACTCCTGTTCACTTTTGTTTATGGCCAGTTTCTGAAGCTCGAGAAGATAACCCTTATTCCTGAGCTGGTCTAACGGGTAGTGAAGGAAAAACATCCTCTCCAACTCTGCAGGTAAACAGCTAAAGCGCTAAAGAAAGCTTCCCTACAGTCATTGCCTTTCAGAAGAACTGTGTGATGGGCACTTTGAGGGCAATGCAGACAAACCTCTTCCCTCTGCGCCTCCCAAGGGAGAAAAGGAGCAGAAGCATTAAAATCCCTGCACGTATAAGCAGAGAGTTTAATTCAAAAGCTGCTTTAAAGCATATTTACAATATGCATTTTAAAGCCCAAACTTCATCTCCTCTGATGAAATGATGTTGACAGAGCTTGGAAATTTAATCTCACAAGGAGGTTAAATTCATTCAGCTACAGCTGCCAGTTGTTGGACCTTGTTATTAATTTAATACTGAAGTAGAAAAGCACCCTGATGTAGCTGCTGTGTATAAGTACTGATACACAGTTATGAAGTAATTTTGCAGCCTTTTAAGTTTGCTGTTTCCCTGAAAGTCATATTTAAACACTCAGAGTTTGTTAGGAGTTTAATATTCTTAATATTCTTATGCTGCAGCTGTTTTCATCATTCCTATGTGCATAGCTTCGTACTAAAATACATATGGTGATTCCTAATTTTCTACCAAATGGTGCATTTTTTTATTTTGCTTCCATCATTTCTAGATATAAAGTTTATTATCAAAAACCAAAAAGACCTTTCCCCTCCTTTTTTCTATTTTAACCTAAAACCATTCTGCACTAAAAAAAAGAAGAATAAATTGACTTTAAAATACAATGTCCCTGCAATAAAAAGGTTTAAATGCTTTCATTTCATTTCAAAGCTTAAAAGATGAGAGCTTAATCTTCTTCAGAAAAGGGCGTATTCTACACTGAAATATATACAAACTGCCCGGGGGACTTTCAGCTCACACAGTTGTTGCAGTCAGGTCAGGACAATGTGTTGCTGTTGTCATTGGGCAGAATGGGAGGCAGAGAAAACACTATTTTGTGTGTTTTATTTGTTAATAGCTCACTGTGCACCCTATTGCAGAGAGAATTTACATTTTTAACAGATACTACAGTGCAGAGTAAAACTGGGGGTTGAAGCTGCTCTCATTTGTGCTTTTACCTGGAGCTATAACATTATACACTTGTCCAAGTGACAGTCTAAGTTCTGTTCCATGATGGCTGGAAGTGAGAAAGCTTTTCTTCAGCTGTAGCAAGATCCCAAAGTACATTGCAGTGCCCTGCCCTGGGCACACCCTTCTGACTTAGCTGTGGCGAATATTTCCCAGGCTGGGGAATCCCTTGGTGATGGCACTCTGGGTTTTTTCCCTCTGGCTGTGGCAGATCAAAGCATTGTGACAATGGTGAGAGTGCCACTGCTGGTGCCCTCAGCCCCTCCCATGGGTACCCACTTATGGATGTGCCCCCACAGGGATGCCCACATCGGTGCCAGAGCCTTAAATCCAGGTTTTTCACAGGAAGAAAGAGCTCTGCAGGTGGAGATCCAAGCAGTAGCAGCAGCAGCATCTAAAACGTGTTGTTTTACCTCAGAGGAGCAACTACAGGGGCTCCCAGTACAAGGTCAGAAATGCCTCAGCCCCCTGGCACACAGCACGGCACCAGCACTGCCTCATTGGGTGATTTCAGGTGGTGTCACCATTTTCCCCCAGCCCACTCTGGCCCTGGCAGGTGCTGTGCTGGATCAGGTATCACCTGGCACTCAGAGCTGGCACAGAGGTGGCATTAAAGCTGAAAACTGGCACAAGCTCCAGAGCAGACACCTTGGCTCATTCACTGCCAAGTGGCCGTGGCACCCACACAGCTCTTAAAAATGTACAGGAATTGAAGCCTATGGAGAGCCTGGTTAACAACTAACAGTGGAACTTTTAAGCTCATAAAATAAGCAATTATTAAAGATTTATTAAAGAATAAGGATATCTCTATAAAATCCCCTACTGTATTACACTATGAAACTTCAAATAGATAGAAAAAAGACCCCAGAACCCTATGCCTACATTTAAAACTGAAAATAGAAATATTAATTGCCATTTCAGTGTATCTAGAAAGACTGTAAAAATCCTGCTATGTTTAGATTTGGAAATTGTGTGGAACAATGAGGCTCTGGAGACATTCCCAAAATCCAGCTTTTTAGCTCAGTAGTATTTCATTCCCAGGTCATTCCTGGATTTACATTTCCTTCAGAAAAATTATTTTCTAGAGTCTTAGGTTGGTTTCTGAACTGAAAAACTGAGCTCACTTCAGCCCTATTCACTCCCACTTCTTGAGTGAAATGCCTGTCATGCTTTTTGGACAATCCCCATTTTTCCTATCTCCCTGTTTCTGAGGAGCTTCCACTAACTCCCAGGATGATTCTCTCTTTATGCCTCCCTTTCTGTCACCCTGCAGACTCTGCTGCATTCAGCAATGTTCCTTTTAATTTACATTAGGGGAAAGATTAAAATGGATCACTGGGATTAAAGCAGCTGGAAAATGGGTCCCAAACTCGACCAAATTTCAGTGTTTCTAACTTCCAACTGCTCTGATTGTTATGAGAAGCCACAGCCCTGGTACTTGGTGCACGTTAAGCAATGGGTTTCTGTTGTAAATCAATTGTGAGTATTTTATCATCAAAAGCTACACAGCTCAGGACTTACCAATTTAAAATACTTATTTTAAATTGTATTTATTATATTTACACTTTTATTGAAGCCAGTGCAAGAATAAGGCTCTTTTAGTATGTTCATGGTAAGAGACAGAGGTATGACACTGTCTATAAAAACTCCCTTGCTGCCAGGAGCAACTCTGAACTGAGAACTGACAGGGGAGAGACCCGGAGGCAGAGGCAGCTCCAGCCCTGCTGAGGTGGGCAGCAGGGTTTTACATCAAGGTAGCAGCCCCTGTGCCTGGGGAACAGTAAATATCAATCACAGGGCATGAAGGCAGTCCTGGCCTCTCCTCCTTGGCCCCCAGGGATGCTTTAGGAGACAACAATCTTCCTCTGCAACTCTTTTTCTAAGCCCTGTTGCCATCAACGAGTACTCTCAGGGCTGATCACGGATGGAGCTGAGCTGCTGCTGACAATTATTTAACTGACAATGCGCCCAGCGCCGCTCCAGATATTGCTCCAGCTTGTCTGGCTTTTCAGCATTTCCTCGCTCTCCACAGATTTTTCCACTCCTGCTAAAACCAGCTCCACAGGTTGTGGCAGTAGCTTCAAGGGGTTGTGTAAACAGCAGCACTGCCAGGTCATCTGCACCTCTGCTCAGCCGGTGACAGCGCTGGCGTCTCTGCCTCCTGCCATCTGTCACCCAAGAGTGGACAGATGCAGACAGCTGTCCTCATGCCAAATGCTACCTTTGCTGTCAAGCTACTGTGCTCACTCAGACTTAAAGTTTATCTTGAGTTACCCTGGTGGCTTTAGATTTTAAAGGTAGAGACCCAATTTCCATGGTAAGTGAATCGACTTTTTGTTTCTCCTGATACCTGGAATGACAACAATGCCAGAAGGTGCACTGGGCTGCTCTGTGGCATTTCAGAATTTTTTTTGCTATTATTCTGAAGACAGCTGGCTATGAAATGCATCACCCATTTTTTTTAGGACTGAGTGTAATTCTGATATTAATGATGAAAAGATGACTGCCTCTGTCAACCCTGCTTTGTCTTGGGAAAAGAACGCAGAAATTACTTTTCTTTTGCACCATTTGGTAGGTCCATCACATGTTAGAAATATTTAAAAGCAGATGTAGTGGCATGGGACATATGTCTGACTAGAAATTACTTCATTATTAGGAAACTACCCCTGTAGACCTTAAATAATGTCTTATGAACCAGTAACACAAGGATGAATTAAATTTATAAAGCTGTAAGGTAGAGCTGATGCCGTGTCAAAAAAAAAATTGAAATAAATATTTTATGGCAATTAAGAGGCACATCTTTGTTTTTACAGAGATTAATTGAGTTACAGATTTGTTAAAAGCACCTTTTAGTTTTGTTGAAAGCAGTAAGAACTCAACAGAAGTATCTCATGGTGCTGTTTTGAATTAATTATTAACAAGCAAGAGTAATCAAAATCATCAAATAAATTTCTCTCTCTCCTTTAAAAGCATAGCGGGGTGGTTTGCCGTGGTAAACCACAACCAGATCTGACATTTCTAAGGGAAAAAGGGTGGACAAAATAAAGGCAAAACAGAGCAGATGGGAGAGAGCAGAGGTGAACCTGTGCTGGGGCTCAAACCTGCTGCTTAGGGAAGAGCCCCACAGGGTTGCCTTGTGTAGTTGGAAGTAATGACACCTTTCTCTGCCAACCTCTGGGTCCATAAATCATTTTATGGTTTTAGGGATAAACCTTTTTTGATCTTTAGGATACAGCTTTTTGGATAGAAAAGTATCCCAATTGCCAAACAGCAAATGGTTCCCTTGATTGGAGGTAAACCGTTGTTTTGTCCTTCTGCACCTCTCGTTTGACAAATCAGGAACCATCTGTTTTGCAGACTGGAATTCCAGCCTTGCTTCTCCTGGCTGGGAGCAGGTTATGGGTCTGGCACCTTGGCCTGTGGCAGTGGTGGTAGTCACAGCAAGGAGAACCATCCTGAACAAATGCCCATCTCCTGGGGAAACATCCTCTTCCTTTGGGGTTGCAGAGCCGTCCAAGTGCCAACCATCCCTGACTCCTGTGCCCTTAGTCTGAGTTGTTTAAATTAAGAGACTCCTGTGAATGCTATAAAATTGCAGTTTGCCGAGGAATCAAGGACCACAGGGCTACCATAGGAAGCCAATTTAGTCCACAAAATGCGAGTGCTGCGATAAGGAAGAACAAAGGACAAGAGGAAAAAAGGCAGAAATCATGGGTAACAATTATATGAGTAACCCACTCACTCCTCTGCAATGATTAAACATTAAACTCCCACAAGCTAAGTAAACAACAAAAAAAAAAGACTCTCTGGATTTCCCCAAGGCTTTGTCTTGGGGAAATTATATTAAGTTCTGAACTTGAGGGTAAGCGCAGCTGCATCCTCCCCTCTGCCCTGGAGGAGCTCTCTGTGCGAGGGTGTCTGTAACAGGAGTGTCTGCATTGGGGTGTCTCTGGCTGGGCTGGCCTCAGCTTGGGGTGCCAAACGCTCTGCATATAACTCCTATACCATCCCTGTAGGTGCAGCAGGGTGTCAGAGGTTCTGTCCCTCTGCAGACCACAGAGTTCCACATTATCTCCATGAGTCCTAACCCGAAGAAGCAGAATGGTCACTCTTTTTTCCCCCACAAAAGAATAATTTGGGTTTGCCTCTCCTTAGATGTTATAACCCCACTAGCTTGTCCTCCTTTTGCTTCGTTCTGTTCATCAGGTGGATCCCAGGCACATGCAGACTGCCTGTAGCCTGAAATTTGGCTTTTGCCACTTATCACCTCTCCTGCTTACCAGCACAATTTTAATTATTCTGACTGACTTCAAAAAGCAGAAGGAGATTTAAAATCATCCCAGATTACAAAGCAGGGAACTCAATTTACTTTTACAGAGACGCCTTGCCAAAACAAAGACCGCAGAAGTATTTCTCTCATAGGTGGACTCAACCACCACTTTATCAAAGAAAGGAACAGAGCAGCCAGCTTCCCACACAGCTCCTGCTCCCGTCCCTGCTGGAACCCAGCTTCCCTCGGGAAAGCAGCACAAGCATGCAGGGGCATGCCAGAGCAAGCAGCATGCAGACAAATCTTTCTTTGCAGGGTCCCACAGTGCGCTTGCCTAACGCAGAGCTCGGCTTTCCACCTCCGCTTTGGTCTGCCGCCGGTGTTTGTGTTGCAGGCTGTAAATGGGGTCAGCAGAAGTTGCTGAGATTGTGATTCAGTTTTATTTTGCCTGTGGACAGCACTGAGTCACTGCAAGGAGGGTAGGGGATGGCAGGCAAGGCTCCGAGGCGGTGTTATTCTATAGGCTGGGAGCAGCTGGAGAAAAGGGATTCAAAGTCCCCAGATGCTGACAATGAGATTTTCCCACTGGATCATCTCCACCGCTGCTTGAGCAGCAGTAAAACAATCACTGCTACACTTGCCCAGGAAGGTCTGGGGCCATGGTGAGACCCTGTGGAGGAGCTATGATATGATATCAAGTCACCACTTTTATGTAGGTAAAGTAGACAAACAGAGATGCCATAGAGCAGGTAACCGGAGGTGCCCTGGCTGCACACTTGTTCACAAACACACCAGCTCTGTGAAAACACCAAGATAAATCCAGACACACTGAAGTTCAGATGTGAAGAAGGATTTCTGTTTGCAATATTTGAAAATACATATCCCACTTCTGAAGCTCAACGCTGAACACCATCACTAGGAGGGTAACAAGGTATCTGAAATCAAAACCAAAAGCATGTTATTCTAAATGATTATGTATTTCCCCAATGTTGCACCCAAAAGAATGAAGCACTTACAGTCTATGCCTGGTTGATATGGACTTAATGGGACTGTTCCTCAACAGAACTAAAGGTACGGCTGGGCAATTGCAACTGGTTGAGTTATCATGTCTGATAAGTTAATTTGGCCACATGAGTAAGCTGACTTAAAATATATGGGGTTTCTTTTACGTCTGCAATAGGCTATGGGCAGTGAATGAGAAGTGGCATATTAGGCTCAACTGCTTGAGCAAATGTGTGTGTAAATAACAATGGTGGATTAAGGTTTTAAGGAGTACAAATGTAAAACTCCAAGGGAGTAAGAGAGCTGAACAGAGGAAAAATAAATGGAAATTGTAAAACAGGAGAGGAAAGGAGGAGAAATGAGAAGGAAAAAAAATTATGGGGCAGACATAAAAACAAAGGAGATCACCAGGAAGAAAACAAACAGAGACAGGGTTGTCCCCTTTCGGATGGTGATTGTGAAATGAAAGAGCTTCACTGGAACCTACAGCGGTCACTTCAGTTCATCTCCCTGGGAGACCCTCGTAAAACCAGCACGACGTACCCGAAGATACGGAAAGCGGTGAGTACTGCTGCTGTGTAATCTGTTTTCTTTCGTTTGATGAAGGTCATGACTTTGATATTTTCCACCAGACTGGCTGGATTTGGGTGTCGGGCTGTTTGTTTGTTTACAGACGGAGAAATGTTTCCGACATCTGTCTGTGTTCTCCCAGCAGCTACCTCATGTTTCTCCAACTTCCCACCCTTGCCCACGGACCGTTCTTGGAAGGTTAGTTCAGTTTGTGTTCATTAAAACACTCTTCAGCTGAACTCACTTAACACAACACCAAACTGAAAACTGTCTTAGCCTTTATGTAATGTTTTGCTAATTTTAACCAACAGGTTGAGTGGTAGGAGCCAGTGGGGTTGCTGAAGAGCCATGAAGAGACTACTTAGTCAGATATTTCTGGAAACGTCTAGATTTCTAGAAATACAGATGAAATCATGCGGAGACCAGAGTGCAGCTGTGCAGAGAAGAGGCAACTCATTTTTCACCTCCATCGTCACATCAAAATCAGTCCAACACTAGCTGGAGAGGTGACGTGGTCGCTTGGTTTTACAGCAGCTTGAGCAGGGACCTGAGAAATGGGCACAAGCTGGGGCTGGGTATTAACAAGTCCCTCAAGCCCTTGGAGCAGCTCCTGTCTCATTCTTGTGAGCAATCCCACAGCAGGGTCAACCTGCATCTCACCTCCTGGGGCAGCCCTTGGGATTACTTGGTGCCACTGCAGGAAACAAAATTAATTTATACACGGAAACCACAAAGTCAGTGCCTCAAGTGAAGTCTTGCGAAAAACCAAGTTGTTCTCTGTGCAGCCAAGTAATCAAGATCACAGATTTGTGTCTGACCCTTATTCCCACCCCCTGTGGGGCTCACAATTCCTTCCCATGTCCTCCTGGACATCCCCTGGGGCAAGCCAGGGCTGGGGTCAGCTGCCCAGTGGGCAGGACTGCAGCCAAGGACCACGTGTCCTCTCCACCAGTGTCTTGACACATCTCTCCTCCCTACCCCAGGATGATTTTTATCAGGGATTGTCTTTGAGTTTCTTAGACTCTTGCAAATTCTATTTTAATTAGCCAGTACGTTCTGAATTCTGATAAAATGTATTTTAGCCTTAACTCTGCTTTAAAATTTACTTCTGTTTAAGAACATGTGAAAATTGATCTGTGTGAACTTGGGAACTTGCTACCAGCAAAGTTTCTCTACTAATGGCCATCCCTAAATGTATTATCTTTCCTACCTTATTAATGTATTTCCTACCTTATTAATGTATTTCCTACATTATATTTGTGTAGCTAATTGAACAGGGGTTTCATTGAACTATCACTAGGAACAGTTTACACTTAAATACTCAACCAACCATTAACTAAAGCTTTTAAAGAAGTGATCACCACAGATTTCCTTTCAAAATCGTGATTTACTGCACACGCACGGCCATTTTTTTTTAGCAAGCAAGAAAAATAAACTTTATGCTGTAGAGATGTGCACATGGTCTTTGGCAGACTGGTTTCCTGACTTCAGAATTACTATGAAACATGCATTTTAAATACCGAGAAATTTGAGAGTAAACGTATTTACAGGAATGAAAGCTTGACCAGAATGATAAATGAATCAGGCTTAATCAGAAACAAACAGTGATCTATTCATAGCTGTTTCAAAAAGGCAAGGATTTTGCAGATGTTGTTAGGTCAAGTTATATAAAAAGACAGTTTATAATGAGCAGAATGTGTGTGCTAGAGTCAAGGGAAGTCTTCACAAACACATGTTTTTCCCATAGCTACGTGACTTTATTCCCCAGTGGCATGGTTTCATTTTGATACATGCTCCTTCTCATCTCTGTCCATTGCACCATCCCTGTGGCAGAAGGATTGCTGGAGAGCACACTGAGAACTTGGAAAGACATGGGAAACTGAAGTTTTAGACTTTATTCCCTTAAGACATCCCAATTCATATTAATGGGAGGGATGCCCAGCGCCGAGAAAAACTTGTCCCGGGAACTTGCACAATGACCAGCAAGGGGGTGGTTGCTGCACTGCCCAGATTTTGGAAATGAGAGTTTGAGAGCCCTGTGTCTGGAGTCCAGCAATACTAAGGAGCTCATCAAGCACTGGAGCCCTTTTTTCTCCCATCTCAAGGGGTGGGAGACACAGGCAAAGGGCTGAAATTCAGGCAGCAGTGGAGCTGGGGAAGAGCCAAGAGGAGCATTTAAAGGGCTTATGAGTTGAAACTGGTTTTCCTTTGAAAACCCTGAGTATCTACACTGAAACCCAGAACACTTGAACCTGCTCACTGGCCTAGAGCCCAACATATGCTCCATTAAACCACATTTCATTTCTTCTAAATAAATAATCAGCATCCTTTATGGCACCGTGATATATCATGAGGTAGTGTCTATGATGCTATTAAGGTAGAAGAAGAGAGGAAAGAGATTGATAGCTGATGCTTCATGCGATGAAAGGCAGAATTAATCATAACCCAGGTAAAGGATGGCACTGCTGCATCAGCTCTGGCCTAAGTCTGCCCCTCCATATATCACCATGTTGCACAATATATAGTAAAACCCAGAAATTTTGAAGTAGAGTCATCCTGGAAAGAACTATGTGCAGATCTGGTGACATTAAACAAGATGCCTTGCTTTGAATCAGGCTGTATTTTGTCCCCTCTGGAGGCAGCACCGTTGCTGTGTGGTTGCACAAGTCAGGCCTGCAGGGTCCAGATGCTGCCAAGAAGCTGTGCTCTGAAATTTGAAGTGTAGAAGTTGGGTAGGAGGAAGAGACATAGTCTGGAGAGTCAGAGAAGGCAGTGTGTAAACTCACAATGACTTACAGAAACAGTTGCACAACTGATCTAGATTAAGCTCATTCATGGTTCAGGTAAAATCAGAGTCCACTTGTAAAATAATATTCAATCAAAGAGAAATTTGACAATGTGTGGATCTGCAGGAAAGCTGAGAGGCAAACATCCTCAAACTTTCTCTTCCTATAATCTAGAGTCAGGTTTTATCATCTAAGCCCATGCCTTAACACGCTGGAAATTGCCAATTTTCAGCAAGGACCTATGGGTGATGGAAACAAGCTGGTGATTTTGAATTTACCCTTCCAATGAACATGACAGGAGGAGAGGCTGCAGTTGCTTATTTTCACTCTGTAACAAACATGATTGATGGGCTAAACTGATTGGTCCCGCTTCACCACCCTCACCAGGCACTAAAATCACTTATTGGAGGGAGGGAGGAAACACTAGGACTGACTGACTCAAGGAGGTGGAAGGAGATGGGCACGTCTGGCATGGATGGTGGTCATGTTCCACCACCTACACCCCAGCCCAAATCAAGATCCATGTTGGAGGAATCGATCTAAATCATTAGTAATTGAACATTCTTGGGTGACTTCTGGCCAAGCATTTGGTTTGGTAAAATAGCTGCAATTTCATGGCTTTGGGCTCTCATCAAAAAGTGAGTTTCTTTTTAAATGAGGAAGGGGTAGCTCTAGGAGCTTCGTTTTTCTGCCGTGAAGCAGACAGTTTTTATCTATATGTGAAATCTGAGTTTTTCAGACAAGGTGAAAAAAAAAAAAGTTTGACTTCTGAGTAACAATTCAAAAGTCTTGACATAGATGCACAGAGACAAACCACAGACATTGTCTCTTAAATAACTTTTTGCAAAGGCCATGCAAGCGATCCACAGGTCTTCACAGGAACCTGGTATGTTGCTGGGGAGCATAATCTTTTCTAATACTGTTAATTTTAATAAGCCCTTTCTTGTCTGGTGGTTAAACCACAGATCTACAAGTCATAACACAGGCGTATTGTTCCTAATCTTCATTAGCCTTGTGTCTCACCTCAAGCGAGACACTTACATTGTTACATTTTTCTGAACCTTCAGCTCTAAAACTCTTAAGATATTTGCCCATCCGCATTGCTCAACTGAAATAACATTTGCAGAGCACGTTGGGTTGTCAGAGGACGGACATTATTTATTAGTGTAACTTCTGATTTCAGTTACGCCCACGCAACCTGCTTGTTCATGTGGAACAGCGTCATTTCTCTGACTTCCTTTCTGTGCAAAGGCTTGGTGTTATCTGCGTTAGGAAGTGTGATTAAGGAAAGAACTATGCTTCTTTTTAAAGTTTTTTTTTTTTAGATATATCAACTTACCATGTGCTTTTCCTTTCACAGAAGTCATTTAACTTTTTTTCCTAAGCTGAAAACCCTGCTACAGTGAGTTACAGTCCTGAGGTAAGAATTAGCATTTTCCATGATGACTTGAGTCCACGTGTCACCAATATTTTCTTTGAGGTCCTAAGTATCTCCTTTTGGCACCAATATCAGCAAAAATTAAGGGAACTCCAATTCTCCAGAACTGAACCTTGGGTGGAATGATTCATGTGGAGGCTGTACACACTCGGGCATCCCTTGTAGAAAACACTGGCATTGATGTACAAACTGTTTTATTTAGAGAAACTGTGCTCATGAACTTTCTAGGTAACTGTGACCCCTGAAACACCCTCCAGCTTCTAGAACATGCAAAGTGAGTTAATGGCCGTATGAAGAAATGAAGTCAATGGACTAAGGCTCAAGAAGTCTAGCAAAATCCAAAGTCAGCAGTGTGTTGGATCAGCTCTTTAAACAAGCCACTGGATGTTGATGTAGGGTTTTGAAGTCTTATGTGCTGACAGGTCCTTCTATTTTCCTACTTATGGTAAAGACATTATACAGTGTATTCGTCATCAACTGAACAGCAATAATTGGCGACAGCATTTTTGTCACAGCCTCAATAAGTGTTGCAACAAGTCTGATGTATTGCCTCTGTGTCTGTCACCACATTTTAAAATCTGTGGACTGTGACTATTTTTAAAATTTTTTTTCTTATATGTCCTATCACAGTCCAAGCTCTTTTATGTGCAGTAAGCATTTAATTACCACAGATACCACGTCAGCATTTAGACATAGCAAGAATAACTGCGGTAGAGTTCATCCTTTTCCAAATGCCTGTTGCAAGAGGACTGTGTCACTCTGGAATTTGTGCGAGCTGATCATCTTTGTGTCTAATTCTAGGAAGAGACAACTAATACAATTCTAATGTAATGTGTATGGGAAATGTAATGTGTACGGGAAATGTAACATGTATGGGAAAACCGATGACTGAGTATTGTTTGTGTCAACTGGCAATTGCAACTCAGGTTGGTAGGCTGTAGCCCCTGGTTGTGCAGCATTTTTCAGGTATAAACAGAGATAGTTCTCTGAGGTGTTCTCAGGAGAAGTGAAAATACTGAGTCCCAGGTCAAGGTTTGCACAATGCATTTGATTTCCCTTCCATTTTTGCTGTTAGTTTAAGGCAGTGAAATGCTGTAGAGTTTTGACGCAGGATCATGTGATTCTATGAAATTACTTGATACAGGTTAAAGAATGTGTTTCTGTGAAAAATAGAGTCTATGGTAGGGACAGCCATCCCTACCAGCAAGAGTGGAAAACAGGCTGCAGGGGACCAGGCAAACACTTTTTCTGATGCCCCAAATGAGAGATTCACACTCTAAAGCTGGACGTCTCCTGGTGGTTCCAGTGCTTGTACCCTTTTTCCAGGCCTTGCCCTGCAAATAAAAATTATTAAATGCTTGGGTAAGAAGGAAGACCAATTTTTCTTCAAAATCCCCTCCACACTGCTTTGGAGTTCAGTTGTGAAGGCACCTTCTGAACTACTCCTTGGCCAGCTCAGCGCACTTGTCTTGGTGAGAACTGAGGCTGAGCTTGGTGAAGTACCAGCAGTTCTGGAAAGCCCCAAGCAGCAGCAAGCAGGCAGCACACAAAGCTTGCTGCAGAAAAAAAAAAAAATCTATTCACCATCACCAATATTATTAATCGGCCCACAGTTTGCTCAGACAGGAAATTGTTACTGACCACTTTAATTTTACTAAACAAATGAAACCACCCCATTACTCATTCAAATCTAATAAACCGCAGAACACAGAGGAGGAAGTGAACACTTTAAAATGGCTTGGAGAAAAGTTCTCACTTTGTTTTGCCATTTAATTAAAGCCAGGCTCTTTACAGGAAAGGGCATAATTAAATGGCAACATGGGTCCTATGATAATCTTCTCCATTGGCATCTCAACATGCAACTTGCTACCGAAGGCAGACAGGCTTTTTGTGTTCTTCTTTACATTCCCACAGCCTTATCTACTCCTCAGGAAGAAAACACACTCAGTACCAGGACAGTTCTACTCTCTCATGCCCTGTTAGATGGTACAGGGCTTTGTTAGAGAGGTGCCCGTGAAATAAATTTCCTGACGCTTAATGTCTGCAGACATTCAGAAAGTGACTTCCTGAAGATGGGCCCTGCAAATCACCTGACAACCATCGGTTTTGTCAATGCCTTGGCATTTCCCAATTATCAGGTCTTTAAAATATCAGCAAGATATCATTCCAGTTTTAATATTTGCAGTTCTAGCACTAGTTCAATATGTGATGTGATTTGTATGCATATGTAAATATTGTCTTTGCAGTCAGGAGGCAGACAAAGCATGAATGTACTTGTACCACAGAGAGAGATTGCTGTAATTGTTTGCCTTTCTTCTCAACATCAAATTACTGCTTTAAATGAAGGGAATTTCACAAACAGGCAGAAATGCCATTTTTTCTATGGGAATTCTACTTACTCCAGCTTAAAGCAGCATGATGAAGCTTCACCTGAAAGAAGAGTTCATAAATGGGAATTACTTCTTTGCGGTATTTTGGCTCCTAGGAGATGATTAAAGAAGAAAAACGCAGATAATCTCAATAAAGGGCAAATATCACAAAGAAACTTAACACTCAACAGGTTTTTATAGCACTGCAAAGGCCATGAAGGCATTTTCAAATACATACGAGTTTGTTCCTGTCCGTGCAACACCCACTCTTTGGGACTGTTGGCATTTGGCACCTTCACACTCAGGAGATGGACAATGTTTGCTGGAAGGTCCTTGCCAGTTTGGAGCCGGTGTCTCACCTGGTTCGCCCTGGACAATTTCTTAATCCAATGCACGCAGAAGTAAAGTCAACAGGAAGATGTATTAAAGAAGCCTGCACACTTAGTCACCATCAGAATGAACTGCTGTGTGATAAATCATGTTTGTTATCACGTATCAGTCCCAAGTATGGACCATATTACCCACATGGCCCTGGATTGAAGCTGGCCCCTCTTCCCTTTCCAATCACAGATGTTCTGTGAAATGGGATGCAATCTTCTCTGTTTCCCATTCTTCAAAACATTCTCCTCACCACTCTCATTAGTCTTGCTTAATTTGTTTTGCTATCTGGAAGGAATTACAGATTTGCCATCCTAGAAAACAGCTGACATTTTTACAGGAAGAAAAGTATGTGATTCATAATTTTCCAGAAATCTCACATTACATATGAAGCATCCTAGCACCTTCTGAGAAACACACTAACTCTTGAAACTTGTACTGTTTGTATTGTTTCTATATCTGTGTTCTATGTGCCTCTTCAGACACCACACTAATTCTCACAGCCAGCAAGGAAAAATATTTGTAGCCTCTCATGTCGCCATTATTCAGGTGAAAAGAAATTGGTTGCACCTCGTGAAGAAAATTACTTTAAAGGGTGCCATTTTGTACTGGCATTTTTCCAGTGACATAGAGGATTATGGAAGACTCAGGGAGATGGAATACTGGGAGCTGTAAGACAGACCTTTTTTCTAAGCCAGAACATGCCAAAGAAATTCATAATGTAATTTTGACCCAGCCTTTAATTTCAGTAATCACTTTCTGCTTGTCTTCTTGGGGTTTTTTTCCCTTTCCTTTTTAAAAGCAGCATCTGCAGCTTGTCTCATCAGGAGCCATGGGGTGAAATGCCATGATGAAACCAGACTGCCACAACAATGGTCCTGAGGAAGGTGTCAAGTGATGCAAATGGAAGGTGTCAAGGTGAAGGTGATGTTCAGCTCCACCCATCTCCTTGTCATTTTGAGAGGTGTACTTGCACATGTTGTACAGAGTGGAAAAAATCCTCCTAGGTACTGGAAAAAATATTAATAATTAAATCAGTGAGCGCTTTATGTCAGTGAACACAGTCTCAGAAGGAATAGCTGGATGTTTTGAAGGATGTACTCCTCAGGAACGTTCAGAAAGTCAAAAAATTATTTATGAAGTGCATGTAAGGACAACAGTGGTCTCTCCACTAAGTTAAAAATGTCTTTCTTTCTGTCCTCTACTTTTTAGCATCATTCACAGGGGGACAGGAAAGGAAAAGCTTGGCAGTTCAGAGGCTGTTTTTGACACTCTTCTTCTGGCCCACACCTTACCAGGACTTCAAGGCACTTCTAAAGGATGCAATATCCCACTTGTAGTGCTGCATCCAGCTCTGGGGTCACCGGCACAGGAAAGAAATGGACCTGTTGGAGCAAGACAAGAGGAGGCCACAAGATGCTCCAAGGACTGGAGCTCGTCTGCTCTGGAGCCAGGCTGGGAGAGCTGGGAGTGTTCACCTGGAGAAGAGAAGGGTCCAAGGAGACCTTAGAGCCCCTTCCAGAGACTAAAGGGGCTCCAGGATGGATGGAGAGGGACTTGGGACAAGGACCAGAACTGACAGGACAAGGGGGAATGGCTTCACATTGACAGAGGGCAGGGTTAGATGGGATATTGGGAAGAAATTCTTCCCTGTGAGGGTGGGGAGGCCCTGGCACAGGGTGCCCAGAGAAGCTGTGGCTGCCCCATCCCTGGAAGTGTCCAAGGTCAGGTTGGAGCAACCTGGGATAGTGGAAGGTGTCCCTGCCCATGGCAGGGGAGGGTTGAATTTGGATGATCTGTGAGGTCCCTTCCTACCCAAACTATTACATGATTCTGTGAATACAAAAACCCGGCAATCTGAGATTCAATGGATTATCTCCCACGTTTTCCATTCCTACAGCTCCCTGAAGGGTGACCCTGCCAGCCGAGGCACTGGAAGGAGTCAGTTTCCCTCAATCCCTCCAGCTGCAAGAGTGCTTCCACATCCTCCTGCCCAGCTCCATGCCACCCTAACCCCCGCGTTCCTACCCGCAGCATTTGTACAAGTACGGTATTTCCTCCTCTGGAACTGCACATTCCTATCGCTTCCTCTGAAACAATAACCCTGGCGTGAGCAAATAGGAGCCTTCAAAGGGAGATTCCACTGCAGAGACGTTTAACTTGGCTTGCCCCACCTCTGGAAGTCCCCAGCACTCGGTGCCACTGAAGCAGTTCCTCAGAAGTTTTTCCCTACAGATCCCACTGAACCAGCGAAGGGGGACGAGGACAGGCCTTGCCTGGGCTGGTTCCCCCCTGTGCACAACTTTTGTGCCATCCCTGGGCTGCAGGAGACTTTAGAAGCACAAATTCCCTGTGAGAGCTCCCCAGCACCTTCCTGCCAACAAAAAAATCCCCTCGTTGTACAAGTACTGAGGCTCCTCTTTCTCCCCAAGTACCTTCCCAGAAGTTATTAGAAGTGATGGTACAGCTTTGTTAAACAAAAAACCCAAACAAACAAAACATGAAGCCCCGATTTTCAGAGCACTTTTAGAATCCTTTCCAGTGTATCTCATCCTTCATGTTTGCTCAAACAACTGTTTAAACAGTTTGTGTTTGCTTAAGCAACTAGATTTATATCCTGGATCAGTAAATAAACCTGTAACTGCATGATTTCCTACAGATACTTGTACCTGATTATTGCAAAACACAGCAAGTAGGAGAAAAATTACAAGTACATAAAGAAATCCGGTGTCTTCAGCAAAAAAAAAAAAATCAGAATTCATAGCTCCTGTTTGATGTTTGTAAGCAGATTCACGGCCAGTCGTGGCTGCTTAACCCCAGGATTTAGGTTTAGAAGTGTCTCTCCAAGCAAAATGATGTCCAAACAAAAATGTTGGGGTGGGTGATAAAATATTAATCCAGAGAGTCTGTGGGTTGGATTTCGCTGAGATTTGGCTGGAGTTGCTGGATTAAGGAGCTCTGTCTCCTCTGGCTTAGACATTACACAGCAGAGCTTGTAATTTTTCATCTGCTCTGGAATGCCATTTTGCAACAAATACCAATTCCAGCTACTAGGTGCAAAGGAATTCTTTATTTTTTTTTAAAATAAACTTTTACCTTTGTTAAGGGTAGGTCAGAGTGTGGAAGGGAGGTGCCCCNCTACTAGGTGCAAAGGAATTCTTTTTTTTTTTTTTAAATAAACTTTTACCTTTGTTAAGGGTAGGTCAGAGTGTGGAAGGGAGGTGCCCCTTGCCCAGGAGAGAGGTACTGAGAGGAGCTGGGCTGCTCACAGACCTGGTTCTGGCACTTCAGATCTTTCCATCCGAAAATAGGAGCCGGTAAGGTTTAAATCACAAACACACTATAAAACGTACTTGAAATGATTCCACATAAACGAAGGGATTGAAAAACAGCTATGTATCTCTGTCCTATTTCCCTTTCCAGGAAGGAACATCTCTTGGGTAATCTAAAAACAAAACAAAAGTAGCAGAAAACTTTACTTAACCTTACACTAATTTCCTATCCGGACTACATTTAGCCGCTTGGGTTTTGTTTGGTGGATGTGCCTCCCCAGGCACTGAATTCAGAGGGACGTTTGCCATTCGCCTGAGGCAACTGCTGCAGTGCCCCGGTTCAAACTGGCTGATTTAATTCCACATCACAGCATTAATTTTTAACACAAAATGTCACTTTCTGTTTGGAGATGGCAGTGCAGGAGACTGGTAGAGCTGATGGCTGAATTTTCGCTCCCTGGAAAAGCCCAGCCACCCACAGAGCAAACAGCTGCTGGGAACTGGCTTCCAGTGACTCCTGCGTCTCCAAGAGCAGGCAAGGGATAAAAACATTATCATGAAAGCTTCTCCACGCGAATTTTGAAACAGACAGCCATTAAGTGAAGAAAGATCAAGTCAGGGACAAGCCCAAAGCACAGATTATTTTTCCATGAGTCAAGAGTTATACTCAAAACAAAGAATTAGCCTACAAACACCAAGGCCATGCTGGTGCACCAAGCATTTCCCAGCACAGGGCACTGCTGCCAGCCTCCTGCTACAGAAAAAAAAAATGATCTGACAAACTGGAAAGTTTTTAAAACTTTGTACACTCCAGCTGTCTCTGCTTTTCTAAAACCTTTCATTTTGGGGCCTGAAATGATTTGTAGTGCGGTCAGCTCAAGGTGCAGAAATTATGGAAGGAGCAAAAAAGAGTAAAGAGTGCATTTAGAAACTCTCTAAAACCGAGAGCAAGTATTTCTGCTGGGTGCAGGGGTTTGGGGAAGCTGCAGACCAGAACAAAGTGCTTCTCACGCCTAAATGAGAATTACATTGTCTTGGTGGTGAGTCTTTCCAGGGTTAGGAGATACCAAGTTCCCAAACTGTCACAGAAACTGAGTAGTGTCTGCTGCTCACCTCAATGCAGTGATACCAGAGGAAAAAGAGGAAGGGAAGAAATAATTTCAAATCAAGGGAATTAAAAAAAAAAGAAAATCACAACAATTAGAACAAGGAAAAGGAACACCTTTATTAAAGTCCTGCTTCAAATTAATGTTACAGCAAACGCTGTCTTTTAATCCCATCAAAGTGAAATCATTGGAAGGGAATGACAAATGCACTGACAGATTGGCTAAAAAAGGTAATTTCAGGATATGTTCCTGCCTCACATCCCCCCAAGACCCACTGGACTCCCTCTCCCAGCCCCCTGCCCAGCCACGCAGAGTTTCTGATGCTGACTGGCTTTCCAGCCTGGCATCCAAGTTCCCTATTTTCTTACAAGCCAGAATTTAACTGCTTGGAATTACACAAAAAAAACCCAAACCCAAACCTTTGTTTGTTTATAAATGCAGTGGCAGAGGCTGCAGCTCTCTCCTGTTGTGCTGGGAGGAGCACCTGGCATTGCTGTGCACATCACTGCCACTGTGGGATGGGGCACCTTGCTCTTGACAGACCCATCTTTGGGTTTTGGGTTTGGTTTTTTTTTGGTTGGTTGGTTTTGTTTGCTTGTGTTTGGGGTTTGCTGGGTGGTTTTTTTCTTGTTTGCAGGCAAAAAAATGAAAATTTTTGAAATCAAATTGCCTAATCCAGCCCTGTTAAATTGGACTCATTTTCTTCATGAACTGAAAGGTGCCTTTGAGATTTTGCTCTTCATGCTAATGACCTGTAGCAGCCTGGGATGTAAATGAAAAGAAAGCTGTCCTAGATGTAATTTAGCCTCCTGTAATTATTAACACTTTTCCCTGAGTCCGTACTTGATTCATTTTGACTTTTTTTGTTGCACTTACAAACTCGTATAACCTCTGTCTGCTGGATGATGAAACTGTGGCAGATGCAAGCCAGGACTGAAGATTGTTTCCACTCTTACAGCAGCAGCTTCTCTTTCTATCTCTGGCATTAACAAAGAAACACAACTACAGGCAGGGCAAGAAGAAGCAGTTGGTTATTAGTAGGAAGCAAAATTATTAACTTTTAGGAAGGAAAAAAAATTAAAAATCGCTTTTCTGTAGCAGTTTTATTTCTGATCCGGTAACAATTCTGGCAGGGATCCGTGAACGCTGATTCAGGGCTGGTTTGCAGAGTTAAGTGCAGGTGGTGTCAACGACTTCAAGAAAAAAAAAAAAAGAAGCAATGAATAATACATAACCAAGCTTTTGTGAGTAATTATTAATAGGAAACACACGATTCAAGATAAAGTGGTCTCTCAGCTGGCAGAACATGGTAGAGATCACCATAGCACCAAAATAATATGATATAGTTGGCACTCAGCAAAAAAGGAAATGTGTTTTCCCTGCTATTTCCCCAAATAGTTGTGAGTGGAGAAAATCACTGTCCTCAAAAGGCAGGAGAAAAAAGGTTTCTGTTTCAACTTCCCATAGGTTTTCAATCAGGATTTTCCATACACTGCCTTTTGCTGATGTATTTTAAAGTGATGGGAATGCTCTGATTGCAAAGTGTATACATATATATATATAATCCCACAAATAAATAAACATAAAAATATATATTAAAATATATTGTGCATATTTATTCATGGGTTGGCTGAACACTGGTTCTGCCACAGCTTCTGGATGAAATGGAAGAGAAAGATTAATTATTTGCTTCTCCAAGTAGCTGTGCATTTGTGGGCCCAGGAAACACAGGTACTATTTTGCATCATTACAAATGAGAAATGAGGTCCAAGTCCATCATAGCTCCTCCCCCAGCTTGTGAAAGGTCATGGTTGGCTGGGCCCCATTGTAGCTCCCCTCAGAAAGTGGTAAAGCAATTCAGTTGTTTTTCCCACAAAAAAAAGAACAATTGTGTATCATTTCCATTTTCTGGAGAGGAAATAGTCATTTGACTCAGCCATGCTATTGCCTGGGAATTCAGCAGCCTTTGGTATTAAAGGAGTTAAACAGCAAGTTCATCTTAACTCTTGAAGGAAACACGTTGTTTGAATTGCTTTTTTTTCCAGGGTAAATGAGTATGAATGCTTCACAGCACTTTTATGTTTGAGATGCACCCTGTCTCTGGCTTGGCTGGTTTTATTGAATCCCACCTCAGGTCTCACACAAATAATGTGCCACACCTGGAAGATGCAGCCACGCTGGAAAATCTCAGCTTAAAAAAAACCCAAGTAGGAAAGGCAGTGAAATGCTCTGAAATTCAATCTCCTGTGCACAAACGAATCATGTTATGGGGGCTCCCTCACCCAGTGGGTTGTGGTGGAAAGCCGAACAAGTATCCAGCAAATGGATTTTTCACTATGACCTTTTAAAACATTGCAACAGCACGGGTGTCACTGGAAAAGACCCGGATCCTCTTTCTCTTCTGTTCCGAACTAACCCCTTTGAAACGTGAAATTATTTATCACAGCTGTTCTTCGGATGAACCTTTTCCCATATTTACTCATTTCAACCCACAGTGTGCCCTCCTGTACCTCTGAGAGCAGGTGATGGTACCTGAGCTGGAGATACCCCAGTCCCCCCTGGGCAGCATTGCCCCTCCTCAGGCGCTTGTCACCACTGGGCCTTAGGGAAGTGACACACAAAGGCACATTAAAACACGAAGATGAGTGAGGAATACCCTAAAAGGATGCACTTGTTTAGCATTAGCTCAGCCTCACACACATCAGCCCAATGACCAGCAATTCCGTGACGCTACATTTTCTTTTTCCTGCGTGACACCTGCCAGTTCCCCTGCAGAGGATGGGCGTGAATCAGGCTTGTTCAGGCAAAGAGACTTCTCTGTGACGCTTGGTGCCTTAGATAGTTTGAGTTACTCTGTTCCCCACACAGCACGTCATTAATGGTCCGTTTTCTGGAGGCCCCTGCTCCGAGCTCCAGAGATGTCAATAACTTGTTGTAACTGGGCTCTGCTAATGTTACGCGTCAAATCAACAGAATGTTACCTACCCTAAATCCTCTGAAAGAGCCTCGGGTCAAGGCAGAGGCTGGGCAGAAGAGGTGGGCACTCCTGAGGTTCATTCCCCTCTTTCTTTCTTCCCCATGGGGGTAATTCAGAGAAGCTGAGTCTTCACACCTCAAGGTAGTATGAAAGCACATTATTAATAAAGTTCAGTGCCCAAGACTGAGGTGAGAACTGTCACAAACCTGACAGTGACGTTTAGTATCGTGATTCCAAAAAAGCTTTTCAACAGCAGATGGCAAGATGCAGCAGCCAACAAAAGACAGAACATGCAGACACCTCATTTCTGAATGCTTTTCCACTCTGCATCAGGGATGTGATGACAGAAATGGTTCTTATAACTATTTATTTAAGGCTTTACTATAATGCTTATGCCAGAGGGCCTTGGATTAAGATGAATGGGAAGTTTTAATCATGTAATTTCATTGTTTTTTGGGGACCTGACTTTGCATTCATTTGTAGGCAACTGTTGACTTTACAAAAAGAAAACTGTGTGAAAAGTCTGCATTTTTCACTGCAGTAACAATGAACAAAACCCCAGCTAGCGGGAGCAATATATATACTGTTTTACACATTGTTCATGCTCTGAAAAGGAAGAGGAACGGGGCTGGGCTCCTCCAGAAATGAGACAGAAATGCCATTGAGATCTCATTTCCTGTGCAGGGGCTTGTGAGAGCTCCAGTCACTGCAGTCGGACGGTGGGGTAGGGTTGTGTCATGGCTTGATCCGCTACATCCTCCTGAAATCACTCATTCAAGATGAAAAAGGCTAAAAATGGGTCTGCTTTTAATCAGTGTAAAAGCCCCAACAGCTTGAGCAGATTGAGCTGAGGACAGTCCCTTTGAATGGGGAGCAGAGATCCCTCACCTCTTCCCCGGCCAAGAGTGGAAGTGAAGCCTCAGGACTTCTCTGCATCCAGAACAGTCTCAGCGTGTCTGCTCATTAAGAAACCAGCCCTGATGTGTCCAGTGATGGTCAACAGGCCCCTGGTCTCCTCACCACAAGCAGCACAGTGTATGCCCAGCTGGACTTCAAACCCTTCTGAAGTAATTGTTTAAAGTAGTCTCAGCCAAGCAGAGACTGGAAACTGTTAGAGCTGTTTGGGTACTGGTTGTACACACTGCCATTCACACTCATTAATCAGACTCCAAACATGGTGAGATGGCTTAAAACAGTTTTGCTTGTAAATTATAATTTGGGGGCTCTGCTTGTTTAACCCAGGCTTTCTGCCACTCCAGATATTTTATGGGGGTACATGTTGATCCAGCTGCTTCTAGGTTATGGGGTGTTAAACCCATTCTTCCTCTACTAAAGCTTATGTATTTGTGAAAAAACGGCAATTTGGCAACAGTGGGGATATATTTTATGGCACAAGAGGTCATTGGTACCTTCTCCTTTCCAATACGTGCTTGCATGGAGCATGGGGAGGCAGTTCCATTGCCACACAATCATCACTATGTGGATTCAAAAATATTAGTGAAATAGGAAACACCAGCTGCACTGGAAAAACCCATCTTCAATTCCAGAAGATATTGTGGGAGAACAGCATGAATAACGTTCATTTCAACCAGAAGAAATAATTCTGAACAATATTTCATTTATATTTATATATATATATATATATTTAAATCTATTGCGTCCTTTTCTGAGAAAATCATTTCCTCATCTCATCGTCCTCCTCCTCCCCTCCCACCTGAAGTGATGGACACCATAAAAGAGACTCCTTGATCCCAGATGTGTTCCATTTCCTGCAGTTAAAATTACAATCATTGCCTTTTTCATAAGTATCTGCCAAGGATGGAGATGCACTACTTGAGAACTTTCTGCACCCGCTTTAGTTCTAAGTGAATAAATCAGGAGGATTTAACGAGCCAGACAGCATTTTCTAATTTGTTTCTACTGGCAAAAGTGCTGCAGCGAGTTACATCCAAACAAATTTGGTGGCAGCATCTGCTTTGTAATTACCCAAATGTCTAAATCTAACTTTAGAAAGTGACTTTCAAAGGGTTCAGGCAAGGCTTTCAGAGCTTTATTTTCACCCCTTTAAGTGAAGATCTGATTCACAGTGCTTCTGTAGCCGCTGATTTTCGGATCCATGGTGGGATCCCAAGGCCAGCAGAGCTGTGACCCATAGCAGTCACACATGGGGCAAGAACTGACATGTTCAGAGGAGCACTGTGCTCTTTGTGAAGGACCACAAATGGTTTGGCACACCAAGAGATGGCCCTGTAGCGAGAGAGAATCTGCTCCAATACCCCACCTGACAGCACTGAAGAGAAACGGGCAACCCGGGTATTTATCAAACCTTCAGCAGTTGTATGGGTCAACAAGCCTTGTCTCTGGGCAGTCTGGGATTGCCTTTGGCCCCAGGACTCACCTTTCCAGGTACCTCACAAATATCCCTATTAGAGGCAGCAATGGGGAGGTTTTGGGGCTTCCAGGAGGATTTTGGGGCTGGGCTGTCTGCAGGGGCTGGGCTGGAGCTCAGGCAAATACCACTGCTGGAGTTGTCTGGCAACTAGAAACTGTTATAATCCGCCTGGAATTAATACTAAAATAACCTTAAAAATCCTGCTAACAAGGCCCCCATATCAATTCTCAACCCTTTTGCTGGGGCTCTTCCAGCTGGCCTTGATGGAATTGGCTTCTTGGACACAGCCTCTGGCTATTGGATTGGATTTGGCTTGACAGGTTTTGGTCTAATTCGCTCTTTCATAACCTTGAATTCCGTTTTATTCCAAATTTGATGTTCTGAGCTTAGATGGGCTTCATTTTATTTTGCCTGATTTGCTGTTTTATCGTCTGGAATTCTGTTTTATTCCAAACTTGGTGTCCTGAGTTTGGATGGGCTTTAGTGCCCAGCACTGCTCTGTTTGTGATTTTTGCATCCAGGTCACATAGGTGCTGAAAAAAGTAACTTACTGTGTTGTATCACACACACATAAGAATATAAATGCCTGAACAAGACAGTGCTTCTGAGCTCTATGATAAAATGTAGTCCTTAGGGGTATTTTAAATAAGGATATTAAGATGCCATTCTGGAATAAAATTAATCACATTAATAATCCTGATAAAATGTAAAATCAGTGTCAAAATATAGAAGGCATTATTAATATATACGATTTAAAGAAACCATGAAAGAGCATGTTAATGGCTTGTGTCTCGTGTAGCTTTGGCCTTGTGTTTTAAGTTATTGCACGATTTTCTTTGCATTTAAAGTTAGTGGTAAGAACACATCTCAGGTCAAAATAGTAAATAATGAATCACCCACAAATTCAGCTCATTTCCTATCTCTCGCTGAAAAAAATGTTGATTCCAGGCATGGGAGCAGAAGTTTGAGCCAAACAGTAATTTCTTTATGGTGTGGATGACTCATAGGAAAGAATGTCTCATGGGGATAGCAGGAGAAAAAAACTAAAGAAGAAAAAAAGTAAGTAAACTTGCTTTAAAGAAACAGGCAATCAAGCAAAGGGCAAAAGGTCAGAAGAAGCCCTCAGCTGTTTTTACATTTCTTCTTTGGTCTCCTCAGTGTCCTCCAGCTCCTCTGCCCTGAAATGCCATCGCTCTTCCCAAGGAGCTCCAAGACGGGGGGTGTCGGGGGGGGGGCAGCCTCTGGAAAGGAAAGGTGTGGGTCACCAGGGACAGCACAGAGGCCAGGCTGAGCCCATCCACTGGGTAAAGAAGCCAAAATCAGAATTGGGAACTAACTTCACACCAGCTTACAGAACACTGGGAATATGTATTTTCTTCCCAACGCGAAGTCCCGGAATCTGCCCCTGCGTTCCATGGCAGTGACCCCTGGTTGCAGGAATGATGCAGAGACAGCAGACACCTCTGTTTGGGGGAGTTTTTAATGTCCAGTGTCTTTGTAACAACTCTCCTCAAGTGTCTCTTTTGCATCACTCTTCCCAAATTCACAAATGCGCCCAAAAGCGGTTTAAACTCCTCCATAAGTTGCTTTGTGATCTCTTGATGGGCCTTTAATTATTGCAAGCACTGCTTGGGCAGTGTCTCCTCCCTCGGGCAGATTTATTCAGCGGGGCGAATCGATATTCATCAGGCCCATTTCATGAAGGCTGATTGTGAAACGAGACAGAATTTCAACCCAGCTTTCAGAAGTAACATCTCGTCTGATTGCTTTTTTTTTTTCCCACAGTGCTAATGGATGATTAATTTCAACAAGCATGGCTATCTACATTTGCGTAATTAATTATGCATAATTAAAACATCTTGCTGTCTGTGCCTGACTCAGTATCACGTGGCCAGGGATACAAAATGAGTCAGTGATGCCACATTAAAATGTGGGGGAGCTCATTCCTGCGGGGTAATGATGAGCTTTTTTAATGTCACGTATTTAAAGCCACGCTCAGGACCAATTAATTTCAGTATGTGAAGACTAAGAAAATTATTTGTGTTATCTCAGTACTGATCTTTACTGTCTCCCACGCATTTTAGGAGCTTACAAAAAAATGCAATTCAGGTTCCAGCAAGATATAATTTGGGGCCTGAGGGTAATTTCCTGTTCAGCACCTTTCCTTTGCAAGGATGCTACAGCAAATGAGCTATAAATTTATGTGTTATGGTTGTTATAAGAAATAAACCAGATTTCTTTGGTTCTTCATAAATAATTAAAACATGAAATAGAAATGTCCTCTGGAACAATTTAGTAGTTAATTCTTGGTGATGCAGGAAAATGCATTACAAAATTAAAGTTTCTATTTAGAAAAAAAATGCTTGCATTGGAATTGAATTAATTTCTTTCCACTCAAATTCAAATTCCTTACCTGCTAAAATAGAGTAGAACTGTTTCATGAGCTGGAATTATCTGGAGAGCTGAATTTACCCCAGGAAGATCCACTGAAGGCTTGTTTCCAGAAAGGGAAATCCACAGGGTGTAAATAATGTGCAGGAAGAAAAGATTTGTTAATAACAGATTGGCATAAATTATTTATTCCATATTACCATGCCAGGGAGAGCTCAGCCCTAAGCCACCATTTCCAACCACAATACCTTGGGAAGGACTAACAGGGGAGTCAGTCTGAGCTTCTACAAATATTTGGGAAACCATAAGGCTGTATGTCCAGAGTGACCGTTGCCATTGCAGGTGTGATACAGACCCAAGGGCTGATCTCCCCCCACCTGCCGCTGGGGCAGGTTCAGGGGAAGGGCTGAACCATCTAAACTGCCCTTGGTGTTGGACATGAAGCTCTCCAGCCCTGGGCAGCTTCTCACAGACCACAGGTTAGAGCCAGGTGCTTTCCCTGGCTTTGGGGTGTCCTGTTTTTCCTTGGCTTCAGTGGCAGCAATAGCCACTAGAAGACATGGAGAGGACGGGACAACAGACCTTTCATTTCAGCACTGCAGTGTCACTCCTACCAGCCCTTGGTGCCCACAACAGCACTGGTAACTCATTGTTTGCTGCCTTAGAGCTTACAGAGGGGTAAAATACTTGAGTCTTGAGTCCAGAAGTTTGTTTACCAAATGTCCTTATCAAAAGGATAAATACAGTAGATCCATACTGACTTTCCCAACTTACTAGGTCATGTTTTCCTTCAACAAAAGGAATAATTTCAGTTTTATATAATCTGCCTGATTATTTACTCATTGTTAGCAGATTATTTACTCATTAGAAGGAAAAGGAAAACAGCTGGAGTAGTAACACCTACACCATGACTTGCCAGAGGGAGGGAGGATTTCTGATCAGCTGGGGAGCACCAACAGTTGGAGGATGAGTGCACACCATGGGTGATGCATTTTGGCATCAGAGGGGTAGAAGGAACTGCAGAACAGAGGTTTTAAACAAGCTCAGGCTGCAGGAGATGAAAACCAAGAGCCCTGTACTCCAAATCCAGCACCAACTTGAGAGGCAGAGCCTGGGGAACCCACCTGAGCCCACGCTGGGGTGTTCTGAGTGAGGGGCTCAAAGCCTGGGGACAGAAAGTGTCCCTGGCTGTCCACAAGGGAATCAAACCCTGCCAGAGACAACATTCGTGTCAAGGACAGCGCTGGGAAGGTGAGTGTGTGTGTGGAGGGATCCAGTGGCCACTGGTGTTTGTGATGACAGCTGGAGTAAGGGAAAAGGTACCAGTTTTCCAGCGGAAAAGGCGACGTCAGGATGGGTCTCATCAGGAGTCGGAAAAGCGGAGTTTGTAGTGAAGGAGCCTCACAGGAACAGCCGTGTGTTTCTGTTTGTGCTCAAGGCCTGATGTGGAAATTGGAAAATTTGGTTTGGGAAGGAAAAGACAATTAGAGTAACTGGTAACTAACGCCTCAAACGTCTGAAAGGAATGGTGGTCTCTGCAAAGGAAGGACTGGGTGGTGCACAGCAAGTGATAGGTAATGATGCAGATGTTGTGGCCTGCTGAATTAAACATCTGTCCTGTGTTTGCCTGTGGTTACAGTAACCCACTCAGTGCCTCCAGTGGAGCACAGGATAATGGGAGACCCACACCCCTAATTACAGCAAAAGAGAGATGGGGGTGAGGGAAGGAGCCAACTTTGCCTCAACATCAGCTTTCCCTGGGACACCTCTGAGAGATCAGTGAGGATGCTTTGTTGTGTAGGGATGACTATAGCTGTGTTAAAATTTTACAGCCTACTCTTTCATTTCAAGCTAATTAACAGTAATGAGGCTATTACATGGATCAGGGGGTGGCTCTTGTTTACCAGAGCGTCAGCCATGTTTATCTATCAGGACTATTCTCATTTTACTGACTCTCAGATCCTCATTAGATATTAAAACCAGGAACCCGGAGGGGAAAAGCCCTTCATCGCATTTAGCCTAAGTCCGTGTTTGTGCTGGGTAGGTTATGGCACTCCCTAATCATTGCTAACTTTCATTAAATTTGAGTTTCTTTCTTATGAAAACATAATTTACTGGGTGATATCAGAGAGCAACTACACAATATCAAAAACCTGCACTGCAGCGGAAGGTGGAAGAGCTTAGAAGCAAGAGCAAGGAGGTGAGACTGTCAATATTTTGAGCCTTCCTGCAAATCCCCAGACTGTTTCATTTTTCAAAGGGCAGCAACAAGAAACCTTCCAGAAAATTTGCTTTCATGTTTTCATGCCCATCGTCACTTCTTTGCTGTTTGTTTGTTTTAAAATGCTCTGCTCCACTGGTGGCCATGGTATGCAGTGTTACAACACAGTGTTTCCAGACAGGGAAGAATGTTTATATATCTCTGAGGAAACATTTAGCTATCTTTTAAAAATAAGCTATTTATGTATTTGGGTGTAAAAGACTGATGTTCAGTTCAGAGCCTCATCCCATCAGCCTTCCCTCTGCTTTGGGTCACCGTGGTCATGTTTACAGGGTAGACATGGAACTATTTTTTTTATGGATGCCTGTATCTGTAGCTGGAAGACATGACCACGAACTCCAGAGCCTTCGTAGCCAGTAAACATTTCATGATGCCAATAGCACATAGAATAGTTGCAGGAGTTTGAAACAGATCTGTACAGAAGAGCTGAACAGAAAGAGGTGGGGTGGGGGGTTTTTTAGGGAAGACACACAGTCAGTGCAGTGTAAGAGTTATCTGAACACACTCCACTACACCCATCTTACATATTGATTTTGGGAGGGGTTTGGACATTCAACAGAGTATTTGTCTGATTCTGCTTGATTGCACTGGCATAAAAATGAAGTCATTCTGTGTAAGTGAAAAACTAGAGCTTAACTAGTCCAGACACTGGCCTGGTGTCTCTGGAGAAGAAGGAATTCTGCAGAGGAGCAGGACAAAGCACACAAGGCCATACTCACCTCATGGGAAAGGCTTCCAAGCTTCCCACCTGCATCTCCAGAGAAAGGCTGTCCGGTCTGTCCTAGGGGCAGGGAGCAGCAGTGGGAATTACGTCTATCAGATCTAGTGTTTGCACAAAGGGAGATCTGGCAAGGCAGCAGCTTTTTATGTGTGCAGACAGTGATAGGACAAGGGGGAATAGTTTTAAACTAAAAGAGGGGTAATTCAGATGAGATGTGAGGAGGAAATCCTTCCCTGTGAGGGTGGGGAGGCCCTGGCACAGGGTGCCCAGAGAAGCTGTGGCTGCCCCATCCCTGCAAGTGTCCAAGGCCAGGTTGGAGCCGCCTGGGATAGTGGGAGGTGTCCCTGCCCATGGCAGGGGGTGAAACGAGATGAGCTTTGAGGTCACTTCTAAACCAAGCCATGCTGTGATTCCATGTCATAAAAACAAACCTGCAGGCACATGGTTTGGGAAACGAGGCTTTTGATTTAACTTTCACAGGTGTGCTTGTAAAGTCACCCAAGAACAGAAAGAAATTGGTCAATTTATGATGTCATCAGAATGATTATTGTTATTATCATCCTCCTAAAAAGCATAAACACCTACAAATTTTATTTTAGGATTTTTGTGTAGAACTGGAGCCCACGTGGGGAACTAGCTCTCCAATTCAGCCCAGGTTTGTAATGGACACTCAGCCCCATCCTTTCCATCTGTGCAGCGCCCGGGCACATCCAGACCCGGCTGTTCCTGGCACCTCCCGGGCTGGGGATGGCAGGGCACCGAGTGTTGGAGGGATTTCCCGGGTCGGGTGTGGCCCGGGATCTGAGGAACACTCAGAGCTGTGAGGTTTGCTGTGAGCGCTGGTTAAACTTGGAGCTGGGAGAGGCTGGTTTGTAAATACCGGGTTCCATCTGGTGGCGGGAGCAGGGAAAGGGATTGGGGAGCTGGAAGAGGGTATGGGGAGCAGGGAGAGGGATTGGGGAGCAGGGAGGGGGATTGGGGAGCTGGAAGAGGGGATTGTGGAGCAGGGAGGGGGACTGGGGAGCAGGAACCAGAGCAGGGAGAGGGGTTGGGGAGCTGGGAGAGGAACTGAGAGCAGGGAGAGAGACTGGGAGCATGGAAGAGGATTAGGAGTGGGATTTGAGCAGGGAGAGGGGCTGGGAGCAAGCAGAAGAGCTGGGACCATAACCTGGGGCTGGAAGCATCGCTTGGAGCTGGGAGAATCACTTGGGGCTGGGAGTATGGGCAAGGGCTGGGGGCATGGACGGGGCTGGGAGAATGGACAGGACTGGAAACATCATCCAGAGGATGTGCTGGGGCTGGAGCATGAACAGCTCGGAGCATCACCGGTGGCAGGGAGCATGGAGAGGGGCTGGAAGCATCGTGCAAGAGTCAGAGCTGGGAGCATGGACCGAGGGCATCACCTGGGGCTGGGGACGTGGAGCAGGGTCGGGAGCATGGGCTGAGGCTCAGAGCATTGCCCACTGCCGGGGGAAGCTTAACAAACAGAGTGTTAGTGTCAGGCTGATTCCATCACATCATTCATGTGCATAAAATTCATAGGAAGTAAAGTCATGGACTGAAAAAAGTCCACGAGAGAGCTGGAGAGGGACTTTTTACAGGAGAATGGAGGGACAGGCCAAGGGGGAATGGCTTTAAACTTAACAGCTTTAGATGGGATATTGGGAAGGAATCCTTCCCTGTGAGGGTGGGGAAGCCCTGGCACAGGTTGCCCAGAGAAGCCCCAAGGAGTGTCCCCAGACTCTGTCCCTGGGCAGCAGCTACAGACACAGCTTGGCAAACTCCAGATTTCATGATGGACTGACATCCATGACATAGAGGAAAATAATACTTTTGAAGCTTGTAGAAAGCAATGTTTCAATTTTGTAATCAGAAGTCGAAAGAAGCGAGTTTAAAACTGTAATTTTAGTAGTTAAATCGGAGTGGGGGGAGGACTCTGGGTACTAACAGCTGTTTGCCAATGGAATATTCTCTGGCATTTTTCTTTGAGGAAAGCTCACAAGATCTTTTCACATTAACAGTCCCCAGAATGGGTGTTAAGTTTCCTATTATTGTAAGCAGAGCCTGGGAAGGTCGGTGCCCTGCGTGGGAGCCAGATGCCCGGCCAAGCACAGGCAGCAGCTGGGGAACTCTTGAGAACTGCCCAAGTGCTGCTGCCAGTTGGAAGAAAGAAAAAAAATTCCCAAGAAAAAGGAATTTCCAGAAGAATTTTGAAGATTAATTGGCGTGACAGGAGCACGGATAAGTGATTATTTTAGTGTATGGAGAGGGGGAAAGAGGGGAAAAAAATGTTTTGGTGGTTCTGGAGAGACCAGAGTGACCAGGGGTCCCAAGGGAGGAGCTGGGGAGAGGGAAGAGCTGCAGTGCTCCAGAATTCAGCTGTTAATGCCCTCTGTAATCCTAGGGAAAACAGGAGCTCTGAGCTGGAAGTGAGGCATTTGTCTGAAGGGATTCCAAATCCTCAGATGAAAGGGGCCTTAATTTTTGTATAGCCTTATTTCTAAAAAATAATTTTGCACTCCCAGGACTCCTTGTAAAAAAAAAAAAAAATCTGTCTGATTTTGATATCATCAGTATTTATTTCCTCAATTTAATTTTCATCAGTAGGGAAAGGCAACTTCAGCCTGTTGGATATCAATATTTGCATTTATATTCCTTGCGTTTACATACATTCCTCCAGGTCAACTGATTTATTTTTGCTTCCCTTGAGCACAAAAGCTCCTCCAATACTGCTCCTGTTTGGAGAACACCGGGCATCTGTGAAGTGATTTAATGAACCAAAAAGAAGCGACTGCTGATGATCCTAATCAGTAGGTTCTCTATTGCTGGTTGGTATCTTGCTTCATCAAAGGAATAAATCACAAATGTGCAAATTAAGTGCAATTTAAAGAGGCTTAAGTATTAACAGAATGGGATTGCAGAGGAAATTCTAGTGGCTCTGAATCTTAATTGTCAAAGTTACTGTCAATCATTGTCTTTGCTGTTGTTATTTTGATTGTGCAAAAATGAGTTTTCCAAACCAGACAGGTAAATAAATCACAGAGGGCAAAACCAGGTATATTCCTGTCTATAAAAGAAGTTTATCTGGTTGCTGCTTGCCAAGAGGTTTTTGTACTCTAATTTTAATTTTAAATATTTTTACATTCCTTCTGGTTTAAATCTCCAACCAAGAGGCCAATAGTTATTTCTGTGTGCTGCAGCAAGATAATAGAGACAATAACTTTTTGCTGTCTCCCCTTCCTTGTAGTTGACATAATTACTTTAAATCAAGAGTTTGACAATATGCAGATTTTCCTTCTGCTTATTATTTAATTTGTAATTAATTTTTTTTAAATTCAGACATTTTTTAATTCAAATGCTCCCCAGCTTTCATAAACAAGACATTTCATCCCTGCTGTTCAAGGAATGAGATGCTGAGAGGAGCACACACTGAGCCAGGGGTTGCTTTTCCTGCCTGGGATGCAGTGTTGTACCCTGCTCTCATTCCTGGAATAGCTTAAATGACACGACAGAGCTGGACTTTATCATAGTGTATATAAAATTATATGCTCCAGCTATCTTGAGGGAACAGCTTGGCTGCTGAATTGGAGGCAGGGAGGGAGGGAACTGGTCCAGCCAGAGGCATTTTAGGGATGCTGAGCAGCAAATGAATGGCTGCCAGCCCCTGCACGGGGGAGGGTAAGTGAAATCTGGTTATTGCTGCCATAAATGTCCCTCTGTGGCATCTTTTTGTATGTGCGTGTGTGTGCTGTTCCCTTGCCATCAGTGAGATCACTTGACTTTTCACAGGTTAACACATCTCTTTGTGTGTACTGCTATCCTCAAAAGCAATTAAAAAGCTGAAGAAGTTGCACAGCACGTTCCCCTGGGTCTCTGCTAATCAAGGTGGTTCCCCCTGGCTAAGTGTGGCTGTTCTGATTCCACTGAGATATGCAATCCTAGTTCAGGTAAGTCTATTTGAATTACGTATATCTCACAGTAAAAATAGTACTACAAAGCAAACAGCTCTTCCTGAGAAGCCTCTCAATTCACCAGAGCCAGCGTGGCTGAAAGCTGGTTTTATCCTGGTCTGAAAGAGCTGCAGTTCTTTGTCACCCCCTCCTTCCCCAACCTGTTTTTGCATCACAAGCAGCGTGACCAGGTCGAGGGAGGTGATTCTGTCCCTCTGGTGAGACCCCACCTGCAGAGCTGCCTCCAGCTCTGGGGTCCCAGCACAGGAAAGCCATGGAGGTGCTGGAGCAAGTCCAGAGGAGGCAACAAGATGCTCAGAGGGATGGAGCCCCTCTGCTGTGGAGACAGGCTGGAAAAGCAGGGGTTGTTCAGCCCGGAGGAGACCCTGAGGAGACCTTAGAGCCCCTTCCAGTGCCTAAAGGGGCTTCAAGCGAGCTGGAAAGGGACTTTGGAAAAGGACCTGGAGTGACAAGACAAGGGGTAATGGCTTCACTGTGACAGTGGGCAGGGTTAGATGGGATATTGGGAAGGAATTATCTGTGAGGGTGGGGAGGCCCTGGCACAGGGTGCCCAGAGAAACTGTGGCTGCCCCATCCCTGGAAGTGTCCAAGGCTGGATTGAAGCAATCTGGGATAGTGGAAGGTGTCCCTGCCCATGGCAGGGAGGTGGAACTGGATGGTTTTTAAGGTCTCTTCAACCACAAACCATTCTGTGATTCCATGATCTGTGTGCACACAAAAGGAGTTCCTTTGGATGGGGTTCTGGATATATAACTATAGAGAAGAGACAAGAGGAGGAAAAACTTAAGAAGGACTGCAGGAGGACTTATGTGCCTGTATCTTTATCCAGTTGTCTTAGCTGTCCTCAGTAAAGACTCCCACCTTCTCTCCCCTCTGCAGTGCTGGAAGACTATTATCCAAAGACAAACATATTTTTACCTTTTCCATTACAAAATTCTATTGTTCCTATGGATTTCTTTCTGTTTGTGTTTAGGGGTTTTGTTTAACCTGTCCAGGGTGCCACTGTGTTTGGAGGCCATGGTGGAATTTACATCAGAGGAGTCATCCTGCATTTCCCAGTCCCGAGTCCGGCCCTGCTGCACTGCTGGAGACACCGGTGTCCCTCAGGCAAGAGGCTGAAGACAGGTTTTCTCTTGGCTGAGGGGAGGTTCCTTGAGCAGTGTGACACTCCAAGGACCACCTTGTAGTAAATTTTGTTGCAGAGAGACGAAGGTGACTTTTCTGCAGCACAAATACAGAATGAGTGCGCTGATGCTCAATGAAAACTCCTTAAATGAGCCCCTGATTTGGCACTGTGGACTCCTCAGACTTTTCATGCAGAGTCTAATCCGCTTTTAAAATGCATCCAAATTCCCAGCAGCGACCAACAGGAATGAGGGACAAAGCTGACAGGCAGCCAGCTCTGAGCAGGGACCTGGAGCTGAGACACCTGGAGGTCGGTGTCTGTCTGCAGGCTCCTGCCTCAACCAGGGCAAACTTCCAATGGTTCCATCATCACTAAACGTTGTCCCACTTTCAGCCATCAGCTCCAATCCCATCTCTGCTTCCTGACTGGGGCTCGTGGCCGCCTTGACCTCGGTTTTGAAAATAACACAAAAGAAAACACTTCTGTAGTTGCTGGGCAAATCTGGAGCAAAAGTGTCTAAGAAAAAAAAAAAAGGAGGGGAAAAAATCTATTTTAAGCTCTGAGCCTGACTGTATTCCTCGAGACCAAAGCAGCCCACAGGCCATCTGTCTCCTGCAGAACTGGTCTCTGAGACTGGGCACACACAGCTCCCCAAGCACACCAGGACTTAGAAATCGACTCCAAGACGGGAAGGAGTGTTTTATTTGCTGGCTCAGGACACCCCATCCCTGGGCAGTAATCCCCTCCTCATCCTCCTGAAGAGAGCAAGCTGAGAGGGAGGTCACCAGGATTTGCCCCGAATAGCCTGGGTTCACAGTGCAGGCTGGAGCCAAAGTTTGGATCAGCATAAAAAGCTTTGGATAAGCCCTATTAAAGCAGAGGTCAGATGAGATCACTACACTGCTGATAGTTCGTGAGCAAAGTACTGTTTTCAGTTTCCACAAGGGATCCTGGCTTTTGAGCAGGCAGAAGATGGGTTTTCCAGGGACTGCTTCTCTCTAACATTAACAGGAGGTGTCAAGTCAGAGTTGGTTTTTTTCCCCCCACTACCTGTCATCATTCTCAGAAGAGTCTCATCAAGGGCAGCTCTGAAAATCTTCCTGGCTTGCACAGTTCCTAATGTATCACAGTTGAAATTGCCAGCAACTGATGAAACTGCAAAACCACCCTGATTTCAAGAGCAACACAAACACACCCGGGCATATGCTGGGATTCAGAAGGAAAATCTAGGAAAAAATGGGTTCAAAGATGTTGGGAAGATGCTTTAGGCAAAGCTCCTCCTTTGTCCTAAGCCTCGGGGTGAGTGAACCAAACCAACCCAAGGAAAAATCACTCATTTTCATTTGCTGCACAACCATCATCGATGCAGAGCAGGCTGGTAGATCTCTCCTCCCCGTGAGCTCCTCATCCCATGATTACAGGAATGCTGATAAACCTCTGCCAATGCCCCACGGGCACAGCCCTGCTTGGATGAATTCCCCATGAACACTTTTTCCTGGCTCAGTTCACTGCCCCACTCATGGATTTGCTTCATCCCGTAACTGATTTTCTCTTTCCAGAGTCTTAATCGCTGAAACAGAATATTTAACAAAACCAGACGTGTTTATCCAATACACGAAGTCATAGTTGGCTGGGAGAATGTGGAAACAAGTGATGGAGGCTGCCAAATACTGTAAGCAGTGTTAGATGTACCGTGCAAAAGAGATGTCTAGAAAGACAAAGCTCCAAAAAGTAAAGCTTAACCCTTAGAAGGACTAAAGGAGATGAAGACAGGAGCTGCTCTCCCCCACCTACCCAGAAGAGCAACCCAAAAAAAGGCATTTGATACTGCAAAGGTGCTCATTTCTCTTCTATGAACAGCAGGTATCTAAAAGTGTATCTTAACCTCCACATCTGCAGCCCCAGCAAAGCTTATCCTGCTGATAAAAGCCGAAGCCATCAGAGCTGGGAGAGGCAATTCAGAGATTACCCTGCTATTAGAAATGTAATTCCAGTGACACATACAGATGAGAATTTGAAATTAAGAAATATATAATTATGGAGATTTTCTTTTCCTTTGGAAGTCCTACAAAAGCTGCAGTTTTTAAAACCAAGTTGGTAAAAGGAGATGAACATCCTCAGGATCTCAAAAACATGTGAAGGCTGTGAAAGCACAAGAGCAAACCCATGCATCAAAAATTTGTCCTTAAGGAAAATGTGAGCTGGCTGAAGAGACACCAGCCAGTCCCTTGGAGCTGATCTCTTTGCACTGAAAATCAGAAATTGAGGGTGACTGAAATTGCTTAAAACAAGACATCAGACACGTCCAATGAAGGCTGGAGGAATCAGTCACTGCATTTGGACACCAGCCTTATTTTGTTGGCCGAGGCTCTGCCAGTGTTCAAACACCTTCCCCTCCTTGAGTGTTTAAAGGAAAAACCCGAAAACATTTTGGTAAGGTTGAAAGGCGGAAGTCTTCAGAAAAGGGAAATGACTTCAAGTGAGAAATTCCCCTTCACCTGTCAAACATTATCTCATACTTATAAGCCTTTGAGTTAGCAGCTGAAAGGGCAGCTTTTGAAAGAATTATTGCCTGTGGGGCTAGGTCAGGTTGTTAGAAAAGGTGTAAGAAATTTTAGTTATACTAGTGTGCTCCTTCATGGATTACTAGTGCCAAGTGTGGAAGAAAGGAGGGGTGGGTGGCTAAAAAAAAAAGAGGGCAAGGTTAAATTGGATATTGGGAAGGAATCCTTGGCTGTGAGGGTGGGGAGGCCCTGGCACAGGGTGCCCAGAGAAACTGTGGCTGCCCCATCCCTGGAAGTGTCCAAGGCCAGGCTGGAGCCACCTGGGATAGTGGGAGGTGTCCCTGCCCATGGCAGGAGGTTGGAACTAGATGAGTTTTAAGATCCCTTCCAACCCAAACCATTCTGTGATTCCATGATAAAATGCTCAGCCCCATCCTCCCGCCGTCATTCCCCTGCTTTAGTTTTGTTCCAGAAAAGTGCATTATCTGTCTCCCTTGGAAACCCGTCCCTATGGCAACACACAGGAATATCACACTGCAGACCAGTCACTGCTTTGACAGCCCCTTCTTTTTGTGACACTTCTTATGGCAACACCCAGAGCTCGTCAGAGAAGTGATGTGATCTCGCCCGTGTCCAAGGCACCACTTGAATGACTTCTACTGAGAACTTGTTTTTGCAGTCTTTCACTCTCCTGGCTCATGAACTGTCAGTGTGTGTATCATGACTGCAATTTTATCTGAAATGTGTTCGTCTTTATCAGCAAAAATCCATAACCTCAAATGAGATGTTCTTGATGAGATGTTCCATAAAGCCTCGCTGCCAACTACCACGAGCTGCTTCTGCCCTTCTTTCCAAGCTCAATCCTAAATTGGCTTTTCACTGGTGGTTTTTTTTTGTTCAGATGCTAAGAAAGTTTGCTTGCATCTACACCACCACCACGATGAATTTCTAGCTGCACTCTTTGTACACACTCTTAGTGGGATTAATAGTATAATTTTTTCCCACTCTGTTAGTAAATATGTTACATCTGAGCACGTCATAAATTTATTTACCAATTAAAAGTACCCTGTGCACTGCTGGCTGTGGATGATAAGAGGGAGTGTATGAGTATGCAGGGTGGTAACCCTGAGCTCCATGAATTGTAGTCAGGAATTCTGATGTCAAAAGCATAAAACTCTTCCTCTCAAAGGCATATTACCAGCCACAGCCAACAGCTCCAGCCTACGTCCTAAACATCCGCAGAAAGGTTGAGACCCTTTGGAGTGATGCTCAAAACGAAATCTGTCACACTTTGGCTTTTGTTGCACACAAAGACATGACAGCACAAGGGTTTTTGTTTTAATCCCTACTGAACAGAGACACACAATTCACATGAGGAGAAGAAGGTTAAATAAGGAACTGTGGTTTGTGACACTGAGATGTACTTAACACTTTCATTAAATAGCACAGCCAGTATTCTCTGATCTAGATTTAGGGTTGTTTATTCCTTGCCAACAACAAGGGCCAACTGGATCCCTTGCACTCAGTGTGGCAGAGTCAGGCGTGGATGACCATTGACACAAATGAAAAGGGGGATTTGCAGGGATGATCTTAGGAAGAGCTCAGGACACTTTGCTCAGGTGTGCCCTCCTGGGCAACTAAAGCTGTCAGTTCTAGTTGCAGCAGAAGGCATTTCAGTATCAGTCTCTGCTCCTTTTGTCCCAAATGCCTAAGCCAAGAACCACTGTGGAACCATCAACCCATAAAAGTGGTTTATCATTTCTAGATCTCTACGTGCAGGTCCACTTCAGGTTCATAATGAGGCAGCAAAGATGTCACACCTGTAAAAAGCAAAGCACAGCCTGCGATGTGCTGGAGCTGCCCGAAGATCCCAGCCCTGGCTGCCGTCAGGAACGACAGATGGTGTTTGTCAAGAGGAGAGAGATTTACCTTCTTATTTTACCATGGGAATACAGCAGTAAGAACACTGTCAACATTCCCTGTTTTATCCTGCAGATTTAAGAACTACATCCCACATTAAAAAAAAAAACCCAACAAACGCACACAACCACACACCACACCACAATTCCTGCAGGAAAACAGGCTGCCAGATGCAACTGGAAATCCCAATTAAAAGAAGCAGTTGTGTTTATCAAGAGACAATGTCAGCCACTGCATGTAATTTATTCTCTCATTAAGGAAATGCACTGAGCATATACAGAGATTACATTCAATACAGATTTATCATTACAGAACAATCAGAAAATAAAGATACAATCAATACCTATTTCCTGTAGCAGAATAGATTGAAGGAACTGCTTCAAGCTGAGAATGGAATGTTACACCTATTTAAGTGATTTTTAACAGATCAGACAATGGAGTCCAAATTAACATTCCCAGCCAAGGTCTGCTGCACTGTTGCCATCTTTAGATTCACAGCTTTATCAAACATGTGCCTAAAGACTAAGAATAGACCAGAACCTCCTTGTCTGAGCCCATCTGAACAAACCCCAGGAGAACAGTGCCAGTCTGAAGCCACAATCTCCATGAGATTAAAGGATCCGCACTGAGGGAAGAGCACAACAAAACAGGGAGAGACTCTGGTCCATGTGACAGGGTACAGCTACAAGGCAAGCAAGGGCTACACTGGAGGTTTCACTGATTCCACTTGAAGAAGCTCCCTGGAGTTTGCAACCTGAATAAAATCTTGGTGAATGTATAGAATTCTGTGACACGCTGCCTTGCAACTGATTCTCCAAAGAACTGTACTGAAGGAAGTCACAACACAAAGCTAGGGGGAAAACTACTTTGCCACGTATTTTGTGAGTTCCATAAGCTTGATGGGAAGATCTTTTTCCAAATCAGCAACTAAAACTAGAACTGGAAAGACCACCTCTGCCTCAGCTACCCCAGCTGGACTTTAAGCCAGTCCTATGAACGTTGCGTGCCAGACATTAGACCAGATCATCACAGCTGGGTATTAAAATCTACAAATATCACTTTGAGTTTTAAATCAAAAGATTCAAAACTCTCCAGCATCACAGACCCAACACCCTGCCTGGTGCTATCACACCGTGTGTTATGTCACTTCCCATCTTTCCTAGTTTCAACATAAAGGACCACATCTGCCCATTAACTAGTGATGCACAATGCCCTCCTCTGTGTGGCCCATTCCGGATCATTTACTTGGTAAGATATACTCTGACACTCAAAAAATTATGTTTAGGACAGTGAAGAATTATCTACGTAGCTGAAATGGCAAGAATTTGGATAAACAACATTGTTACTTGAATTATAATTTGCCTTCAAGACACAGGTTAAGCACTCATTCTCAAAACCAGCAGAGGAGATAGACTGAGCTGATCTCTGGAGGGACCTTACCAGTTCAAAACAACTTACAAGCTCTTCATTTTGCTTCTTCTTCCAATGCTGTGGTAAGATTCTCAAAGGATCAGAAAAGAGAAGACTTGGAAGGTGGGTTTTTTCCAGGAAATACACAGAATCACAGAATGGTTTGGGTTAGAAGGAACCTTCAAGACCATCCAGCTCCAATCCCCAGCCATGGGCAGGGACACCTTCCACGATCCCAGGCTGCTCCAAGTCCCATCCAACCTGACCTTGGATACTTCCAGGAATACAACACACATCCATGCATTGTCCTCTTAATGACCTTTTCTTATGAGTTTATATTAATACTAAATCATCTTTATTTCCAGTTTTCTGGCTTTGTCCAGTACACCAATGTTTTCTGAAAGACTAAATTGCCTGCTAGAATTTTCAGTCACTTTGTGGCTGGAAATTTTAGCTTGCTTTTGAATGTCTGCCAACAGTAAACAGCATCTGGCAGATACTGGTCCTTTACCTTACTCCAAAGCTACTGGCAGCAAAGATTCCTCCTTATCTAAATTGTAGGAAAATGTTATGAATTTGCACAGCCAACCCCTCAGGATAAACAAGAACAGGGCAGCATTTTGTACATATAGGTCAAGACATATTAGCAGACAAAACAACTTTTATCTAAACATCTGTCAGGTCTCCCTACTGCTTTTTGCCTACTGAGATGTGTGATACACGGAGTAATGCGATTAGGAAATATTATCATCCCTTGCTAAGAAGGCAGACTTGTTGCTTCAGGATACTCTTCTCTGTTTTTAATCCTCCTCATGTCAGCTTCAGCAAGGGGTGCCACAGCAATGTGAAGACGAGGAGGGAGAAGTAGCCCGTGGAGATGGAGACTCTGGAAGCCAGGCCCTTTGCATTGCAGTTGTTGGAGTAGCAGCAGTGAACGCTCACCCCGGGCGCTCGGGATCCGTCCCTCCTCGCCCGCTCGCAGAAGGATCTGTATGAGCAGGACTTCATAATTCCACCTGGAACAGAGTCACACTGAACCCAGACACACCTGCAGAGGGTCACCCGCTCCCACCTGCATCCCCTCCGCACCAGCCTGACCACCGAACTCTGAGCAACAACACTGTCTGCTCCTGACAATAAATGAATACAACCGCTTCACATGGCAGCACACCCACGAGCTGCTGCTTAAACAATTGTCATTTATCTCAGATGCCACCGATGCAGCTTGATGTGCCCGAGCACAGTGCCTCATTAGCTGCTTCTCCATCCTAACTGCCGCTTAAGTCACTGAAGTAAAAAGCGTGCAATACCTGAAATGCGTTTTTACAGCTTCCACAGAAGAGTGGGTACAGCTGACAAACCACTCCAGTGGCATTTTGTATCAGATTGCTGATACCTACAATAAAATTAGGATCTAAATTCCTTAAAAGAGTTTGAGATTAAATATTTACTTTTGCTTTTCTCCTTAATTTATTACACACTCTCGTCTTACCAATATTATCTATTTATATTATGAAAAATTGAATGAGTCTGGGCAGTTGGTGGTTACTTACTTGCTTGTCCTCTAATGACTGCACAGGCATCTGCATGCCCTGGACACTGCTGACTTCCTTGTCTGTTACAGTCGTCATCACTGGAGCCCACACAGGTGTAACACTGCAGTGCCTCACCTGGCATTAAGGAACAGAAGAACACTTAGAGCAGTAGTGTTTACAATTTATAAAAGGTATTTTAAAATATCAGTTGGGCCAGCTTTCTATAATCTCGTTCAAAGCACATGCAAAAAAATTGGCGAAAAGGTTTCAGAAAATCCAAAGACTCTGCAAATCCTAAAGTTTCTTTTTTAGAAGCGGCCCAGATACTGATTTTAAGGATTAAAAAAAAAAAAATCAGCTATATATTATTTAGTTTTTACAATTACTGCTTAACATAATCCAAGAGCATCTGGTGTTCTGCAAATGCATCTACACTTTCTTGCAACATTTTCAGGGTGGAGCCCTCTGTAACGGGTTGGAGAATCATGTTTTTTTCCCCCACCATCATGATTTTTGGTCCCCAGTACCATGAAAAAGCACATTATAAACATGTAAAATCTTACTATGATCCAGATTTCATTTTTTTTTCCCAAAGTATCAATTCATCTGGAAAGCACAACAGTGCATCTTGGAGTTTTGCTTTTGTTTAAACATCACAGCTGTAACTCAATCCTCCTTCTTCCACTTAGTTCAAACTATATGGTATTTTCAAAGGCAGGCATGAATTTGAAAACATTTAAAACACCACACCTGAACCCTGCAGAGCAGAAGGCACACTTGCTGCTCATGGGGACAGCTGCGTTGGAATTTGTTAGCACACATATTTGTCTTTACAGAGGTGGAATTCTGTGCTAACCACACACACAACATAACCTGAAACCAACCCAACCCAGGAGAAGAGCCCAGAACAGCCAAGAGGCTCAGCCATGCCTGAGGCAGGAAACGAAAATTAAACACAAACAAAAAAAAAAGAAAGAAAAGGTAATTGACTTACTTTTGAGGACAAAAAGGGAGCTGACAAGAACGAGGCTGAAGACTGTCCACATCATGGAGATCCAGGAGATGCACCATTAGCCAAAGAAAGCAGTTTGTTTGCTATCAAAGCCTTAATGCCTCTCTTACATCCCTAATCCTCTGCAGAGGATGACTTACAGGATAAAGAGGGGTGTGAGAACGCTCCTTATCCAGCCCGTTCTGGCTCAACTTCTCATCACAGGAACCTCGTATCTCCACCAACCCTGCAGGCAAAGTCTTCCAGGAGCAGGAAGAAAATAAGGTATTCACCTTTTAGTGTCAGACATGCTGAAAAACCATCCCATCACCGCATGGCACAGCCTCCAACTGCTCCAACAGCCTCATCACATCTCCCATGGGATTTGCTGGATCAGGGTCAGAGCATTAAATATTTGGGAGGATTAAGCCTATGCTTGAGACTTGAGTGGTCCAAATCCAACATATATATATACATATATATATATTTAGAGAGACAGCATGATACAGACGTACATATGTGCACATAAGCAGTATATGCTTGTGACCCATGAAGTGTTCCAAGCAGTGACTCATGAAGCGCTTTTTGTGAAGGAATTAATTCATAAGAGCTGCTGTATCTGCATGTGAAGTAAGAAAGTGAAGGACAGAAAACGGAGCCATACCTATCTTCAACTTTCAACGAAAAAATTTATTTACAATAGAGAATTTCATTTGTGACATGCATTTTCTTTTTTTTTTTTTTAAATTTTAAATTTTATTTTACAAATCAGCAAATGCAGATAAAGTTTACATTCCTTAAGGCAAGAGTCCCCATGCAAGTAATACATGTTTATATTAAATCCAAAAGACATCCAACATGGGAACTCATGTACAAAGGGAAGGCTAGGATCAGCAACTTGTAATTTCTTAAGAGAACTTGACAATCTCCCTGATACAGGAACTTTGAGATCAACTTGCTATGAATTATACTATGAAAATGCAAACAATAGCAAGAAATTCTGATAGTCATCTTAGTACTGCATACAATTAAATCAACTTTATTTAGAAAGAAAATACAGTAGTGCATACGAAAAAGTGAAAATATAACCTGTCCACATAAATGTATGGACATCAGTGTGCCAATGGTCATATTGCACTCAGTATTGAAGTCCAGAAATTTGGTTAAAAGTTAGCTTTTCCCCATTTTGGCAATCAGTTCATCACAAATCTTTGTTAATTCTTCTATCTCTTTATTCTGGAAAACAAAACATTAAGCATTATGAAAAACATTGCTGCATTAAGACGAGGTGGATTTTTTTTAGAATCATCTCACCACTGGGAGAAGTGTGGGAAGATTAAGTTTTCTCCAATCCTGAAGCAGAGTGCCTATACATATAGATATATAAGCATACATAGTACAGCTCTGTGCATTCAAAAAAATGCTCGTTTCTTTCCCAAATACAGCTCCTCCACCTTCACTAAATCGAATTTAGCACCAAAGCAGACAGCTTTACAGCAGTCATTCCCATCACACTGTAAGGACAGATAGTGTAAATTTGTTGCTAGGCTGCACTTTTCTATTTTTTCACTATTTTCACCCTGTTTTGCAGGGCACTGAGCAAGGACAAGCTGTACTATGCCAAAGCAAGCTCCCTTGGCTGAGCTAGAGAACACGAGATATAAATAGGCATTTCCTACAGACACTTTGGAATTAGCACTGGAATTACAGCTAAGACTAAAAATGGAAACAAAACCTGAAAAGAACTAAAACAAGGTCTTAAACCCGAGGAATCAAAGCAAAGCAAGAGCCTGGAGTGCACAGATCCACCCCGAGCTCTGGCCCAGGCTGAGCCAGCCCCAAGCACTGGCTCAGACCAAACCTGGCAGGTGGGTCCATCTGCCTCAAGTGCCTGGTCCCAAAATTTGGGCAGTGCTGCCCTCTCTGGGGGCAGGGAGCTGCCAGGCCAGCTGGACCCGAGGAGCAGGACAGTCTCTGGGTAGCCCTTGGCTGTGGTCTGATCTCCAGGGAGAGGCAAATTTCTATTTACCTTTTGTTCCAGTGTTCTCTCCAAGGCGTCCACTTTCAGCTGCTCTTTCCGAAGGCTGGCCTGATACGCTGCTTGCTCCTGCTGAGCCTTGCCCCTCACTTGTGCAATTTCAGCATTGGCTCTGGAAAAAACAGAGATTTTGGTCACGCCAGGTTTACTAAAGGAAAGGGCAGCAGGTACCAAAGGATGGACTGCACCTTAACAGATGGGTGGAGAGGGCACATCTCTGACAGGATTCTGAGATTTGTCTCTAGAGACCTAATCGTGATTTCCCATTCCTGCTCAGCAGAGGCTGCAAAGCCTTTTCTGAATGTCTGTGTAACTCCCTCCATGGCTCTGTGCTGGGTTCACAGATACCACTTAGAAGTGTTTCATGGCAGTTTCTAAACCTGATCTCCAGTTCAGGGGGCTGTACTTGGAGGCCTGGATGTAATTCCTGGAAATGTTTAATTGGTCATTACATGGAAATACAGAAAAAATATTAAAATAAATAAACTTGAGAGTTTCCTCTCAAGCCTCAGTGTGATGTTTGCTCCTGTCCCAGTTTCAGCTAGGGTAGAATTGCTTAAGGAGTTACAATGTGTGCACACCTGGTATGATCTTTTGTGTAACTCCTCCTCCTCCTCCTCCTCAGCACAACTGGGCTGATCCCACTTAAGTAACCAGTGCTAGCAGGCAGAGAGCACCTGTCTGCTTCTGCACTGGAACAGCAGAGCAGCACTGACATGTTCTGTTCTGCTGATTGACACAGGGGCAGTAAATTACGGCACAGGGGCAACAGCATCTGGGACAGGAATATTGGCTGCAGGTGCAAATACCTGAGCACAGCCCTCCACACCTGCACAAACCTGGCTAGTGGCTTATTTGGAAAATAACCTTAAAGAAACAGGAAGACATTTGATAAAAGTAGAAATTTAAGATGTTCTGTGTGGTCAGCACGTTACACAAATTCTCATCATGCCATTTCGTTCCACCCTCCATCAGAGAGCAGCCTGTGCTTTGCATGTTGCAGGAGCAGGTTGGAGATGTGAGGTCTAGTCACAGGAATTCTGCTGCAGCATGAACTCCTGAAGAAAGTTGCGTACAATCCATGCCCCATCCCTAAAGATGTTCATGGCCAGGCTGGATGGGGCTCTGAGCAGCCTGGTCAAGTAGAAGGTATCCCTGACCATGGCAGCAGTTTGGAACATGATGGTCTTTAAGGTCCTTTCCAAAGCAAAGGGATTCCACGAATGAATTACCTGTCCAGTTTTTCCTCAGCGTGGATTTTGAGTGCTTGATACCTCTGCTCTTCCTTCTTCACTCGTGATAAATATTCCTGTGCGCATTTCTTTAACACTTCTTCATTCTAAGAAGAGAAGATGACATTAAATTTAATCCAAGAGGTCAAAACATAGGACAGACACCTATTTGCAGGAGTCACAAACAGGTATCTCAAAGGCTGCTGACACCCCCCCACAGAGGATATCTGAAACAATGTCACACCATGCAAAAAGCTTTACAGTTCTTCTGTTTGCATTTGATTTGGCTGCAATCCTTCACGCCAGGATCATGTCAGGCCATGCCCTTTAGACCTGGTGCAATACATCAGAATCAACTGGAAGCACAAGTCATGCCTTGTGTTCAGCAGAGCCTGCCCAGCTTTGCTCTTTACAGATGTCAACATGACCCACCTTCCGAAACCCTTCCAACACTTCTTTCATTTTTTCGTATCTCCTGAAAAGATCTGCCAGTGATTTCTCCACTGAGTTCAGATCTGCCAAAGCTTGTTCCTTCTCCACTATCAGCTGCTGAACGGTGTGATGGGACACAGACTTCTCTCTCTGTTCATCCTCTGTGAGAAAGAAGGGGAGGGAAAAAAGAGATTTTCAGAAGGGCAAAGGCAGTAAGAACACTGATTTCACTATCATCTACAGCTTCTACTGTACTGTGCCCTACACTGGATATTAGTAAGTTTGCAGGATCCAAAAAAAGTCATTTTTATATGAAGACACAATCCTGTTTCGGAAAACAGTCACTAAATACAGTGGTATTTAAATATTTTGATGTTGGGGGAAAATGTGAATGTATCTCTGTACTGCTGATTTATTCACTCTGAACTTGGTGGTTCCCATGAAAAGGCAGGTGTGAGGTTTCCTCTGTTTGCCTGAAGATCTGCTAACTAAAGGAAATTACATTTATGCCTATTACTAGCAGTGGCAATAAACTATCTGCCCCTGCTGATACATGCTTGTCATCTCCTCGCATCTTCTAATTCTTGTTTAGTGGAATTCAACTCTAATTCTTCCCCTGCTCTCATTCTTGGGATTACTGTAGCAAGTGGCAGAAGGGAAATCTAACATTAGACAGACTTTCTACGTTCTGCTCTGCAGAAAACATTTGCCAAGATCTCCCTGTGTACAGTCAAATTTGAGACAGGAAGGGTGGGAAGAACACAACTGGAATCCAATTCCACGTGGAAGAGAACTTTTCACGGGAACTGACCTCCTAATAAGTTGGAATATCAGTGTAACACTGGAGAAAAAGATCTGGCACTGTCTTCCAAAATGCTGCATTGTTTCCTTCATATCCTAAGATATGATTTTTTTGCCTGTGCTTTAAGGGCTACTTTGAATGACACTGAAATGAAAACAAACCCACAAAGCACAGCAGATGGTCTACAATAAAAACCAAAGGTACGATGTTCTCCCATGTAAAAACCACAGGGCACTTCAGAATGTACAACTTTCATTCAGGCCAGCATGTTTTGTCATATAAAGAATAAACAAAAGCTTCTATTTTTTTTTTTTAATTTGAATAGAAGTTTTCATCTGAATTAAGTATTTATAGTGCTGGTCAGCTCTGAAATGTCAAAGTTGACACTGCCCATTCCCAAACTGAGATGTCAATGAGTTTTATGAGATATCTTCATATATTTTATTTTCATAAAATCATAGAACGGTTTGGGTTGGAAGGGACCTTCTATTTTCTAAAACTATGATTTAGTTCCAATAAAAAAAAAGCTGCTTGGGGGAACTGTGCTGATAACAGCCTGCCAGTCAGAGCTAAGCAGTTACAGATACTTATTTCTAAGGGCATTTATGAGGTTATGTGATTAAGGTATTTTAATTAAATGACTTCCATGCCTGCAACACGCACTGCCCGTGGCTCACCAACAATAACAACTGTATGCTGGGGACTAAGACTATCCAAATTGACAGAATCAGAGCAGCACCAGAGCAGATCCGCTTTCAGGCTCAGCTCACTGGTACTCACATGACTTAATGGGAATGCAGCAAACGGAGAAAAAAAGCAAAAGGGAACTAAAAATGCAAAATGCTGGGTGTGAAAGTTGGTGAAAAGCTTTACTTACCAGGCTTGCCTGTTTTGTTTTTTGCAAGCAAATAGCAAGAAGCAACGAAAACGGAAGCAAAATAGAAAATCGGGAATTGTTAGGAAAGCAGAAAATAAGTAATGCAACAACCTGTAATGCACAAAGCATAACAACCGTTTGTTCTTCATCAGGAGAATTTAATAATGTCTTTAAGTGTAAACTATAAGGATACATATTTAATAGGAAAAAAACCCCCACCAAACCAATGTTACAAATCCATCAATGGAAAGGATTTTGGAAAGGGACTGTAATCAAGGTGTGTGGAAGGCAGGGAGCAGCGAATATTGGGGTTACAAAGGCTCTGCTCCACATGGCCAAGCAGTTGTGAGCTGCAAATCGTGGGCACCAGGCAGCAAAGCAGCAGCACAAGCAGCAGGCTGGCCTGGAAAGCCTGGGCTTTTTATTCTCCCACTCCTCTGTATAAACTGTGTTAGGGGTTGAGGCAAGTGTAAGAAACAAGGAAAAAAAGGTGAAGCACCAATAAAAACATATTTAGGGATCTCTACACTGACAGCTTGCAAGCTCTGGCTGTACAGAGTGTCAGATAATCACATAAGCTGAGTTGGGTAATACTGGGTTCTGTATGTGTATGACACTAAACCTTCCATAGCCCTTGGCATCAAAGGCAAATATTGTTTGCAATGCATGTTTTCAGTGCCATTATGGGCAAACGTAGACAATGACAGATTGTTAATATGGAATATTTTCGATATCCAATATACACACACATGCCAACCTACAAAAAGCTCAGCAGGACCTCTCAATCCCACTGAGGGATTGGTGAAACTGGCTCACTTGTGCCCCTCTAACAGGGCTGGATGAATAGCTCAGAAAGGTTAAATCAGAAACAACACAGGCATGTCTTTTGTTAAAACATGTATTTTGCTTGAGCACTAAGGCATTGCTGTGACAGCAGGTCAGAGAGGTGCAAATAGCACACAAACATTTTCCTTCACACGTGGCATTTGCATGAGTGAATTCCCTTCTCAGAAGGGACAATAATTTACGAGACACGGCATGAGAAAACGAGACAATCAGATCAAAAATTTACATCAAATGCAGGGAGAAGCCTCACATTTAACGTATTACCATGCTGGAGAATTTGCACACTGCTCTAATTAACACGTTCTCTGTGTCACTGTGGTTGGTTCAGTTCCTTTGCAAATGGACAGTAAATTAAATTACTTATAGCTCTTAAAAACTCACCCTGGAGCACCTGGAAGACTCTGATAATCTGAAGTTTAAAGATATTGCTATTTACTCAGTGGTCAATGGTCATTTCTTTGCAACAAGAGGGAAGTGGCAGTGGTGGAACATACCAAGTGCACCAAGGCTGTGCCTTTGCCTCAGGAGCCCTATTCTGAATCTAATTGTGGCACTGCAGACTCAAGCTTTGATTGTTTTTTTTAAAAACCTGTTTCTGAAAACTAAAAATTCGAATTCGTTATGAAAAAAGTCCTCTGTGTGTCCACATGGACATGTTTAGTGCAAACCAAAATGAAGTAAGTCCTTGCATACTCTGGTCACTCCTTTTTTAACTCTTGCATGATAAGAATGATAGACACTATGTCAGAAGGCAGCAAGTTGGCTCAGCTGCACATGCAGAAAACCACAGAGAATGAAGGGCAGGCATATTAATTGTACATATAATTCATGATTACATTTTTTATTATTTTATTAATTATTGTTGTCATTATTGTAAGATCTATGTAGTCAGTTAAAGGCTTGTTTTCCCCTTCACACACACGAAAGGAGGCTGGGGTGTCTCCAGAGACTGAGAAATACAAGAAGGCAGCAAAACCACCAGGCATGGGTGCTCTTCCCAGCAATTTTGGCCTTGGAGATGCCACAGTCCCACTCAGCTGTTCATCCCTTAGGGCAACAGCTCGAGCTGAAGCAGCACAGGGCAGCACGAGCCACTGGCACTTGATACAGCCACACTAATAAAAAGAGCTTTAGGAATCTTATGAGGAGGCTTTAAAATCACATCCCAGGGCCCAGACCTCCCACACCAAGGAAGCACATGAGCCCTGCAACCTGTGGTTTTGAAATGCTACTGCATGTAGAGTTTTTCATTTGTGGGACAAGCTGTTAACAAAAGTGGGTTTTTCAATTATGGAGAGGCAAAACATGGCACGACTTAGACATAAAAGAAGACCCCCATGCCAGTAAGTAACTGGGGAGGTGGACTGGCCACCCATAACCTCCCCCTGGGATTGGAGTTAATCTTGGTTTTGGTCTGATCGATGCACTTAGCACAGATAATCCCTGTTGTTGTGAAGAGCTAAGTTTGGTATCTGCCATTAAACAGCTGCGAGCAGATGCCTGAAGGGTTTTTAGGTCACTGAAAGTCTCTCCTGGAGATACCCACAAATTTGGGGCAAAGCATTGGAACACATTTCCAATGGGAGAGTTTGCTGTGACTCGGCAGTGAAAGCCCTGACCTCCTGTGTTACCTGAACTGCCCTGGGGGTTTGCTGGCTGTAAACTGAAGCCCTGGTTTTCCTCAAACTGGTGTCCTCAGATGCATTCACAATTCCCAGCGGCATCAGCAGATGTAGCCAGCATCAAAATGAAGCCCACAGACGTCAACCAGAGAGCACCTTTCAGAGCAGAAACACCTACCTATCATCTGAGCAATCGTCTTCTCATATTCTGAAACGATTTTCCTGTAAGAAAGAAAAAAAAAAAAGAAAACCTTCTGGCAAACAACGTAATTGTCATGTTTACTTAGAAAATAACACTGTCAGTAAGGGAACTGTGGTGTTTTAAGAGATGCAGAACCTCATCACACTTTTGTATGCCCTTTATTGCCCGAGTAACAAATAAAACCGACAGTTTTAACACTGCACACGAGTTCTAATTCTCCATGGAAATCAGAAAGGAAGGAAAAAAGGGGCTGCTTTGAAAAAAAAAAACTGTTTTTTTGAAACATGCTCTGAGTACATTACCAATCATGATTTAAATCTAAGCATAATCACATTGTTCTGTCTCAAGAATTACAAAAAGCCTGTTTCTTCCATTGCTGTCTCCTCTCCTCTCCATATTTGTGTTTATTTTTATATAAACATTGAGTAATAAACTTGTAATTGGTAGTAAGTAAACTTATCAGTAGAGTTGACCTTCACTCAAAATGTATTTCACCTTCTAAATTAATCTTCTCATGACTAAATGATCCTTTTGCACTTAAAACAACAAGACCAAAATATTCCAATATACAGCACAAAATCCATTCTGTCCCACTTCCCAAATCTGCTTTCGAAGCAGAGGTGGCAAAATGTTAAAGACTGTTTTATTTCATATACTTACAGTAGGCTCTGAATTTCCTTCTTGAAAAGAGGTTAGCCAAAATAAGCAGATTAAATGTGATTTAGAAAGATGATCCACCCCTTCCCAGAGCCAAATAAAGCTAATGAAATGAGACTAGCTTGATCTGTGCTGTGATTCACGAGCCACGTAGGACTGTCTACAAAAAACAAAACTACCACGCGTTTCATCTGAAGTGGATATTCGAAACTGGTGTTTGAATACTTCTCTTTTGAAGCCTTAGTTTGCTTTCACTTGCTCCATTTCAGAAGTCTGCTGCAGTTGGTGAGGTTACAGAAAGGATGTGGGAAAATCAAGTCAGTAAGGAAAGGAGAAACTTGCAGAGCTCCCAGAAAACCAATTCAGTAACTCCAACACTGCCTGCCCCAAATCTGAATCCCAGAGTCTTGAGAAGGCCACTTGCCCCAAAGGGGAGCAGTGTCTTCCTTGCCCTGGTCCTGCAGAGCCCTCAGCAGAGCAGGGTTTTTTTTCATTTTAACCATAAATTACACTTCTGAGAGCAGAGACAGCAGCGAGGATTTTCCCTTAAAAGGAAGGGTTTGGTCTCACGTTCAAAGATTACCTCAAAAGCCTGCTGTAAGCAATAAGGATTTTAAAGCTTTGTCACATCCTTGTTACACCAGGCACCTTTAGGAAGTTTTATCATCCTAGAAAATGGAGCTAAGGACTCAGGGTAACGAGCACATCCCAACCTGAGCAGCACCACAGAAGCTGGGAGCACAAGGAAATCACATTATCTCCTTCTTACTCTTAGACCAGTGCAAGTAGGTACCACGTTCTCTGCACTGTCCAGACACATTACTCATGTGGCAGCTGTCCAGCAGAAGTGGGTGCTGCAAGGGCACATGGATTTTAGTAATGTATTCAATTTGGAAAGCCAAGGTAGTTAAGTGAGGAATTTGCTCCAGATTCATGGCAAAGGCCTCTTTCAGTCAAGCAGCCTAAAAAATGGTCACTATGGGTGGGGGAACCAAAGGATGCTGCCACATCATTCCTCTCTGGGAAGGATGACCCAGCCTGACATGCTGCATAGACCTAATTTTTGCTATTTTAGACATTCAGTTTATTTACTCACTTCCTGAAATTTCATAAATCATAAAACCACCGAAATCCAGGGCTACAAAGGATCTCGGGGGTCATCTGCTTGACTCCCCTTACTGAGGCACCACAGTTAAATATTTGTTGCCTGCCTCTGGGTGTACTCTTGGATTGTGGTACAGCCCACCCTGGTTTAGCTCTTCGATAGTTATTGCATTATTAAAGCCTCTCGTTTTGGCTTCTGTTCTCTGGAGTGGAATTCCTTCCAGACTGATGTTTTCCTGGAAATCTGGATGAATTCAGGATATTCCAGCTAAAGGATGCAGGACTAGGACAGAGGAGCACTGCTTCTCCTTTGGTGGAAAGTGATGCTTTTGTGCTTGCACCTCTAGATAATCCCTTCACTCCTTGCTCATCATTATGTCATATCTCATTGCTGCATTCCTAATGAACCACACATGGACCCTTTCAACATTTAATCTTCCAAGAGGAATCTTCCCCTGTGCACATATGCGTATTTATCATTTTGTGACAATATTAGTCAGATTTTTTTTCTTTCATCCATGTGTTCCAGGCATGTGCCTGTGGGAAATTTGGCTTAGATAATGGGGATTTTTTTCCAAATCAGATTTTATTAAGGGTGTAAGCACACAAGAAAATTACTGTGAGGAAGACAAGGGTACAGATCTACAGTGTGCCAGCAGCTCTGCTCTCCTTCCAAGAGGGAACAAGCAGCCTCTGGCAGTGGCAGCAGACACGTGCACCCCCTCAGCCTCCAGAGAACAGACCAAACACACACTTGAGTGAGTGCTGCATGCTGAGACATCCCTTACAATTCCTAATTTTGTTCATTCCTTGTTTTACTCCCTCGGTTTCACTGCTTGCTGCAGCTCCTTTCTCCTTCTCCTCATTAAGCATTTGAGGGCTATGCCAGGGTTTTGTTTCCTTTCCCAACAGAGTGCACAAGAGGTGAGAGAACTCAGCTGGGCACTGGGAGGTGGTAAAAAAGAAAGAAAGAGGCTGCCCTTGCCTTTTGCAGATGCTTCTGTTAAGATGCTTTGGCTCAGAGCCCTGTGCTGCCACTATTCCAATCTGCCATGTGTGACTCCTGGCACCCGTGCTAACGTTTGCTGGGCTCTGCTGTGCACTTCCCCTCTACTCTCACTCCCTTAGCACAGTTTTTTCTGGATACAAGCAGCAATTGCTTATGTAGGTCATCACCAGATACAGCGTGTTGGGTTTAGCTTTATATCACCGAGAGGGTTCACCTTGGGAAGAAGCTGGTGACAGAACAGAAGGGATTTCGAAGCAAATTCAGTCTCAGATGCAACTGTATAAATTATATTACTTAAAAAGAGGATGGTAAAATAATCTGACAGTTTCCCTTTATTTGTGAGTTAAATGAGGGGATGGGGTTTTTCTGGTTTTTTTGAAGGGAGAAAGCAATAGTCTTTCAAGACTCCATGCAATATTGTTCCACATTCTCTTTTGCAATTGATGAGTTTCTCAGATCAACGATCAGGCCAAGCTCAGTTTTATGTCCTTCTTATGGTCTTACCATCTGTAAAAAACAAGGCTGAACCTTTCAACTGACTAAATGGGAAGCATCAGTGATTCTCTAAGCAGCACTGCTCACCTGATCCACTACAGGGATTTTGGCGTCATCCTTGCAAGCGGCAGGGCCTGGGCTGGGAAGGAAGGTCGGAACAGATTCCAGTACACAGATATTTAATGTAACAGAGGCCGGTTTGCAAGGAAGAACAGAACAGAACAAACTGAAAAGCTCAGGGTCCTTCTGTCAGCTCTCAAATGGAACAGCAAAAGCCAAGGTAACTATTGCTTACCTAAAATTAACCTCAGTGTGTGTGCAGTAATTAAAAAATCAGCTCAGTTCGAAGAAAAGGCGGTAGAATCTCTTTGAAGTCAACACTCAGAGGCCAGAGTGGTTCCTTTTGCAAGAAATGCTTTTCTACTCACACTGGGGTTTGATTTCTGTTGTTAAATAACCATTTACAATTATGTCCTGGAGAGAGTCTGTACTACTCACAGATACCTGCAAACCTTTAGAGCTCCTCCTCTGCAGGCAAAACCACTTGTGGAGAGTGAATTTTACATTGGCAGGTGCATCCCTCTGCCAGCTCTGCAACAGGAACCTCCCTGTGCAACCCATGTGAGAATTCATAGCACAAACCAGGAGAAATCCTTCCCTAGATTACCCTTCTTATCTCAGAATTTTGAGGACGTAAATGAGATTTAGCACCACAGATGCTTCACCCTACAGAGCAATGCCAAAGACTGAGGTTAGGATGAATCCTAAACCTCCAGTTAAAAATAACGAAGCAAATTCAGTCAACCAAGACAGTTTGACAGCCATGGTATTCTGTGAACTACCCAAAGGCTGACACTCTGTCGGTGTGATCAGCGACAAGTTGATGACCAACCTCATTTCCATCACTTCCCTTCTGCTTTCTTCATATTTCTCCTTCCATTCAGACACTTCTCTTTCCTTGGCCACAATCTGAAACAAAGGAAACAAAGGAAAAAACCCACATCATTAAAACCATGTGATTCATTAAAGAGGAAATTAAACTGTACAGTATTTGATTTAATATCAAATCCTAATTAACAGGAGTATAGTTTCCAAGTGCATAATGGGTTCAAATACAAGCAACCCCACTGATGTTTTCAGACTACAAGGTGCAATTAGAAAACGTTCAGATGGGAAATCATACTCCTGTTGTGAAAATTTAACTTAGAAAAGCAGTTGACATGTTCTTGTTTCATGTTTCCTTCCTCAATACAGCAAGGACACTTCTCAAGAAATACCAGAGGACCCTACACCACATCTGATTTGTCCTGGTGCCAAACATGAAATTCCTCTCTACAGGGGCCTGGTCCCTCAGCCTGTCCTCTTAGGGGGTTCTGCTGCTCTTGCATCCATCTTTAGGGTGGCCCAGGACATTCTATCCTCAGAGGATCGTGTTCCTGTGTGTACCTTTCACTCACACAATGTATCATCAAGTTTGCAATACCCAAACACTAGACTGTACCCATTTTTTAAGTATTATTATTCATCAGACTATTATGATATGCAGTTTTGTAAAATACATACTTCTATTTCCAGCACCTTACCATTTTTCTGTAATTATACAGCAATGCCAATATGTACACAGTCCACCTGAGTTTTAAACATCTATTTTCATTTTTTTCCTCATGTAAAGACAAGTAAAGCCTGCAGTGTAGCACCCAAGGATGACCAAGCATGACCAAGGATGACGTCAAGAACAGAACAGGTTCATAATAGGTATCATTTGGGAGAAAACAGGAAAGAAGGAAACCACAAGGGGCAGGTATTTCCTTTTCCAAATCCTGAAGAAAATTACCTCTGCTCTGGCGAGTCGTAGTGCAGAGTCTAAGTCTTGCTGGGGGTAGAGAAGAGCCGTGGTGCTTTCTGCATCCGAGGGGCCCATCCGGGAGTACAGTGCACTTTTAGAGATGGAAACATCTGCTGGGATAGCAGGTTCTCTCTGTGTGTTTGGTTTTTTAAATACAAAGAAATGAACCATTAAATAAGCGTTCAGCTCACATGTTTTCTGGGTGTAGTGTGAGGCACAAGGGGCTCCTGAGACAGGACTAGAACACAACAGCAATAACACTGGGAAGGAACCCTGAATTCAGCAATCATAAAATACACATTTAAGATCCACAGGAAGCACCAAGAAGTCGTATTACCCTTATAAAGAGAAAAAGACATCACTTTGCCATCAATATTTTAAGATCTAATATTAGAAAATTTACTACCCTCTGATGCAGAATTTCACCAAAACATCCACAAGAAATGCACATCAGCAGAGGAAATTAGAATTGGAGGCAGAGAGCTTGTTAAGGGGAATTCTACTTCCATAAAAATAAATCAAGAAACCAGAAGCAAGAGGGACAGCTCACTTTTCCCAGGTCTGACCTGCCAATACTGTTTCACATAAAAAGTGTGACTATACAAGTGATGCTGCTGCCTCACTGGTGTTTAGCATGCGATTAGTAAGTTAAATGAGGCTTTTTTCTTGCAGCTGTCAATTTTGCTCATGTCAGCAGCCCAGATTAACAGAGGAGGAGAGCAAAGAACAGGTCTGTGACACTGAGATGCAGGAGACCTCTCAGAAATAACTGTAGATACAAACAATCCGAGCTACAGCACGTTAAAACCAAGGAGATTATAAAAGAGAGTTCACAGAACCATAGAAAGGTTCAGGTTGGAAGGGACTTGAAAGATCATTTCCACTCCACCCCTGTCACAGGCAGGGACACCTCCTGCTGTCCCAGGCTGCTCCAACCTGGCCTTGGACACTTCCAGGGATGGGGCAGCCACAGCTTCTCTGGGCACTGCCAAGCCCTCACCGAGTCCACACGTAGCCACAGAGAGAGCAGGACAATGGCCCAACTGGACCATGGGTGGGGAGGAAAGCCAAGTTGATCCCTGCCTTTTTCCATTCCCTGATGGAAATGGATATTTACATCCACCTTTTCTGTGCAGCACTTCCTTGCTGCTGAAAAGGCGATAATGGATTTTCCCACTTTACTTGTTGCCTCTGTGCATAAAGCCAAATATTCTGTTCCTTCAAATTCACCAATGTGGTACCTTAGCCTTTAGCTGCAATAATTAACAATAATAATCAAGAATCATAAATTATTTTTTACACAGAGAAAAAATGTTTTCTTTTCTTATTATAAAAAAGAAGGGTTTTTTTCAGTTGTTTGGTTTGGGTTTTTAAATGAAAATAGAGTCACACTCTACAGCTTGAAGCACAGGAATGTGAAAGTGAGTAGATAACGTCTGGATCAAGGTTCACTCCTCACTAATTTCAACATCACACATTCTTGTTCCAACACAGTTAAAGGAAATGTTGCCAGATGCTATTCCATAAAACATTCACCTCCTTACAGTTCCTCTTGCACAGTCTAGAGTCAAAAACAGATTCAAACCCACAGTTAATGTTGTTGTTCTCGTATCACACCTGACTGCAGAAGCTGTATCAGGAATTATACACCATGCCCACTGGAGATAAACACAGGAGCAGATGTTCTGGATGTCACATCTGTACACAGCATGAAGAAATCACACCGATAAGACTTAAAAGACCAAGCAAGAAAATTTAAAAATAAGCTGAGAGTACTCAGAGAGCACCACACTGATTCTTCCTTTATATGAGACTCTCATTAATTTGCTTTGTGCTTTTGAACAGGAGTCAATCGACTATTACTTCTTGGACTTAAGGAGCAGGCCATCCTTTCCCTATTTTCCTACATATAAACAAGAATACCCAACATAATGATCAACTCCATTAAGAGGTGCAACCTCGAATCCAGTGGGTTTTCCTGTCAGAGCAAAAACACATCCCAAGATCTATCAAATTTGCACAGCCCCAATGTACAACAACTATATAGGAAAAAAATACACCTGGGACACAATATATATAAAGATTATATTTATATATAAACCCATATGGTGCTGCCCACAAATCTGGGTGAAACAGTCAGTAAATAAAATCACTGCTGCCTCAACTCAGTATCCCAACTTCCCAAAAATATACTTCAGCCCATCCTCAAACACAAGACACGGATAACTGAGATAAAAAAGAGCCACTAGTCCATCAAAGCTGCCCTCAGAAGAAAGGCCCTCTTTCAGACTGATCTGCACGTTATCACATTTCCAAAGTCTCCTGCAGCTTAATTTGCTGAACCTCATAAAGAGACGGCTGGAAAATATTAATTGTGGGAAAAGAAATACTAATGTCCTCAAGGTCATGTAAAAACATGTCAAACTAACTGCCAGGATGATGAAAATTTTTAAAGAAAAAACATTTAAAGCACTCAATACATACTTGAAAGTATTTTTATATAGTGCTCAACACCTGACTAATATAGCTATGCTTTTTCTAGTTCTCTTTGCATTTGAGTAAATTGGGCAAAACAACAGTAATGTAATGACATGCAAAACAACATTTCAAAAAAATACTATAAAAACTCCTGGAGTTTAACCACTGAGCAGAAAATGCTTGTGGTAGTGGTCCAGCCAATACTGCCATAAGTCTGGAAACACTTCACACAAGTCATAACTGGCCTCTCAGTCAGGAGTAACCAGTAAAAATCCTCATGGTTTGACTTTAAAAGCCAATTTTACACAACTCCTAACTGCTGTGTAACCCAGTAACTGTTACTTGCTGCCTTGAAAAATTCCTACCCTGAGAAAACGCCTGTCCAACAGGATGATGGTATTACCCAAAATAACCCAATAATAATGCCTTAAGTTCCACACCTAATTGCTGAGAAGGTAAGCAGTTAATTGGGGTAATAATCAGCGTAGGGATTTGTAAGTCACTAAACCTGGCACAGAAATATTAGAGCCTTGAGGGGAATTACTACAAAATGTAGGTCACTGCGATCTTAATGTAAATATTTGAGAGCTCAACACACTTTTCCTCCTCCCGGCACCTTTCACAGAAACCAGATATCTGACCAGAAAGGGAATAAATGCACATCCATTAACCAGCTGCAGTTGTCTCACTTCTAGGAGGTCAAAGTGAATGAAAACAGAGAAATGGAATGAAAATGGAAACTGGCTTTTATCACACTAGAGGAATATGTATTTAGCCCTGCTGAAAATGAGCCCGCCCTTCCCAAGCCCTGAGATAGTGCTGGGTCTGTATCGAGTGATCAACTTTTTAACTAATTGATGTGTGTGCAGACAGGTCACTGGAGGCAAAGAAAGATCTACTTGTGCTTGCAAATATATGGAAAGGCAGGTAATGTCCAAGCATAAATTCTCTGCCTGTCAAGTTTTACTAGAAAGCAAGGTACCCCTGTTGGTTTCCTCCTTCACTACCACGAGACAGCCCCCCAAGCCATGGTGCACTAATTCCATTTGTGACAACGCCTTCCCTTTCAGTTTCTCTCTTTTCCTTGGATCTTGCTTCTACACCCAACTCTCCATCCCCTCAGCACCCATAGGGTGGTGGACACAAACCCTAATAAAAAAGATGACCACTTGATATCCAGGTGGAGACTGTTCAACAGGGAAGTGTTAATTCATCTCCACACTGCAAGACAGAAATAGCTGGCAGTGACTAATCCTGCTGTCGCTGAAGCCTGTGACAAGAAATTTGGGAGCGGCCAAATAACTTCCCTCTGCCTGAGAGCAACAAACTCCAGATCCTTATCCTCACTCCTTGTGCTAGCACAAAATGCTGATATTTAATCTTTATTTTAGGTGACCTAACTCGCCGTAACAAGTGCTTCTGTCTTTATTTACCATCTTATTTTTGTTACACACCCTGCAATGGCTCAGCAAATGTTAAATGTAATTATACAATATTAAGAACAGAATGGAGGCCAGCTATCCAGAAGGGAATTCTGCCAGTGAGGATCCAAAGTTAAGTCACTGCAGTCATCTGGTGTTTTCTATTCTACTTAATCCAGGCCATCAGTCACTGTAGGTCACGAGGGATATTGCTGTAGGCTAATTTAACAGTACCACTGGAATAGAAAAGTTATGCAAGGACAAAAGTCCTCCCCAGCCTAACATGACACCCAGGATATTTGTCTACAAACATTCCTGGGACTGGACCAACATGGGGCTTTGTAAACATCAAACTGCTCCTGATCCTCTGTCAGAGGGGGGACTTTTGATTTTTCTCTCCTCATTCCTGCTTATCATTTTCGTTCTCTTTGTTACACAGATTAATGGCATTTCCTAAAAAAAACCCATATAAAATTTATTCCCCATTTCTAGGGGGTTCATAAACTTGTTCTGGATGAAGATGCTGTGAAAATGTTAAAGAGCATCTTCAAAATGTAACTCCACATGCTGAAATACATTATACAACATTTCTGCAGCTCAGAATGTTCCCTGGGTAACTCCCAAGTATTCACAAAAACACAAACCCATTCTCTCCAGTCCAAACCAGCACAGTTTGTGAGTTTCTGAATTGCTGGCTGGTAGCAGAAATGCAGATTTTGGACAAAAGTTTTTTGTATAACCCATGAAGAGCATCTATGTATTATTCCATGTTTCATCTTGAGTGCTTCCTGGTGCTGGAGAGCCTGAATGCTACATGTTACAGCAAAGTGCTGGGAGGACAAGGAGGCTGAGAGAGAAAAAGGAGGATCCAGAAACGATCCCACCTCATTCTCTTCCAACACCTGCCACTCAGGGCAGGGGGCACACAGTCACTCACAGGAAAACGCTAATTTTTTTTCTCCTCCTTTGTTCTTTATGTTCCTTATTAGAAGTTTAAGCTTGGTTAGTCTTTCCAATAAAGACCACAGCATGTGTGATTTCATTAAATAAAAGATTATAGCCACATTCTCTAAAATGTGTTCACCTCAGTAACTGTATGTGCACCATGGAAATAGCTGGTTGGTGGGTTATTCAAGGTAAGTGAAATAAATAAAATATAATCATTTATTTTTTCATAAAGTACAGTTAATCTTCAAAAAATCTTTATTTTTATGAACTAGCCACATAATAACTGATCTTAAAAGCACCAAGTAATTCTGCTCTATAACCAGCCCTAATGTTGTTACAATACAATGAACTACAGACAATACAGGGTTGGGGGAAAAAATTACCACTGACTAAGGAACGGGCAGTATCAGAGGAGGAAAAAGAAGAAGGACAAGTCAGAATTACATTTTAGAATAAAATGTCTCCCTGCAGCAGGACACTGAGTAGGACACCTAAGCACCCCATCCAGCAGGTACCACTTCCCAAGAAAGCCACGAACATTTCTGGATTGACTTTTTAGACAAAAGCATCATGAAGGGCATCATAAACTGGCTGTGCAACTGGCTAACCACCAAACTCTGCACCTTCCCATCCCCTTCTGCAAAGACCCGTGCAAAGCCTCACTCTGAGGCAGAACTAGCCAGCACAACCTGGAAGTAGCAATTTAAAAGAAAAAAAAAAAAAGGATTTAGATCTCCACGAATAAAGACACGTTGTGTTGAGAGGCATTTTTTCCTTGGGAGCTCTAAAGCCCTTCCAACCCTGCTGCAGTCCCTTTCTTCAGACGCCCCCAGGGCAAGGTCGACTGCATCCCTCACTTCTAAAACTTCCAGGGTCAAAGGTGTCTGATTCCAAGCTGAAAATACCAACAAAAGACAAGATGTCCCTGCAGCCAAAGCAGTCTTGGTATTCTTTGCCATCAAATACTTCAGGGCAAATCTTGTCTCAGAGAAACATCCACCTGGGCGGCAGAATCCGCCTCCTGCGAAGCCGCCTGTTGTTAATGTGGGTGTGAGCGGGGCAGGTGACAGCTGTTGGTGTGTGCAGCATGCTCTGGGGTCACCCCGGGGTGTGCCCAGCGTAGCACTGAGCCCAGGGAGCCCGAGTTACCTCGTTAAAGGACAAGCAGCACTCGGTCCCTCAGTCTGTGCACACTCACACACACAGGGCAGGCACAAACCAGGTACCTTGGAGCGGAAAGAAGACAGGGCAATCTGCCTGGCTAACTTCAGTGCTTCTATCCTCATTGCAGCAAACTCTAACTCCTCCTGTCAGGGGTTTGGTTGCGAGTAAAAAAAATGGATTAGGAACATGGCAAAAGTGTTTAACGTATTCAAAAGTGGGGTGTTATGTTTTGAGGTGTAATTCTGGCAATTCCTGGGTGACACATGCACCCCAAATTTCTTCCATGAGTAGGACACTGATACAAAACTCCAGCTGTTGGTCAGTTTTGAGGCAGCTGTATAGACAAATAATTATTATTAGGTGATAAGTATGAACAATACTTTGTGTAAAATAAATGCTTTCTGAAGCTAAAGTTGTTTTATACAGAACTGGTCTGCAGATCAATTTGCTTTTCCTAGAAGTAGCTATGCCAAATTCTGCATGCGGCAAGTTACTAGAAAAACAGAGCCTAATTTTCATTTCAGCAGAATTAGGACCTAAATCTTAAAAAAAATTAATCTATGCATACAGATTTACTAGGCCCAGGTGTCAAGACAACTCTCCACAAGTGTGTTCAAGCTTTAAAAAAATTGCTTTGTAAAGTCTTCTGCAAAATACTTGTACATGACAACTGTTGACGGAACTTATTGATTATGTAAGTTAAATTAAAAATCTTTGTTCCTTAAGTTCTTGAAAGGTCAGAGTTACTTTGGAAAGAATCAAATAATTATTTTAGTTCTGCCCCACCTCTCCTCCAAACCTCCCCCCACCCCTTCCAGATGTGGCAAAGCCTTGCTCTACTTGTGTGTAAGACAAACATAAAGAAAAGTGATATTTATAATTCTGCTACAAACCTGAAGTTTCTGAGCAAATACTGGGGGGTTCTTTTCTGCTAAGTCAGGATCTAAATATTCAGGCTGATCACATAGTGAGGTTTTCTTAGATATCCTATTGAGAAGAGCATCAGCAGAGACAAAGGAGTCTTCAGGAGATGTCTGAAGGGTAAGGAGGATATAGAATAAGCAACAGAGGTTTTTCCCAAGTAGTTCAGGACAAAAAAAAAAAATCTGATTTTTAGTAATTTTACGCCCCACTGAAGACTAGGAATACATAATTCGTAAGTGTAAACAGAAAACCATCAAGAACAGTTATTCCTAATTTAAAAGCTGAGTTAATTTTCCAAGACTAACATGATGCAAGTAACATCGGGTCCTCTAAAGCCTTGTCCAAACCATGGACAGCCAACCCTCAATACTTCCACAATAGTTTTCAAACAGTGACCACAGCTTTTGCCCATACAACAGTTTCTATTCCATTCAGCAATCCCTAAGGCACTCCAAAAACTTGGAAAACCACCAAGGAACACCTCAGCAAGACTCTTTCTGCAGTCTTTACAAAGTCTTTTGCTGCTTACTGAAGATAAAGGACATTATGTTCACAATTTTAACATTGTCAGGATAAATACACAATATTAGAGTGGAAAATAGAAAATGACACAAAGAGGTTTTAGTACCCAACACTCCCTGCAGTGAGAAAAGTATTCAAACTCTTAAAAAAGTGTTTTGTGAGACGGTAGCAAAAGCAACATTAATTAAAATTTACTACTAAAGTGACCTGCAGCTTTTAATGACTCCTCAGTAAACGCACTGCCACATAGTTTAGCATCCCTGGCGCTGTAGGTGTTTGTGAAACAAGTTTGCCTGGACAAGTGGAAGCCTTGAATTTGAGAACCAATGTCCTCAAGTCTGAGTGCAGCACAGGTTGCAAGCAAGGAAGGGCTCACCACTAATTCATATCCAACCCAGAGAAGCCACTCAAAAAAACCGACTTAACTGGAAACTGGAATGACTTCTAGTGATTGAGAAAGTGAATTTTATATTATCATCATCAGGAAACGATATTGTTAATAGTTTAAATAAAAATCTGAAAGGACTCCTGCTCTTTACCAATAAAAAAATGTAATTTCACAGTACATTTAACAGAACAAATTACATCTCTGTCTTTATATCAGACCCTTTACATATGATGTACTTCAAATATTAGGTTAAAGTACAGGGTAAAAAGGCCTGTGTGAGAGAAAAGGCACTTCAAAGTATCAAGCTGGAGGTGGTGGAGTCACCGTCCCTGGAGCTGTTTAAGAGAAGACTCGATGAGGAGCTTAGTGACATGGTCTAGCTGGGGGGTGTAGGGCTGGATGATCCTGGGTCCCTTCTGGCTTGGAGTGGCCTGCTAGACTGTGAGGCATCTAGGTTGGTGTTACCGCTCTGGGATGTGCTTTCGGTCTCTGCACGGGTGTTAGATGGTGAGTTGGACTAGATGATCCTTGTGGGTCCCTTCCAACTCATAATATTCTGTGATTCTGTGTGTGATCACAAGACCACGTTAAGCTGTGGTAGGAATTCCAAATTCCACCAACCCACCTCCCTCATTTGGGTCCTGCCCCATATGCTGCTACCAAGACCCTCAAGTATCAGCCTGAGTTTCACTCTACTTTCAAGTTCTACCTTTGCTACGTCTTACATAACACGTGAAAGTTCTGCAGGAAAATGATTCCCCAAATCATATCCTGAGTTACTTACGATTTCAATCGCCTCTGGAGTTGTCCCTAGAGTCATAGGCTCCAGGTCTTTCTGCTTGCACTTGTCGGGTGACTGTAAGTGTGCCTCTTGGCTGGCAGCAAGGACTCGGGAAGCTGGATGCTGTATTTTCATCCCAGAGGATTGCTGGGTTTCAGGGTCTTCAAAACTTGACCTGGAAAAAAGATTGTGCACATGTTTTCAGGGTGGAGCACAAGGCCTTTACAATTCAGCTTCTGGAAGCAGCTAAGCAAGTCCTCTTCATCACTTCAATATGTGTGTGTATATACACAAACATATATATACACACTGTTTCAACTCTATTTACATCATTTTCTCTCATGACACTTTGTAATATCCTTTCAAAGCAAGGCACCTAAATAAGACCAGTTTTACCAGAAATGTTACACACATTCCTTAAATGTTTCTCACTTGCCTTTTTACCCCTTTCTCATTGTAACCTACAAACAACTTTTACTAACAACAACAGATGTCCGTAACAAGCAAAATCATTGGAAGTAAGCACAATCCCCCACATCCTGCTCCTATGAACAGGAGTCCTTGTTCAGAAAATGTATCCAGGAAAAGTCATGTAAAAAATTGCAATTAGGAGATTGCTAAATTAAAACGAAAATGATCTCTGCCTCTGAGGAAAAACCTGTAAGTAGGAAGCCAGAGCTCAGTGAAGCAGTTACTATTGTGATTATCTAGTAAGAACATGAAGGAAAAAATTATGTCCTCATTCCTTCCCACTGCAAAACTTCTGTAGCTTTGCCCTCTATTCCCCATCATATGCGTACACAGATGGGCATCTATTTTTAAACAAACCACTTGGCACAGAGGCAGAGAGAAGAACGGGTTGTGTACACGCTCTGACAGTAACCCATTTCCCCCACATCCTTTTACTTTGCTCCCAGTGACATACCCTGAGCACGGAGTAGTGGAATCAGACAATCTGATGGGAGGTGATTTGACTGGGCTCTCCTGCTGTGCATCAAACATTAGGTACAAAGATTGTTTCTTGGGGGTACTGTCATCCTGCTGGCAACAGGAAAAGAGAAACTCATTAAGCAATCCAACCATTCCCCATTAAAGCTAATTCAGGTCACTGAAACATTTAATGACCAAATGACTTGACAAAAAACTAATAGTATAGTGCTGTAATGCTGACACTGAGATGAACCCTTTCAGGAAGAAACCATTAAAAGAACAAAACCTGAACAGTTCACTTTTTGTAATGGCTCTTCTCCTGCATTGGGGTTAATCAGATTTCTGGTCCTGTCAGGCGGGAAGCATCCCTTGGCCGAAAGTTTTAGTAAAATATTCATTGAAAATTGTCATTTGTTTAAGCACCTGACATACATGCCTGATTCTTCAAACTTCCCCTGTGGATATGCCCTCATTGGACCTAGCCAAGCTACCAAATCCATGAATTAAAAAGAAGGAAGGTGAAACAACTGGTAACGTGCATTCCATTCCATATTTCACATTCATTCTGTATTCTCTCCTGAGTCCCTACAGCTTCTTCAAACTTTCACTCTCAGTTGCTTAAAATAGTTCAATAGATGGTGTAGACAGCTCTGCACTGCTGGAAATACTGATTTGCTTTTAATCTGCAGAAAGAACTACTCTGGTGCCAGCTTAAAAATAAAATAGTAAAATGGAACGAGCTTCACAGGCTACGGGACAACAAAGCACATGTAATTTACTCCAGTTATGCCAATTTAAAGGAACTGGTTTTGTAAATCTGCTGCAGGCTCATTATAATTGATTTAAGGGGTAGTGAGGCTGATGGCACTATCAGGATAGTATATTATGACAAGGGAATGCAAATGAATGGAAGTGGAAGCGAGGACTTACAGGCACAGAGGAGCCTATTTTCTCCATATATTCTATTTCATATGAGTTGCCATATTCCAATTCTGCAACAGAAACAAAAACGAGGTGTTAAACACATGCCACGACATGATTCTTGCAGAAGTAAATGACATCTCATTTACAAGGGCCACTCCCACTCTGCTCAATACTTTCCTGTGACACATTAAAAATAGAATATAGAGAGAAAGCAGAAGGTGCACTGGTATTCACTGCTTTTCAAAATGAACCTGTGACACATTCCAGGCAAATTAGTTTGCCTGAAAAAATCAGCTTTATCAATTTGTCCTAGGAGCCAGAATATTAAGGAAGTTTCAGAGCAATTTCAGAGCACAGATAACTTTCCTTTATCATGTTATCACAGAAAACACATTTTTCAATAACTGGTTATGTTGATACTGGTTTCCTTTCAACAAATATTTCAACAGCTGTTGAGAAATGAATTAATTTCTATTTCCTAATGTTTATCACATCATTCTTAATTAAGAACAACTACCGTGGTATCACTTAAGCAATAAGATACCTAAAATAACTTGAATGTTCATTGACCAGGGGTGACACTCCTGCACAGCCTACTGGGCTGTTTCCACATTTGAGTTTCAGACAAGAAGTCTGAGGCAGGAAGATTTAAAAAGAACCCTGAAACTAATGAAAATGCAAATCCTTACTGCCTCTCTACTTCTAATCTCCCAATTACCCTGGAGGAAATCACCAGCATTTCTTTCTAATCCACGGTCACCCAGCAGCCGGTACAGAGGTAGACAGAGCTAACACAGAAAAAAGAGAACATACCTTCCTGCACCCAAGCAAAGGCTTTGTTCAAAGACAATTTAAAAATAAAAAACATAATTAATTTTTCCTAATGGTCTACTTTATTCTGTTTCCATGAGCTAATTCAATAAACCACTTGTATCATTTAATTTCCATTATAAACAAATTCTAAGGAATGCCACGCTGGCATTTACATTGTGATAAAATAATGGGCTAAAATCCTTCTAGATTTGGGCAGGTTTTGAAAAGGTTTGCACTAGGAAGATGATAACCGCCATTAAAAAGTTTGATATTTAAAAACAAACCAACTCTAAAGATAATCATTGCCTGTTTGTTGAAGAAAACAACTCTCAAAGGGTGCAATGTAAGTTTAAAATGCTGATTTTAATTTTTTTTAATAATAAAAATCACCGCGGAGTACAGGACCGTAAATCCACAAGTTATATATTTTGTCAAGCAACCACTGAAGAGGAACAGCCACGAACTCTCAGCACCTGATGTGAGGGGGATATTAACAGCAAAAATAAAAAGTGAAGAGAAAGGCGTAATAGCAGGCTCCTCCCGTTTAAACTCCTAGCACCTTATGTTTTTAGTGGTAATAGGGAGCCAGGCAGGATGGCCAACCTCCTGGTATCAGACACCAGGATCACCTTTTCCCACTCCCTTTTCTTCCTGGTGAAAGCAAAACCAAAACCGAACCGATGAGATTCCACCACCACCCAGAAACAGAACTGCAGGAGAAACCCTGAAACCCCCGGTAACTGGAGCCAGTGTTGAAGGCCTGCCTTTCTGCATTTCATTTATCCACACACAGCCCAGTGAGGTGCATGAGGAACGTTTCTGGAGCAGCTGTACATCCCCAGAGAGCAATCCCTGAGCGAGCAGCCAAGCAGGCTCTGGGCAGGAGATGTTCCAGCACTGTCCTCTGCTGGCACAGCCCGCAGGGATCCTCCACCCACCCACAGCACTGGCACCAGCTGTGCCATCCCAATCCAAGCTGATTTACCTTTACTGTGTAAAAAAAAAAAAGGCAAGACACAGATGGAAGTAGTTCAGCTAGAAACAAAAGGAATAACACGGCCCACTGAACACAGTTCGTTCCGTCTCGTTGCTCGCAGGAGTTTCCAGCACAATCACCCTCTCTCCTTTCCTAAGCATCGCCACTAATGCAACATCTCCCCTCCAAAATGTTTGGCTCTGGTTACCTCTGTACACTCAAAATTACAAATGCCCAGGATATCCCATGAAGCAAGATAATTACCTTTTATAAACAGATACAACAGACTTACTACGTGATGTCCTCCAACTCCTCCCACAAATAGCTGAAAGATTACATCAGGATTTTCTGCTAATAATTATGGCTTATTTCTGGTCTGTGCAACAGGAAAATGGCAGCAGTTACAAGCAGCACACGAAGCAGATGAGAGCTGGGTGCCTCAGGAGTTGGGCTGTATCTGCACAAAACCTGTATTAGGTTACAGGGTAACACTCATGCGGGTGTCTGGGTAAAAATATTCCCACTGAGAAACAGCCCTCAAATTACTAAAAAATATCCCCAATGCTGCAGGAGCAAGACTGTCAAGGGGAAAAAAATAATTATTTTTAAAAGATCAGAAAAGCGGAAGCATTGTTGATTATAATGAGCATGTAATCTGAAACTCCAACTAGACCACGCAGCACACGAGACAAGACAATTAGCATTTAATTAGGAGATTTGCTCACTTTCTTCTACCCACTTTGAAAGCTAAAATGATTGCCTTTGACTATCCCTCCCTCTGCTTTTGTTCCATTTCCTTCCACATAGTTTCCATTTTTCCAGATTTATGGGGCTTGTTTCTAAAAAGTGTTTCTCTGACATCTAAAATTTTACTTTGGCAATAACGCCAAATGGATTTATCCAGACTGAAATACTTATCTGTCCAGAAGACTCAACATACTTCCAAAAAGCCCAGGGCACGCAAACATATAAACATATAAGCACATGGATATGAACACGTGCAGTCCTGTTAACAGCACTGTCATTATAGTTGCTTTTTGATGCCAAGCACATTGGCCTAAAGCTTAGCAGTTCTTAATGAGGCAAAAACTCAGACTCAGTCTAAAACAGCAGAAAGTAGCTTTAACGGAGACTGGGACGGAGACTGAAAGGTTAAGGGAAAAAATGAATTTTGATCGAGAAGGAAAAGTTTAAGCCAAGTTAAACTCAAACACACTTCCCACCCACAAAGCTGAAAACCTGCCCTTGGAGCAGATGTTGCAAAGCACTATTCCCTCTGGTAACCCCAAGGAAGGCCACACACAAACTTTCTGAATTCTGCCTCTTCCACATTTCATGGACTTGGTAAGACAGTTTTCTAAATAGAGACTTCCAGCTTTAGCTCGCAACTGCTTAAAGAAAAATGTAACAGGAAAAACATTAAAAGGCTGATCTTGTAGTGAATTTTATCTGGCACATGAATGATAACTGTCTTACAGGGGATATCCTGGACATTTCAATGCATAAAGATTACCTTAATCCCAGGAACCTGGAGGAGAGATGGCATGTTAAAGGTCTTAATGCAATACACAAAATTTGAGCAGAATTTTAATGTAGGACCTTCTCCCATTTGGGTCAGAGAACCAAGCTCGGGCAGAATCAGTAGTTCAGTGACTCTGGATCCAAGAGCACTCACTGAGAGCAGTGTCAGACCCCAGTCTCCTGTGGAGGCACCACAAGAACAGGTTCCACACACAGAAGAACAGAGCACGTCTATCATATAGGGGAAGCAAAAGCCTTTCTCTGAGGGCCATTTCCAATTCCCTTTAAGCATTTCCTTTTGGGTTTTTTTTGAAAGCTCAAGGTCGGACTACTAAGGTCTTTAATTCAGCTCTCCATAATTGCCACATTTCCCAGAGAGCGTAATTCTTTTGTTTTTTCAAACGCTAGTTTGCTTTCAGTAAAGTACATCCCTGAACAAACCAAAGGCCCTGTCTCAACAAATATCACACTGGCTGGAGCCAACAGTCCTTTGGAACACGTACCCTCTGTGGGAGAGTTGAACTTGGTCTCATTGACAAACGTGGACAGGTCAGAGGGCTGGGGGTAATCCTGCTTATCCGTGTTCAGGTCCACAGTCATGCAGGTCCATTTCTGACCCGTCACTGAAGACGCCAGTTTCTCCTCATCTGTCGCATGAACCACTGTGGAGATGACGGGAGGCGTTTCTGGAGTTGGCAGTGGAGTGGGATCCTGCAGAAAACAAGTGCCAATTAATTCTCTAATCTTCCATTAACACATTGAATAGCTAAATCTCTGAATTCCTCTGCACCACCAGAGCCATCTTTTCAATTCCGTAATCTTTGCTACAGCTCTGTATAAAATACTTAATGAAAAATACTAACTCTACCAGGAGCAAGCTTTCCCAGTATAAACTCAACTCTTTGGTGATAAACATTTGCATGGCAAAGCTGCTTTGATAACAGGGAAGAAAGAAAGACAATCCAGAGCCATTTAAATCTGTAAGGCACTTGACATAAGTGGCACACATCACCCTGAAGTGAAGTCTCTGACTACCAAACCTGACTTTTTAGGCTTCCCCCACAGGGACAAACCTTCGTAGGTCTGGCAAGGTCATGAACTTTTCCCCCTTTTCTTCACTTCTACGCTGTCAAGCAGCACAAATAAAAGGGCAGGATGGATAACAGGAAGAGGAACAGCAGCGTGGAAGGAGCGGTCCCACATCAAAGCAGTCAGGCCTTTGTAGGCAGAACAGCTTTTGTTAACTTCACTTCCAAGAAAACCACCTGCCAGCAGTTTGCAACATGGAATCAAACCATCCAGGCACGTGTTCCTGATAGATCAGCCCACTTAGTTTACTCCTATTTCCCTTTTACAGCCCACCAACTTGCTGCACTTATAGTTTCTTACTTTCTAATCCAAAAATTTCAGGGTGGATAGTGATGTCTAGTTTTTCAGATATCAAATTGAAGATATGAATAAATATCTTTGCTCCATTGTAATAGAGGACTTGATGAAGTACATTGGCTAACTCTGACTGGAATACCCAGAGCAAATACTAGACCTAGTACATGTTGTATAGAAGCTTCTAGAGACCAGAAGGATAGTGATTTATCATTATAGCCCAATGTACTATATTTGGACATGCATATATTCTTTATCAAAATCTCTTCAATTATTAAACATACCATTCTACAACTCAATAAATCAAATTTCCTTTTTTTTCCCCCTATCAAGAACACAAATTATATGCACAAAAATAAGGCAGCATTTTACCTGAGAAGGAGGATCTGATAGTGGGGATCTCTTTGGTGATTTTTTCACCCTAAATGTATCACTGAAAATGAAGTTTTAACAGTTAATACGGTAACACCAGCAAGTATCAGGTCATTTCACCCCGACAGCCACAGACAATGCAACCTCTGTAAGCCCTTCTGCATTAGAATCCCATCCATTAGGCAGCAGCACCACAGAGAAACATGCCATGGGTACATGTTCTTGTCATGCACTTGGAACAGGCCTTGATTCCCCAAAAGCTGAGAACAGCAGGATTGCCATATTTTTCATGCTAACCACTGACACTTGTAGAGAACAGTTACTGCTCAGTTGCAATTCAAATCCCTGCTCCCACAAGCACCTTCAGTGGCCTCAAGAAAATTATTTGTCTTCTGTCTGCTTCAATTTGCCATCTGAAGATTAGGTCTAACCCGCATCTTTACCTGAGAGTTAAAACTGTGATAAACTTGGGCAATAAACTCCAATGACCCCAAAAATCATTAAGAAAAAAGCCTGGTATGTTTTGGACGAACTGCATAAAACCATCTGAGGCAGATGCTGTTCCCAAGACGCCAAAACAAAGCTCTGCCATTACAAATGGGCACAACAGACCCTTTTGTAAAACAGATCTGACAGTAAATATGGCAATTCTGCTTCCATTTCCCCTGACAGCTCAGTGCAGACTGGGAGCACGGACACTGTAGCCCTTCAAAATCCCACAGGTTTCAATCAGGCAAAAGGAATGAAGAACATACATGATGTCATTATGGTGTATAATTATGGATGTTCCCTGTATGTTTATTCACACTTGACTAAACATATTTTCTAACTAGGAATAAACCAATTATTTATCTGTTCTCTTGATGGACATTGCCAGAGCCATTCAAAAACATTTATGTTACTAACAACAGGAGGGAGAAAAATACCACAGCAAACTCACTGATAAAGGTTTTGTATCTGAACTGAGATGCAGTGGCAAAAATTACTGCCCAGCAGCTCAGCCCTGAGCAGTGACGGCAAAATCGACCCCAGAAATTATAATAGTGGGTTTCAATCAGTAAAGGGTAAATCAATACCATATCTAGAGGGGGAAGTAAATTGGGCAGCTGAATATTGGTGTGTTCAATGTCACTAATTATCCAGTTATGAACCTAGACATAATTAGAATAACTTCTTCCTTTAAGAAGGAGAAGCACTTCATGCAATATTTACGAGGAATTGATTGTACAATGTTGTTCAGTGGTAGAAACACAACTTACATATTTTAGCTCAAGGATACAAAAATCTCTGTAATTTTTAAACGAGGACCTTTGATAAGCAAACAGATAATGAGGCAACAGAATCCTTAAACTCGTTCACAGTCAGGCATCTTACTTAAAATAGCTTTACTATGTGCCAGGGAAGTGAAATCGTTAACATAAAAGCTTCATGCGGAATAATAACTGATCATGCTGCAAAATAAATAAGTAAAATTAAAAAGCCCACAAATCAAAGAGGAAATTCGAAATGTTAGCTTAGAATTACTTACAACAGAGAACATACAGACATCACATCTTCTACCATCCTAAGACAAAGAAGACAAAGAAAAGAGAGACAGACAGAAGGAACTGACAAAAAAGATTAACCTACAAATACTCTGTTAATGTTAATGTGTTAATGCAATCTGGTCATGCATATTTTCTAACTGCGTAATCTTAACCACTACTTTTTGTTGTGAAACACAACGGGGATCAAAATAATACCAAGTCTTCAATGTATTCAAGTTCAATGTTATACTTCTGACACACTTTCATCTAACAAAACACATGTTTCAAAGGTGACACCTTCAAGTTAAGTTCCTTTCAACACACTAACCTTGCCTTCCCTGATGGAGGCCACCTGCTGGCTCTTCAAAACAGTGTTTGTTATGATACGGGACACAAAACTGTTCTTGAATGGCAGCTACGCTTAAGGAAAGAGGTATCCCAGGTTCTTCTCATATTTGCTGATGTGTTACGACAGTACAAGAAAAAGCTACTTGAGCATTTCACATCATTTACCGAGGTCAGGAAAGAAAACGACGTTTCTTTAAATTTCATCTACTTTGGCTTTCACTGAAATATAACTTGGTGTCCCTGACAGAGTTCCCCCGAACCAGAACCAAACCCTGTCAACTAATTTAAGGTCAGAAAAGTTTTCATCTACTCACAAGATTGGTAGCTCCTGCTTGTCTCTCCTCACGCGCAACGCTCGTGACCACTGGCACCTTTACTCCCTAAACAGCTCCCACAGCAATGCCTGCACAGCCAATGTCTGTACCAACCACCTATTCTTACTCATCACTATAAGCTGGCACTGGGGAGGCATCAGCTGCTCTTTGCTCAGCATCACCTGATTATCTCAAAGCAGCTCAAGCACTCAGGTAGAGGAACAGAGTAATTTGTGTTGAGCTGACATCTCTTCTAAAAACCTCGTATTTTCACATGGAGGTCAATGCTTAGACTGCTGCATGTTTCATTCAAGAAGAAAAATGGATTATTTTTATTGATTTAACATAGGTTAAGACTGAGCACATGGCTCAAAGCAGTACCATCTCTCAAAACAAGGGCTGGGAATTCCTGCAGCCCTCATGACCTAAGAACTTGGGGGAGCTTCTCATCTCCACCATGATAAAAGCCAGCAGTGAACTTGGTGACTGTAGGACAGGGCACTCCCACAACAGGTTTTCCCAAGGACAAATGTGGTTCAGCTAACCCTTCTTAAAGTCATTCTGCCCCTACATTAACAACTTTGGAATTCATTTGAATATTCAAAGCAGATGGGTGAACCCAAGAGACCCACGCTGGGGGTCAGTCAACTCCAGCTACTGGGAAACAGACACAAGGAGACTCTGTCTGGCTACAAATACCAAAATTTAGCATCCAGTAATATTAAAATTCCCTCTTGTCCATCTGCAGTGCCCCAGTAAGATTCAAATAGTTCCTCTCTCGCTGTCAAGACTTTAAATCTTCTTGGTTTGGATGAAATCAGTTTGGACTACAGGCTTAGCACACATCTTAATTCCCACCTGAATTTCCACTGCATTTCAAGTAAACCTCAAAAAGAAGCAACAACAACAACAAAAAGAGTCTTCTTCCTCAAAAAAACCCAATTCAACTATACAGTGGACTAAACTTTCCAGAAGTCATAAATACCTCTAAAAAGAAAATACTGACAATTTCCTTCAAAACTGACAAAATGAATGCTTTGCTCGCCTAGAGGGCTGGAAATTGCTCAGAAAAATCAGAATAATCTTCATCTCACTTCATACAGGAGGTCATCTTCTGTACTGTTTTACATTTAACCATGCTTTCTTCAAACTGCCAGGCTTTAAAAAAATTCACTCCTCTTTTTGTTAGCTAGCTAAAACATTTAAACCATAAAGGAACATGAACTGAGATACTTTCTTATAGATATACACAGGAGTTCAATTTCAGATAAATCAACTTGGTGATCATCAACTCAGAATGACCACGTCTGACCACACAGAGCAACATGTAGACCAGCAGGTGAATCAGTGCAGCCAGCCACTGAGATTTTTAATTAAATACATATCTAAACACAGCAACCTAGAAAATTTATCCTGAAATTTGTCAGCTGTGTTTAAAAGCTGGAGATTTCCCTAATTCATAGCAGTTTCGGATACTTAAGCACTTCCACACAATTGTAAGCTCTTTCATAAAAAGGAAATTTTGCACAGATTTGAGTCTTGTGGGTAAAAACAATGTATTTCAATGCTTCACTCCTCTGTTTCAGGTTATTTTCTTTGAAATACCATAAGTCACTGGATTGAACCATCTCCTTGCTGTGTGCAACATGAGATTTGTCACTGCTACTATTATTTCACATCCCACTGTCAAAAGCAGTGATTCATAAAATACCCTTTACTATTTGGAATACTCTGATCATCTTAAACAGCATCAGATTCCCAAGATGAGGTCACAGGAATTTTGGTATAAAATTGATAAAAGTACAACTTAATCAGGTTAAAAGCCAGGCTAAGCACCAAGACTTGAAAAATGGAGCTGCCTAATCTGACTTGGTAGTCCTGGTTCTCCCCTTCAGTCTGGAAACATCAAACTACTGAGGAAAACAGGTTGAGGGAGAGCAGGTACAGCCCCCCAGGTGTGAGTCTAGTTGTGGCTACCAACACTATTCAAATACAAATCATGTGCTAAGGGGTAGAGATGTCCTGCTTCTATTCTAGAAACACGTCTGCCCATCAACTTACGTTTTTAGTGGCGTCTTCTTCTTCTTTGCAGGTTTGTTCAGGTTGTCTCCTTCCGTTCCGTTTGTTTCGTTGGCACTGGCTGGTATCTCAAAGGAAGCTGGAGATTTGGAGGGTGAGCTGGCTATCTTAGAAGAAGACTTGAAAGGGTCAATGGAGTCCTCACACATGTCTGGCTCAAAACTGTACGTTTGTTGAGGCAGTTTGGGCGATTCCTGCATTTTTGTACTGGATGAGAAGGGGTTAAAATTGGGGTCATCCCACTTGTCGATGTCAAAGGTGTAAGAGCCTTTTGTGATAGGAATTTCATTTGGGTCAGTGGGTGACTTGGTCGGTGTGGTTGGAGCATTGTCAAGCTTTTCCACTGGTTTTTTAGTCTTTGGCCTCCGTAGCGGCATTTTAGCACCAGGTTTTTTACCTGCTTTTTTGGGAGGAGGGATACTCTCCTGCTGGTCTTCACTCACCCCCTTCTCTTCAGAGTAATCAAACTCCAGCCTCAGTGCAATGCCTCTCACCGGAGGGTCCTCCTGTCCTCCGGTGTCCGGCGGAGTCACCTCCCCAGCCTCCGGTGCCGTGGTAAGAGGTAGTGATTTCTTATTGGCAGGGGGAGAGCTCTGCACTTTGCTGCCTGCGCTGCTAAATGCACTAATCCCTTCAAAACTGTCTGGATCCAAAGGGTCAGATCCTTCAGGCACAGCCGGGGTCTCCTCTTTCTCAGCAGAGATTTTGGAAGGTTCAGTACATTCAGGCTTTACCGAGTCAGCCTTCGCCTCAGGTACTGCTTTATCCTCACCTGGGGCACAAGCTGGGTCAGAAGGTTCTTGTGGTGTCTCCTTCACCAGGGGAGCATCCAGAGGTTTTTTGGCTGACTGCTTCTTTTTCACGGAAGCTGGTCTGGATTTTTTTGTTCTCTTGAGCGTACTGGAAGCACTACTCGAACCAGTACCGTACACATCTGCTGATGGTGCTAACGTCTCACTGTTGCCAAGAGATGCTCCATCAAAATCACTGGCCTGCAAGCTGAGAGATCGAGACAACGTCGATTTGGAAACTGGCACTGAATCAGTGGATTTTCTTCGAACATTTGCTTTGGGGTCACGATTCTTGGGTTCTGCTGAGCTTGGTCCTAAGGCATGGAGAGAATCAACCAACTCAATGTTATCGAAGTCCAAGTTGTAAGTGCCACTGCTGGCTATGGGCTTGTCCTCGTCGAAGACGGTGGAGAAAGAATGGGAAGGGGGACGGAAAGGGCTCTCTTGAACCGGTTCACTGTGTGACACATCGGTTACGGGTTCAGCTTCTGAACATAATCCTGCGGGAACAAACAGAAAACTCAGTGAGCTCCAAACACACTATTAAATCTGGGGCTTAGTAAGTTTTACTATAATCTAATAGAGTAAACGTACAGTACTTGTTTAGTAATCTGAACAAATAAAAGGCATTAAATTCATACAAACGGACTAAGCAAAGATTAAAGGACACACAAACTAAAGTGACATTTTCAATATAGGGCCTAGACTTAGGGAAAAACCCAGTCTGCTCTCCACAGAAAAGGATTCCAGGCAAGTTTCATGAAAAGTCAAAATATGTGTTTGCAACAGCCTCTAAAGCATCTCTTCTAAACTACCACATAAAGAAATGGATATTACTGTAACATGCTAAATATTAGAAATACCAAGAAAACTGCATATCAAGCACTTGATTATTCCTGTTTTCTATGGTTATAAAGTGTCACACAATTGTGTCAGGGCTCTTATGCAGTAAATTTCCTGTAAATTGACTGGTCCTTCAGCAATTACGTGTTGACCTTAAGTTTTCTTTCCCATGTGCTATTTTTAACGATTTTCCTCGAGGAAGATGGTTTCCTCTCCACCACCCACCAATGCTGCTCCTCTAACTGCCCCAAACAGCCAATAAATTCCACTGCAACCACAGACTTTCAAGTTCATAATGAGAGATTAATCGCTGAGAATAAATTATGGTACAGGGAAAAAAAAAACCAAGTCAATCAGAGAACTCCACAAATCTTTTCAGTTGAAAAATCCTTCTTAATAAAGGTCACCAGAGGTTCCCTACACATTATTTAAAACAGATTTTTCCAAGTATAGTTCTAACTCGCCAATGAAAAGAAGATTTTGTAGAGATATTTATATGCTAAATCTGTTCATCCAAGTAGCTTTTTATCCTAAGTAGAGATTTTCTTATTGAATAGAATCCTAACATGATTTATAGAAGTCTCTTCACTTGGGATATAACAACTCTACTGGAAAGAAGAGAAAAGTAGAGCGCATGCCAAAAAGAATAAATAGGAAAGGATTGAGATGATGGTCCTTGATGCTTTCCAGTTCATTAGGTAGCTCATTCAAATGTTTTACAATTCCTGCACATGGTTTACTCCTGCTGTCATTGTACTGCCACTGATGGGAATGTATCACAGTCACCTTTGTCACTATGTGTGTCCCAGTGGGGGTATCACAGACCTGGGACATCTCTCTCCAGCTCACAGTTCACACTGGCCTAAACCAGCTGCTCAGAGCTCTCACTGAGGGGCAAAATGACCCTGTTTCCTACTGAAGCAATGGGACATTCTTCATGTTGTCATTTTTTAAAATTATGCAATTATAAAGAAAAACAGTCAAACAAAAAAATGAATGCTTTGCTCAGCCTTAAGTGACTTCTGAGACATTTCTACACATCTTTTTCATTTCAATCCCTACATGTTTTGCAAAATAACTCTCATTTTGCCCAGCTACATTCATTAACACTGTTCATAAAAACAATACAGACAATCAATTATTACTTTTAGTGAGACGCTATGAATGGATTAAGAAGAGAAAAAAAAAACCCTCCTTTGTTTCAGAAGGAAAGTTGACAAGAAATTGTGTGTCTGCACAGAGATTGCAAGAATTATTATTTATGGGTGTAGAGGATTTAAGGGAATTGGACACATTTCCCAAAGCAGCTCCTTAGAGAGGCACCACGTATTTCCAGAGACTGTCAAAGGAATGACAGCGACGCAATTTCTCTGTTAAGACTGTCGAAGTTACTAAGATGCATCAATTAAAATAATATCTTAATGTGTTTTTCTGCTAAGTGAATGCTAATAACGTGGCAGCACATCAGGACAGTTTATATTTCTCCTCAATCCCCACAGGGTCGGGCTTGGTTTCAGCCTGGCTGAGGGGTAATTAATTAGGCTTCATTTGCCAGTCGAGCTGGTGCTCACTTCACTTTGTGACACTGGTGGGACTCCTGTTAAGGGCACTCAGAGAGGGCCATAAACCTCCAGCATGAGCCTAATCTGCCCGTTTTACCCTGAAAGAGGAATGGGAGACTCTTCAGGGGAATACATCACAATAAACACTGGAGTAGCTCTGGGATGTCAGCAGAGTACAAATGTAGGTCAGCATGAAATAAAAGTCGGATCTGAACAAGAAATCATCTGCAGCTATGCACTGTTTCCATTCCAGCCTGTGTCAAAGCCCTCCACAGTACTGAGGGCCTTGTTCAAAACAGGACAAACACGCATTAAAACAAAATAAAACAAAACAAACCACTGCCCTGCAGGACTTGGACTGTAAATACCAGGATGAGGGTCGGGATGCGTCATGCAAAGGGAGTGTACAAGGCTCCCCAGCAACCCAAATTCAGTGTGCTCCACACAGTGCAGGGCTTTAGTCTTCTTTTATTGCTTATTTCACAACTTCCTCCCAATCAAATCCTTTGCTCAGAGTATGGATTTCTGCAGAGTGTTGCTCGACTCGCCACTGTGATGTTTTTATTGTTTCTTTACGAAACAGGATGTAAAACTGTCACAGAAAAAATGGCTTCTGGCAGAAGTGAAGTGCTGCTGTCAGACTCTTCTCCTCAGTCCTGAACTGCGGGAGGAGAAGATATAAACAGCACTCACAGCTTTATTACTACAAAGAGACACGAGGACCGTTCTCTCCTGGCATTAACAGACCCATTCAGTGAGCAGTGACATTTGTCCTTTTACAACACAAAACGAACCAAATCAGTATTGCAGCAGTATTGGATTAAAATGCAATTTGATAACAAAGGAACACACCACAACACAAGCTATGGAAATTAAGGCAGGACTTGCCCTAGAGACCAGCACAAGGTTCTAAATCAGGTTTATGCCTTTCACTGGCAGAATTCACCCACAATTTATACTGGTAAGCGCTGCCCACAGGTAGATACTAAGTTTTATAAAGCATTCCAAGAATATGAAGGATAGCAGGGAAACTTACATTGTCACAAAAAAACAGTCAAGCTCCCCAAACCACCTCCCATTTCATTCATTAAAATACTGGAAGGTCCAAGTTCTGCTCCTTTCACAAAGAAATTTCTCTGATTTCAGGTAAACTTTGACTGGATCAAATGTGAAAAACAACCCCAAACCCAAACACGACAACAAAAAAACCTCCCAGAGTTTTAGTATCCAGGTGATGAGACCTAACTATGAGAGCTCCATGGTGTGTTTAATGCTTGACATTTTCATCTAGCACCAACTATGGCACAACCAGAAGTTCTGAGAGTCAAGGGATCATAGAATATCCTGAGTTGGAAGGGCCCCACGAAGATCGTTGAAGTCCAACCCCTGGCCCCAGACAGGACAGCTCTGAGAATCCCATCACGTGTCTGAGAGTGTTCATATAAATATAAAATGTAAAACTGTGAATTAATAAACAAAACCAACTTCCACTGTCAGTAAAAAAAAATTAAAGTAAAACATACCTCTAGTAACCAACAGGCATCTTATTTTGGACATTACAAATTATCAAGATTTCCATGGTATTTTGTCATTTATTCTGAGACAAAACTTTTTATACAAAGTTTCTTTTCCATTTTTCTGTGTCAGGGTTCAAGAGTAAAAACACAAATGAAAAAGGTTTTCTACGCCAAAATTTGGTTTGTTTTTGTCTCAAACATCATGCCTTTACTGGAAAGCTGAAACAATTTCCCAGGCACCAGAAGGAATTGAGTATTAGGTGCCCCATATCCTGATTGTTGGGCTGTAGAGCACAGAGGAGACTCCAGCTCTCACATCTCCCCTGTGAATATAATCTGAATTCTTAATTAAGTGGGGAAGGCAGTGGGGGTGACAGGAAAAACAGTCCTGCCCAGGCAGGAATTCCTGGCTAGAAACAAGGTATTGGGGAAAAAGGGGTTGGGGAACTTTCTGGTGCTCAGACGGATGAAACAAGGCACAAGAGGGCACTGCTATGAGAAGCTGATGAGACAAGTAACAATAACTTAGAATACTGACAAAATAACAATAAAAATAACAAATGCAACCTCAAACTCTCAAATTTGCCTCAAGAGCATAAAACCCCTATTTCCCACAATTTAATGAGGGAGAAACTGAGGGCTCATTGGTGACACTTTCTGGGGTTCAGGGGTAGGTTCCATACACACTCTGCTACTTCTCTTCCCCTCCAGACCTGCCCTCAGACTGACTCCTCTCCTCTGCTCTGCTCTGCTGCTGATGGACTCTCTCCATGCAGCAGGTTTTACCCCACCAGGAGCTGGCACAAACCCAGGAGGAGTCCAGCTATAGTCCACTTTCATCATATTTATCCAACTAGCATTGAAGGCAGCCTAATTAAAAACTCTCCTCTCGGCTTTCCAGCAGTGGGGTCCAGCTGCTGTGCTCATGGTATCACACAGCACAACTGCAGCCATCTGCATCAGTGATCATTGTCAGCTACAGATGAAACCACCCTCTAAACACTTACTGTGCTTCCTCCTTCCACCCAAACACAGGCTCTGTCACCAACCTCGAGGGGAAAGAAAAAGCCACGGGGCTGGTGAACCAGAAACCCAGCGGGACAGAGCTGCCTCTCCCTGTGTGTGTGCCAGGCTCTCCAGCTGCCCATTTTCCTCTCTCCTCCTTCACTGCAACCTATTTATTAATTGTATGGGACCACTGAGGAAGGGACTCGTTCCTTTTGTCTGCAGCCACAGGCGTAACTCATGAGGTAAATAAACTACAGGGTGGTTTACAAAGCACAAAATGTTTTAAATGTTCTCATTTCTAAACACCTCAGCTATAGTCTTAGGATTATTCATTTCTCCTGAAGATTTCCAAAACAAATGAGTGTTTTGTGCTGCCCTCCTACATTTGAATTTTTTCTGCATTACGCATTTTCTTTCCCTCCAATAAATTACCCTGTTGTATAACAGTGTTTTGCATAATTTTGGAACACTGAACACAGCTCTGTTACTTTGTGGTGACTTGCCTCCCATGGACCATCTGATTTGCAAGTGAAATGGTTTCACCTCTGCCATCCAATGGCCTTCAATATAGTTCACACTGGCCATGAATAGATATATTCAGTTTCCTACTTTTCTTCAGAAATATCTAAAAGAAAGGAGGGGGAGAACTGGGATGGAGGGAGACAAGAATTGCATGTGCCAGGGAAGCACACAAGTAATCAAAGGCTCGAGGATAATCTACCGCAGTAATTAAAACCACACTCCAATCCTGCTCAGCGTATGTGCTCTTTGTTCTCTCAGCATTTATTTTGTAATCATTACGTTGCCAAAGACTGAAAAAAGGAAAGAAGATGGAGAATGAATAACATTTGCTACAGTGAAGAGGGAACTGTAATAGCAGAAGGGAGAAAGTATCAGGATGTCTCCATATTTAATTTTTGTTTTGTGGAATCAGTTTGTTGAACATCTTTCAAACTTCTTATAAACTCATTGTCTTCAAGAGCATTGCTTAACGAGTAAGTCCAGAAATGTTTTAGGTGGCTTGAGGCATTTGAAAGACTTATTTGCCACTTTCCTGAAGGTTTAAATCGAAGCAGGACAGCCTTCAGAGTACACACACCAGCCTTGGACACTGCTAAACACATTCACCTCCAGAGTGGAAAGGGAAGCCTTAGAACACTGCTAAGGGGTCTTACTGAGCACTTTTCTGGGACAAACATCCTTGTTATATCCTGGAGATAAGCACAACACAGCAGAGCACAAGTGCAGGAATGAGGCTGATCAGTGGCAAGGACTGCAGAGGGGGATCAAGATCATCCAAGATCCCGAAAGGCATTCGACTCATTTCCAGAAAGGTTCATAAGGATGGACCGTGCATATTTGCACAGAGAGTGAGCAAATTATCTCCTGGGTGGAGAAAACTTACCCATAAACAGGGGCACGTGCACCCCAGGACACCCCATCAGATGGATTAACGCTGGAGTCAGGACTGGTGACTGTTTTCCCTTTCTTCTTTCTCTCTCCTCATCTTTAATCCATCTCTCTCTCCCCTTCCACCCCCACCCCTTTATCCAAAACCCACTGCCATGTGCTTACCTGGGAGGTCAGGGACTGACTTGTACCAACTTCCATGCCAAGTGTGTAATTTACTATTAAAACTTTGTAAAAACAGACTTTTGTCATTCCTTTCAACCACGAGCATCTACAAATCTCAGGTGCTCCCCTCCCCTTCAGGGCAGGTCACCACAACATCTTTCCAGATACAAGTGAGCCTTAGTCTGCTGGGAATAATGTTACCTTTATGCAATTTAGCCAGGTGATCAAGATGACTCGACTTTCAGATGGGAAAAAAGACAGCACAATGGGGAATTCAGTCTTAGACCGCTGAGCTGTCATCTGACAGCCCAAACAAAGCTATTTCGGGCTATTAGCATGCTTTCTACTGCCTCATATTCCATTACTCAATTTGGAGAACAAAGAACACTTTGGGTTTGGGGGGGGGGAATGGATTTCTTTGGGTTTTAAACACAATTCTCCCTTTTTAAAGGTTATTTTCTCAGTATATACCAATTTTTATATATGTATAATATGCATGTTCCCATATTCCTCTTATAAATCTAATATCCATATTTATGTTTTTCTAATGGGCTTTTTGATCATCTCTTGCTTCAGGTAACAATACATTTGAAAGTTGTCATTTTGCTGATTGTCACAGTTTACTGACAGGTACCTGCACCTGAACCTTAAACCTCCTTTTTCCACTCATCTGATTCAGTCAAGATCCTACAGAAAGAAGTTCAATTCAAAGGGGAAAAAAAAGGTTTTCCTAGAAATCTCCTCTTAAATATTTATTAAGTGTTAGGGACAGATTCTCTAGTATTTTATTCCAGGAGGCAACAGGGCTTTTCCTCTCAGCATGGACAATGCCCAGCACATACTAATATTCCAGATGACAATTTATTAGTGTTAATCCCTTGCCTGTGCTTAGAGAAACACCTCCCTACACCTTCACCTCCCTCAGCAACCCGTCCCACTTGTTACATCCTCATTACCTGTGTCTTCCAAGGGCAGCTGGGGTTTTAACTCTTGCTCTGCTACATCTGCAACAACGGCTGCTGCTGCTTCAGAGGGTGGCTGTGAAGGTGAAGGTGGTGCCTTGACAGGTGTAGTGGACTCCGGGGTCTCAAATGCTTCTTCAGAGTCAGAGCTCCTGGGGGGAAACCAAATGAGAGAGTGGTGAGCACAGTGAATATTCATGTTTGCAGGTCAGGCTTGGGAGTGCTGGGCTTTCCCAGCTGATGGCACAGACCTCAGCTCTCAGGCTGCCTCTGCACTTCCCAAAGGAGATTGTTACATGGTTCTCAGAGCACAGGATCACAGCTATGGTCTTCTCCTTATACATATATTGTCACTCGTGTTAGAGAAATGAACACACATGTGAAAATAAATCCATCCTGCAAGGCCTGCTTTGCACCGTGAAGGTGGCTCAACCACACGGACCACAACACTGATACCCTTGGGCTACTCCTTAGCACAAGTGTCCCTGTAAATCAATAAAACAATATAAATAAAAAGCATCTTCTCAAGAGAATAGCACCAAAAGAAGCAGGTAAAATAGCACCAAATTTCTGTGTGTGCTCCTGGGAGTGAGAATGCAGATATGGGGACATCTGAAGCGCAGCAAACTCTTGTGCATCCTGCTCCCACAAAAATGCCACCTTCTGTTTTTAGCAGAATTTTACCATAGGGCTTTTTAAACAGGCCTTGTTACACAAGGTAAAACAGCCTGTAAAATGCTCAGAGTCCTGGTATTGGCAGTAATCCTTTCGTAGCACCATGTGCTCACAAGACCACAATGTGTTGGTGCCACTCCAGCAAGGAAACAGCACCAAAAACGGAGCCATCCACATGAAAAACGAGCTCAAAAGGCAGCAACTCTACAAGTAAACAACGTTAGGAAGCGGTTTTTCACGGAGAGAGTAATTGCATATTGGAATGGGCTGCCCAGGGAGGTGGTGGAGTCGCCATCCCTGGAAGCGTTTAAGAGAAGACTGGACGAGGAACTTAGTGACATGGTCTAGCTGGGGGGTGTAGGGCTGGATGACCCTGGGCCCCTTCCGGCTCGGAGTGGCCTGCTAGGTTGTGAGGCATCTAGGTTGGTATTACGCTCTTGGTCACTGTACGGGTATTAGATGGTGAGTTGGACTAGATGATCCTTGTGGGTCCCTTCCAACTCATAATTTTCTGTGATTCTGTGATTCTGTGAGTAACCTAAACATTGAGTGAACATCCAAACCATTTGCTCTTGCAGGTGTTCAGCAATAGGGAAGTGTCCTTCTAGGTCTGGAAACCGTAAGTCTTATTTATTCTTAAATCAAACTGAGCCCAAATTTTAAATATTTCTTCTTGAAGCCTTTTTTTGGGAGCAAGGAATGCGGTAAGAACAATGTCACGTTCAACAGGCACTGAATATACATTCAATGAGCATTTCTATAGGTCAGATGCAGTTTTGGACTGTTGGTCTGTAATAAAGTGAATCAAACATGACAGTTTCCTAAAGGACAGGACTGATTTGCCTATTTCTAGTGCCCCCATGTGAGCCTGAAGCCTCTGCTGCTCCTCATGGCTGCTCACACCCTGCACACCACTGCAAGGGGACAAAATCAGCCATGAAATGAAAAGCCATTCCGTCTCCCAGGAGCACTCTACAAGTCATCCAAAATCAAGGGCTCCTCTCATTCTGTTTGAGTTAAAAGGTAACTCTGAGCTGTCAGATTCTGTTTGGTTTCTTGTGATTATTTTAAGCAGCTCGATGTCAGGAGAAGTGCAAGCACAGGCTTTGCATTCGATTACGTTTGCCTAAATCTATCACAGCATGAAGCCCTCGGAGAGCTGGGGAAGAAAAGCCCCCAGTGTCACCCCTGACAGCTTGAGGAGCACAGCAGACTCGATTCTCCACAGCTGCCTCAGCAGAATCCCAATGAGAGCTCCCACCTCCTCACACCCCATCAGGGCACACGCCTGGCACTGACTGTCTCAGCACCTCCACTCCTCTGCAAAGCAAAAGCATTTCTATGTGACATAACTCTGGATGTTTGGAGGTGTATTTTTTATCCTCCCTGAGCTTATGTCACTGCCTGGGGAACTGCCCCAAAGCATCGTGTCTGGCATTGTTGCTGCAGCTCCTAAAAACACCTTCTTTGTGTCACTTAAACCACATTCAGGCCACAAAACAGTCACATTAGAATGGACAGGCTGCATCATTTTGAATTAGTGTATATCCCTACAAAATATTTTAAGCTTAAGAACAACTTCTGTAAACAAAGAGCTTCTGTAAATAAAGCTGCCCTATAGGTATTCAACAAAAATGCTTTCCCCTCCTTCCCTGGAGATGGTTCAGGAAACTCTAAAGTTGAAGAATCAAAGAGAAACACAGTTGTGTGGTATTTTCCCAGTGTCACAAAAATAAACCTAGGAAGTTATCATCTAAACAAACAGAATGAAAGGTAATTCATCTCTCTCAGGCTTTCACACAGTTCTCCATTGTGCTGTACATAATTAATGTTTCACTCTTTTAATTTCCAACTCAGTCTTGCTGTGTATTACTGAAACAGTAATTTCTTTTTTCCAAACTCTGTATAGCATAAGCAACACAGTAAACGTATATACACGTACATGACTAAAATGGAAAAAAACTCCTTGTTTTTCATACCCAATTCATATTAGTAACTGCTTTGTTAAACTGGTTTGATGAACAGTTCTGTGTCCTCCTTAAGTTATGATGAAAAGATTTGGTCCCTGTTTACCTCCCGTTTAAAGGAGCTCCCTTTGTTTACTTTGTCTCGTCCTGGGATGAGATGGGCACAGGCATCTGAAGCAGAAAGAAATATCAAGTCTTTTTGTTCATTGCATGAGTTTCCACTCTGGAGAACCTAACAGATCTGTGGACAGCAAGCTGAGGTGTCTGAGCTCCAGCACAAGGCTTTGTTCTGTTAATATTTACTAATTCTCAGAAGATTCTGATGCAATACCCCTGACTTTCAACTGGTACAATCAAGTAAGAAATGTATTAATCATAACTCAAGTTGGTTATGCGAAACAACTGTGCTCACCAAAAAAAAAAAATGAATTATTTAACGAATAAATATGAAGGGAAGCTGAGGACCAGAAAAACTTTTGTTATAGCCTGGGATCAGGGTGAGGGCATAAAACCTGAAGGAAAATCCCAACACTTCGCTCCAAGGTCTGCATTACATGCATCCTGGGAAAATCAGATCTTGTGTCCAAGCTCTCCTTAAATACTTCCTGAAAATACGGATGGCCTCTCTTACACAGGCTGTTTTTTTAAAAACTAAAGTCCTATGTTCAAACAGTAAGATTTGCCCAGAACAACAGGATTTCCTCATGACAAGGAAATTACATATTTCAGCCAGTTCAATTCATAATGGCTTTTCTCTGAGAAAATCAGGGAATACCCAGAACAAACAGAAATAATGTAAAGTTCACGGTGTAAAGCACATTGACAAATTGTGACATGCCATGAGAAACAGCACCAACTCAAAGCTGCACAGGGAGCAGCCACCACGGATCTCATGAAAGGAAGAGTCTTGTATCGTCTAAAATATTCTGAAGCTCCAGGCAAGGATGAGATGGGAAGCCTGGGTTTTAGAACTCATTTCCTGGTCTCAGTTAATGACACTGTGGAGACAAGACACACAAGTGCAGAGTCTGAGCCCGCAGGACTAATTTGTGGGGCAGGGATGAACTAAGAGCTACAGGAAGGAACGCACACTCATGCATCTGTTTAGACAGCCTGGGAAATTAGTGGGAGCTTGCTTTTATAACATGTTATATCTCTCCACCTGTATCCTTTGATATTTGTATATAACAGGCAGGAAAAAAAAATCCAGATGGTAGAAGCTGCAAAATATTCCTTCAGTCCACCTCTTTTATCTCCCTTCTCAAAAGAGAGCCAGTAAACAATAAACAGAGCACATGCAGATGGGGTCCAGCAGCAGGGGAGAACAGAGAAATGCAAGAATCACAGCAGACCATCACAAATCTGGCAACACTGCATCAAATTGTGGAGCCTGAACTCTCCCACTCTCATCTGGGAATCTGAGCTCCTGCCCAGTCTGTTACATAAATCTCCAGAGGAAATACTGAAGGGAGTCAAAAGGGTTGACTTCTCTTCTTCACCTCTGGCCGTGTGGAAATCCAGCCTCATAAGTTACCTTTTTTTTTGGTAAGCCACAGGCACTTATAATTTCAAGTCCTCCCTGATTTCAGAATGAAAAATTGCCTTTCTTGTCAGAGTAGCTGGAAAGTGCTCAGGAAGCAGGAATGAGATTTCTTCATTCCACTGCCTCCCCTTGCTGTTTGCCCTCGTCAGGCACGATGGCTTCTGAAGGGAGGTCATCCCAGCTGCCACCCAGAAACTCAATTCATTAAAAAGTAGTTTGCAACAGAGCTGTGGCCTTCGGCTGTGTCGGGAACCCTGCCATGTGCCTCGGGTTCCTCTGGTATTTACACTACAGCAGTAAAACCAACACAAGCGTGCTCTCTGGTTTTATTTCAGAGCAAAGATCTGATATACAAAAGAAACTTGCAAGCAGGACTGAGGTCAGCAGCATGGCTTTCTTTGGAGGGGCACAAGGGAGCAAAACTGGAACTGGGGTGTGCAGAGGGAGTTCCACGAGCTTTTTGTAGATTTACTTAAGGTCAAACCTACTTAGAAGTTTACTAAGCGTATAGCCTGATTCAGAAAAAACCCAACCAACCAAACAAGCCTGACCACTTCATGCAGCACTGATCTCTTGCTGTGCAATATGGGCACTCTGGGAAGGAATGGGGTGGGGGTGATATTATATTTTTTATTATAATGATATTATAAATTTTTGAAGAGGAGCCGGAGTTGCATCCTCAAGAAGTGCTGCCTGTGCTGAGTGGGAAAAGAGGGATGGAGCTAAAGGAGCTACTCTCCATTAGCCAGGGTTGTGTCATCACAAGTAGCAGCACGAAGACCAGGATGAAGAACAGGATTCAGGGGGATCTGCTCCATCAGAGCTATGGTGAACAGCCTCTGTCCATCTGTATTTAAATTTGCACGTTTTCTTCCAAAATTTGCACTTAGGAAAAAGTACGTTCAATCTGACTTATTATTGGAACATGTCCCAGATTAATTGAGGTCAGTCACACCTGTCAGCAACATCACTGATGCCCAGCCAGCACTGCCACAAACTCATCCTTCTCACTGGCACTCAAAAATCTCTATTCACCAACAGACTTGTTGCCATGACAACTTCATTCTCACCGTGTATTTGCAACCACAACATCGGGAGCAAAGAAGTCAGGTCATTCACAACAGACACACACCACAACAAAACCAAACTGTGGTCCATTATCACCCAAGAGCGCTTGGAGGGTAACGCCATGAAAGCCAGGCCTGCAAAGGTTTGCTGGAGAGCTGCTGTTTGCAGATTGACCCCTAATTGTAGCGTGTGCGACACTTGGGAGTGTGCACAGAAACTGAGATGATGAGCAACTCCTCCCTGATCAGTTTTAACTGGCTGTAACTCCTCCAGCCTTTTCCTGAGATACAGCTGTACTCCCTGAGGGGGAGAAGACAGAAATCNCTATCTTTGGATATTTTGGCTTCTTTTTCCTTCTCATTTTTAGAGCCACGTGTCCTTTACAACTGGCTAAAGCTGCAGTTCAAGGGGAAAACGTCTGTCCAAACGCATCCATTGCCTCCAGGCCACATAAAGCCACACCAGAGTCATCTGAAGATCTGTTTCCCTGACCTTTAGGAATCAAACAAGAAATCAGAGCACACAAGGCCCATGCCACTGTTACCAAGGGGACATCACTGAGCAGCGCTCAGCTCCTGTACAGAGGTGGTAGCAGGGATCTGAGGCAAACACAGAGTCCAAAACCATAGGATGAAGGACTTGAACGAGTGCACACCGCAATTTTTGATGCATAAGCACTATCTGTGGCAAGACCTAAAGGCAACAGATTCCATCACACCTGCAGCTGTTAAAAAGTCAAGGTATAAACTTCACATGAGTATTTACTGAGCAATTTATAATACACCGTGAAAGGAAACTCAAAGAGAAGGGAAAAAAAAAAAAGGCAACTTCTTAAAATGTTCAATTTAGTATTGAAGATTAATTTGGCTTTCATTCTTGTAAATTCCACTGGGAGGTGAGCTGGAAATAAAAAGCAAGAATGAGTTCTGTAGCCTCATCTCCATCGATCATTTTCAGAGATGATCCTCATAAAACCCGCATGAATAATTCAGGTGTGGTTTACTGATGAGCTCAGAACCAAGGATGCAGGAGTGGCTGTACTTCTGAGGTCAATCTGTTTGTATGTTACTTAAGCAGGCACATTTACTGCCCTGGCAGGAGCCTCACAGGCTGACAGATTCGGGAAGACACTCAATAACTCCAAAGTTTAGAGTTTCTAAAGCCAGAAAGACAAGGCACTTAGAGATGTGCATTAATTTCAGCCAAAGACCATTCCCTGTAAACAGCCTGATAAAACCTTTTTACATTTCCTGGTGCCATGTTCAATGGTTAAACTGATGTCCCCGTTAGTTTTTTAAACAAACAAACCCATATAAACAACAACAAAAGAGGGGCAGGATGATTCAGTAATAAAAAGATAAATCTTACTCTGAACTCTGCCTCTGAACTGATTCTGTACATAGCATCATAAAGCAGTTTGGGTTGGAACGGACCTTTAAAGTTCATCAAGTTCCATGGTCTTGGTCAGTTCACCTCTGAATCCACTGAATTCTGCCTGATCTACTCAGGCTGAGATCTCTGAAGAGCACAATCAGCTCCTTGCTGTGGACGTGTGCAGAATCCAGCGAGGGGGAAAGACTGCTCACTACACATTACACTTGAAGACTTTTTCCTTCTGTTTATATAAAATGAAGTAACCGACAATTTCCTTATAATTCATCCTGTGATATCACTCATGTTGCAGTCACACAACTGTAGTACAGAGATACACAGACTTTCCTTTTTTCTTTTTTTTCTTTCCCTTCAGACTCTTACAAATACGGCTCTGGATCATAATTCAAAATCATCCAGAGAGCCCAAATGGCAATTCCTTTCCTGGAGATCAAGTTACCACTTTAGGCCAGCAGCCATTAGCTGACCCAAGGGCCTACTCACAAGGACCATGAATATTCCACAGCTACAACAAAAGGTCATTTTGTTCATCCCAGCACCAGGTTAGGATAGCATCAAAGATGTGTCAACTTCATATGCTGTAATTTTTGCACAGTATTTGCCTACTCAGCTAACATGACATCCCACAATAATTAGCTTCTTTTAAAATAACAATTGTTAGTTAAGTCACTGCTTACCTACATGCTCTGAATATGAAACATCCCTACAGATTTTGAATTTTAATAATTAATTTCTACAGCATTACACAGAAAACAGGAAAGCAACAGCAATCTGGTTATTTTAGGTATTAGGTATTAGTTGTCTGAATCGCTCTACCATTAAACTCAGCACTCACAGATCTGATAAACTCATGGTTTTAAAAACCAAGAGAAATATACACAGTGAGAACCATAAACCTCACAACATTTCCCTTCTCTCTAATAAAGTGCACCACTGGAATGACAGAGCTGCTCCAAAGAATTCAAGAGAAGAGACGGCTCTGTGCCCTCTCTGGGGGTCAGACCAGATGATCTCCAGAGGTCCCTTCGAGGCCCAGCCATTCTGTGATTCTGGGAAAACGTTCTGCCCAGAGCAAAGCAAAGGATGGAACCTCAGCCCAGCCAGGGTGGGTGACACTGTAGGGACCACAAAGCCACCTGCCTTGCAGCCTCTGCCCTCACGGGGAATGTTCTCAGTGTTGGATCCGATGCTTACATTGAGTCAGGAGCTGGGGGAGGTATAAGCACATCACTTACGTGTCACCAGACTCCATTTAAGCAACAGCTCCTTCAGGGACACATTTCTAGCCATTAAATATTAAGTAACCTCTCTCACACTATTGTAAGGCAAATTATAAGATCGTCCATCCTATGGTTAAATACATTCACAACAAACCCGCACTGGGAGGAGACGAACCACAAAATGGGTCACAAGAAGATGATGTTGAGAGGGCAACAGATCACCAGCCTTTCCTTCAGCTCATGTCCTGCTCCTGTCCCACTGGAACATCACAACCGATGTGCACACACAAGATGAGCATCAAGCTTCACAGATNGGACAAAGTTAATTTCCTTGGTACCTGAATTCTTTATCCTGCTATCTTTCTGATGCATCGAAACACTAATTAAAAACAATACTCTGGGAAAGAAAAAGAGAGAGCAATTTCTTAAAAAGGTTTTTGTGAAAACACAAACAACCAAAGTTGGGAGGTTTCAACAGACATTATGTTTTGCATTCAAAATGAGTATTCCACAAAATCATCTGCAGTCCCTCCCTCAGCAGAAGGGCAGGATAAGCATCATGTGTCTGTTTTATGGCCTGAGCTACAAGGCAGCAGAGAATCCTCCTTGGCAGTTCTCACTTAAGAATAAAGCTTTTATCAAATAAATCCCATTTCACTGAAACGACAAAGACCTACTTTAGTGCACTGCAATTACACCAGTGCTCATGGTGACATGGATGTGTGCAGAAAGCAGGGCAGGCCCTCCTCTCCTGAGGAGGATTTAAATATTATTTCAGTGTAAATATTCCTACAAGGCCCACAGAAAACACGGCTCGACAGGGCAAAAATCACTATTACTACAAAAGTGATACTTCCCAGCCCACAAATGATGTGGGCACAAGGTTTAATTGANTTTCCTTGGTACCTGAATTCTTTATCCTGCTATCTTTCTGATGCATCGAAACACTAATTAAAAACAATACTCTGGGAAAGAAAAAGAGAGCAATTTTTTAAAAAGGGTTTTGTGAAAACACAAACAATCAAAGTTGGGAGGTTTTGCATTCAAAAGGAGTATTCCACAAAATCATCTGCAGTTCCTCCCTCAGCAGAAGAGCAGGATAAGCATCACGTGTCTGTTTTATGGCCTGAGCTACAAGGCAGCAGAGAATCCTCCTTGGCAGTTCTCACTTAAGAATAAAGCTTTTATCAAATAAATCCCATTTCACTGAAACGACAAAGACCTACTTTAGTGCACTGCAATTACACCAGTGCTCATGGTGACATGGATGTGTGCAGAAAGCAGGGCANCACTTGCTATAAAAAGGCCAATTTTTCCTCACAGGATGGTTGTCTTTAGAGTACAGGATTAGAACGGCAGTGGAGGAGAACTAAAAGGGCATAATCACCTTAAAAATAATGTTGATTTTTGGGGTTTTAGCCTATTTTATTACAAGCAATTTCCATACCATAACTGAAATGGGAAGGAGGATTTATTTTTTTCCTGCTTTTCCTCCTTGTTTATTCAGCAATTTTGAGTGTATTCTGTGCAGAAGCCAAATTCCCACTCCCCCAACAAAAGCCATTTCCTGCTTTCACACAGCAACCAGGGAGAAATGTCTCAAGCTGTGGGAAACCACATCTGAAGGAAAGAAGACTGCGGGATATAACATGGCACACTTACAGCAGCACTTCAATCTACTTAAATCATTTTTCTAACTGATTAGCAAGAAGTTCCCCATATCGCTTTAAATCATGTTAAATTTTTCTTTTTTATTGCTTTTCCCGAGATCTAGCAGGGTGTGTTTTTCAACACTGCTGATACAGATGAATAATGAAACAACCCCCCATTCTTTCTGGCCAGCCTGCTTTCTCCTTTACTTTCTTCAGCCTGAGTAATGAAAATATCTGCGCTACAGAAACAGGACTCGGAATTGAAATTGTTTTTTGAATCCCTGTGCTCTTCTCAGGCAGATGCTTTATTCTCAGAGGTACAACAGGAAAAAGCCATTTAATTAAAGGCACTCATCTTGAGACATGGCAACTGCAAATATCCTAATGTTGTCCCTAAATCACCAGAAGCTTCTGAATATTCAAGCACGGAGATCTCTTAACAAACAATAAAGATACAGGTTACCCCAATATCAAAGGTGGAAAGTACTTAGCACAAATACAACCAGTTAGTACATAATGTAATCCCAGTCGGTGCTGCCCTTTGCTCACTCTAGTAGGTTAGGGACTGGTATTTGAATCAGTAGTTGATGTTTTAAATATTTAATACCACGGCAAATACTTTTTTTTCCTGTCTTTACTACTGAGGTCTGAAGTTTTAATCCAGGAAACAATCATTTTAACCATCCCTTCAGAAAGCATCCAGGTGCCTGTGCTGCTACAGAGCATCACCGATGGCCTCAAGGGAAACCAATCAATAATTCATCGGGAGCCACAGACATAGGTTTGGAATTGCTTTGTTTATTGGAACCACCTTTTAAATGCAACAAGGCTTTCCAGAGCCACATCTCTGCTCTGCCACGCTGCTCAGAAGCAGGACCCGGGGACAAAACAGCAATTGTGAAGTGTGAAGATGAAGGTACGACACGTCTGGGGAGCAGCTGATCTGGACGGAGTGCAGGCTGCTGAAAATAGCGAGATGTGGAAATAAGGCTGTGTCCCTGTAATGCTCATGGTCCTTCCTTTCAGAAAGGAGACAAGGATTACACCGGGGTGGAGAAGAAGGGAGTCAGGGAGTCTTCTCTACTAAAAAGGAAAGAGGGGAGAGGATGCATTCACTCTGATCCACATACTGCCTGTGTGACCCCTGCACAGCCTCTGGAAAGATGTGGAGAGCTCTGCAACATCCTCCCTACCCCTTATTCCTCTAGTTCAACACGGGAAGTGTGGACAGAAACATGGCTAAGCAAGCAACAGGACAAAAAAAAAATAAAAATCTCAACCTCTTAATAACAACCACCAAATCTCCGCTCGGGTTGTAATAATTTCATCTCCCGACTCAGAGTGGGTGTGATCCTTCTGCCGCCTCTCCAGCTCCGGGAGGTTTCCCACTGACTTTTCCCTCTCCCACGGGCACACTGTGTGCTGCTCCAGGCACAAGGAAAGCATCCCATCCCTTCCCCGAGGTGCTCCGGGAACGCCCGGCTCCGGAAGCGCCGACTCAGCACAAGGGCAGGATGGAAAAAGCTCTGCAGTGGCACCTCCCCAGCTGGCACCCAGTGCAGTGCCCACAGCTCTGCCAGGTGAGGAACACAGCCCAGCCTTCCCTTCCCGGGCTCCCCGCTTTGCACAGGGAGCAAAAAATTCCTGCGCTCGGGAAGTTAAACAAAGGGATTCAAATTCCTTGCTCATCTTCCCTCTGCTTTAGCAACCGAACTCTTTTTCCAGCACAATGCTGGGCTCGTTTCTAAGGAGAGCAATGGACTGTTATTAACGAGACCGATAAATGCAGGTTTTTATGCTGAAGGAAACCAAAATTCAAAAGCAGGAGCAGATGTGACTGTAACTGCTACTCAATGTCAGATACAACCTGGCCTGTATTAAACAAGCTGCCTTTGTTTAGGAAAACCCGTCCGTGTAAATGGGAACACAATTCTAAGGAATCTGCTTAATCAAAATCAAACTCGAAATGGAAAAGACACAGGCTTCCTCAAAGTTTACTTTTCATCCCAACAGAACCAAGAGCCTCAGTTCTCCCCCTTGGAAAGGAAGAGGCTTTCCAAGCACCCACTCATCTCCTTAATCACTCCTTGGAGCAGAGGGAGAGGAGCTGCAGCAAACTACTGTGGGGAAGCAGCAAACAAAAATAACAGAGTCTGTCTCAGACATGTCACAGCTGCTTAAACCAAAATTCAGTTCACATGTTGTATATTCAGACAGCCTATGCTGCAACCCCCAATTTAGTTTTGAGAGCTAAGGGAGGGATCTCACTATCTTATCTAATAAACCACCATCCATGAAGCCACTCAGGGTAAACATGCCTTAGAAGAAACCTTGAAACCTCAGAATGTAGTGGGAAAAGGAAATTAATTCAATTTTTCCCCCTTAAGCTCTCTGGTGCTAATGGGAATACAGAACATGATATCCACAGCCTGCTACTAAATTCAGATGGTTGCTTGAGAGCATTTAAGGGTCTGAAGGGAAATGACACCTTTTTTTCCTTGGCAAAAAATATATTTGCTTGTTTGTTTCTTACCACAAATCCACCCACTTTCTCACAGGGAATGGAAACTGCATCAAATCTGCAGCTATAATTACAGCTCTGCCTTTTGCCACTTAAAAGCCTGCTTGCTGGGACTAAATAAAAAGCTTGTCACAAAGGTACAGAGATGGGTAAGTAAATGGTGTCCACAACATAAGCAAATACAAAAACTATGGGTGTATGGTCTCAAAACAAAGGAAACGTGCTTGTAACGGACAGAACTGCTTTCCTAGGTGCTATAATCACCTCAGAGAAACATTAGAAGCACCCAGACTATTACCTCTCGCAACACACAGGACAGCAGAACACCTTTGATTTAAATCCAACAATCAGTTCCTCTGACTGCTGGGTCAAGCAAAGGAAAAAAGCAAAAGCAGCCAGGGAGGCATCTCTGCCGGCGAGTGACAGCCACACTGCGCGTGCAGGAACGCCTGTTCATTCATGTTTTTACTAGCCCACATCAGTTTGTATTTTCCAATTTGCCTGTATGCCATAATACATAATAGATGACAGCAGCTCCATTACACATGGCACGGGGCACCCCATTCCATAGGGAGAGCTCCGCAGCACACGTGGATTTGCCAGACGTGCGCTGTGCCTGGTTAACAGGAGGCTGAGGGAGTCTGGGGTCTTTTCATTTTGTTTTCAAGTCTAAACGCGACCTGCCTGCTTCTACTGACAGGAGTAGTGGTTGATGTAACCACCTCTCCTATCAAAGGAAGCGCTGTCATTGACTTCAGAGACGAGATCCTTTGGGCTCAAATAAGGGAGGCTGGAATAAAAGATAGGGAAGCTTGATAGAAGCAGCTCCTTGTTAATTCTGGTACCTCTCCTCCTAAGTAAAACATCCCCACGTTTTTCAGCAATTCACCCTATTTAGCAGGCAAATCTAGTAGATAGGGCATCCTCTAATTATTGATGGGGATGCTCAGTGATGATTGCCAATACAAGGAAGAAGAAAACAGATTAATGCAGAACACTGACAGCAGGCAGAACTAGCTATCGAGGGATTAGGTCAGACTAAATACCAATTCAATAACAGCAGCTTCCCCTCCTCCCAAGACCCAAATTCTTTTCAATAGTTTCAAAATATATAGATCCCACTCTTTCATGTACCATATATATATTCACTACAATCATTTCCCTATGTATGAGCATACAAAACTCTGCAAATATTTTACCAGACTCATGTCTTTCAAACGTTTAAAAACCACACCATGGATTCTTCCAAGTTTGGGAGATAGAAAAATAAAAAATGTGGTGGCAAGCAAAGGCTGTGCTTCTGTACATACGCAGAGATAACTTTCATAAACGCATGTGCATATACACACACAGAACAACTGCTCACATCTCCTAAGGCTGACACCATCTGGGTCTTTCCAGTAACCAACAAACAAATGAAAAGACCATGCAGCAGAAAAAAATATTGAAAAACAACCCATCAGGGCACCAACATCTTGGCCCTCTACCAATGATCAGTAACATTCAATTTCTTTCTTGGAGCCTGATCCAGCTCCCACTGAAGTCAGTGGGCATTTCACTATCAACTTCAGTGGGAGCTGGCTCAGTCTTCAGTCATTTTCCTCTTGGATTGGTAACGGATGGAAATGTTAGAGACACAACAGTGGAGCTCCTGATGGGAGGAAATACCACATCATCAGCCCTTTGGCTGACCAAGAAATGGGCACTGAATGCTGAGTGTCCCCATCTCTCATACAAGAGACCAGGGGTTCCATTCCCCACCAAGGAGGCAGTGGGGCTGTTTAAGAGTTGGACTCGATGATCCTTGCGAGTCCCTTCCAACTCAATACTCTGTAATTCTGTGAATGTAAATGCTGCCAAGATGCTGCGCGGACAGCAACCATAATGCTCCACCAAAGCAAGGTGCGGTTCATGTTCAGGAGAAAGGAACCCTTTCCACTGGAGAAAAAAACACGATTCAGAGGTGACAACTGGCTAAGAGTCACCAACATTTAAAACTCAGCAATGTTCCCAGCTTGATAATACCTAAAAAAATATTACTAAGGGATAGAAAAATATTACTATAGCAAAGAAAAGCACCGAGACGTAGGTGGTAGCATCTGGCAAGCGGATTTCTGTTGACATCCTCAGCAGGACAACATCGATATCTCCGCACAGGCAGCGCACACCGGGACATCGTCACCAGCACCAGATGTGTGCAGGCACCCAACAAATCCACGCACACTGATCATCATCACACTGTCATTTGCTTCTATTTCAACCGAGTCCACTCCTATTATCTGATGGAAACGTGCCCTTGATTGAGCTCAATCTGTGACCACCCGGTGCCTGCTGCGATTTGCAAAGCACATGACAGCGCTTAGAACGTCAGCAGCGAGGTCTGAACCCCACCACTTTCATCTGCAGTTAACTTTTATTGTCAGGGGCTTCCCTTGGGCTTTCCCTTTTTTATCATTCCAAATTGACTTTTCTTTCTTCTTTAAATAAAAGGGCAATTGTCTGCTGCCAGTGAGTGAGTGCTAACAATCCACAATGAGCAATAGAATACCCCAGGCTGTCAGTGTCAATACTGGGTTTATTATAAATACTTTTATCCCGGCTGAAACAAATTTACATTAAAATTGGGAATTTAGCATACACATGCAAAAAGGGCACATTTAACCATGCGTACCCCCCAAAATCTTAACCTAGACCCCTTTTCAGCAGCGATTCTAACACCAATTTGTTTCTAGCGCTTTCCCTAGTGTTTAGTGAAGAAGTCCACCATAGGACACTTTGGAGGGACTCCTAACCCAGCTGCTATTTAAGGAATTTGTATCTGTAGTTTTTTTATGCTGTTGTATTCCAGTAATGATTTCTGATTTACACCATCCTTATCTAACGAACTCAGAGCAGCCAGACCCAACCCTGCTTTCCCTTTGGAAAATCAGTTTCCTTCGGGCAACAATCCCCTGCTGATGGCTGCAAGGATGACTTCAGGGATGCTGGCAATGGGTGGGCAGTTGCTCAATTTGTCCGAGACATGGCCAGATGTTTCTGCCTCTGAGCCATCAACGCCAATAAGGAATTTGCTTGAGTGTGCAGAGTAAGTAAAACACAGCCTCATTCAAAAAGCACTATCAAAAGTTACTGTGATTAGGGTATGAAGTCCAAACCTCAGACCAGAACTGACGACCATGACATCCTATGAGGATGTTCTTCTTTCAGAAAACACGACTGTGTTTTCTCGAGGCTAAAGAAATACCTCCATCCTTATCTAATTTTAAAGAGTATTTAGTTGAAAAAAAAATCTTTTCATGATTTATTTAAACTATTCCTAAGTACATAAACAGTTACTGAATGATGCCTCTGCTAAAAGTGAATCTGTTGATTATGTCGGGCCCTAAAAGGTCATCCTGAAACCCCACAAGAACCACTAACTGCAGAAGAGGAGTATATTTATATATAAAAGGAGTCACTGAGAGCGATAACAATATAACTTACTCATGCGTCCCCAAAATGTATAAATATATACATATACACACCATGGTCAATATGTTCTTCCAACAGAACGCAGTCTTAAAAGGCTGTAAAAATTGCAGACAAAAAAAATCTGAACCCTGTTTTAGCTACGTCACTTTTATTGCCCAGTCCTTGGATCACTGTTAAAAATCAACACCAGTTTGTGCAGACCAAAATGTAATTTATAGTGCTTTAAATATAATGAGGCATCAGTTTATTCCACCATATCATTAAAACAGACTCAGTATATAGGAATATTGACACTGTAAGATGGAACCACATAGGAGAAAAAAAATCTTAATTGCTGAAGCTACACATCAAAGGAACAAAGGAGCCAGAAATGCTGTTAGGCCTGTATGTTACAAATATAACAAGACACTATCGAGCAAAGCTATCTGCTGATATACTGGAATATGACAATAGGGAGCATGTACCCACTTGCAAGGCCTGTTACAGAGGCAAAACTATCAGTTACTGCTCTATCACTCCCCAATGACTCTGAAGCACTTATCTCAACCATACAAATGATGTCTCAGCCATAATCAGATCCACCTTAACAAGCAACCATTACATTAAAAAAAATAAAATTAAGAGACCTACATGAGGCTGGTTTACAGACCAGACCTAGTAGATAAATACCTAAAACTTACCAAAATACAGAATCAGTAACCAACGCAGCAGTCAGACACGTTAGATAAATGTGATTCATATAACTGGAATAACAAAAGGAGACAAGGCAATTTTTCTAAAACCCATTCAGAGGTAAAGTCCACACTACAGGATTCCAATTTGGTAGCCTGGGGTGGAAGGTTAGGGAGAAAGGACTGCTGGCTAAGTAAACTGTTAAATCCTCCACCAATAAACCACAAAGTCCTATTTACAAGTGGGAAATGATGCTGCTATTTCTGCACACAAATACATATTGGTATGCTTTCATATACAATTTAGCCATCTGAAACGAAGTGCTAACTCGTTCTGAACAAGCACTAATTGTCTGCTTTTTGCTCCCTGCCCCAGAGAACCATTCAGAGTTGGCCTTCAGTGAGAAGGGATGTAAGGACACCTTGCTTATGATTCACCAGAGGATACAATGCCATGACAGGGACGGGTGCTGGCAAGGGTGATGTGACCTGAAAACCAGAATCTGTGCAGAGAAAAGCAAAATAAAGCTCTAGGAATAAAAATTAAAAAAAAATAATAAAAAAAAAAGCAGTGAAATGGAGCTTCATGCTGCGCAATTTAAATAGAAAACACGGAGGTGGTGGGTTTGGGAACGGGGAAGGGGTTGTGTTTTTGTTCGCTGGAAATGGTCACTGCGTTTGATTGATGATGCATCCGAAAGATGAAAAGGCAGCACATATGGAACACAGCCCCTGCCCAGCACAGCCCACCCGAGGCGGGCAGCCCCAGAGAGGTGCCCTCATGCCGGGCAGCATCACCAAATCCACCTCGCCATACCCAGCCAAACCCCAACCCTGCCTTTAGCCGGCTGCAATCAGCACCGAACAAAGGCCTGGGGCTCCCAACTCAGCTCCTCAAGGCAGCACCCAGGTTAAGCGCAGCAGGGCGCTGGGAGAAAAACCGGGGCGGGGGGGGGGGGGGGGGGAAGGGGGGGGGGGGGGGGGGGGGGGGAAGCAAAGGGAATCCACACTTACATGGCCTCTGACGGCTCCCGGATCAGGCCACCTGTCTGTGCCTGCTGCAGGGACTGCGACCCTCCCATCCTCAGCGAGCCCTGGGGTCGAAGCTAGACACGAGCAGGGCCAGCTTCCTCCGTAATTCCACCGGCAAGGAGCCCCGGGAGCTCGGAGCGTGGAGAGGCTGCAGTGCTGCAGTGCAGATGGGAACAGCTGCTCGCATCAGTGGCGGCACAGGCAGAAACACTTCAGCAGCTTCCCTTCTCTGAACTGTTGCCAGTTTTGGTGCTGGGTTGTTTTGTCGGTTTGTCTTTATTTTTTTTTAATTTTTTTTTTTTTTTTTGGTCCAGATGAACACTGTTTATAAAATAAAACAAAATGCCAGCCACTGTGACGGGGTAATCATCTGCTAAACATCAGTGGTCCAAACAGCTCCGGTGCAGGCGCCTGGAACGCGGAGACTATTGGCTATGGGAACAGGCTTAGGAAAAAAAAAAAGGAAAAGGAAAAAAAAAAGAAGAAAAGCAGACCCTCCCTTTAAGCACACATTGTCAGCTACTGTGGCTCTCTAAGGACCTACAGGCAGGACCATTATATTGTGTTGACTCAGCTGATTTGAAATGCAAATGCACGTGTGCACTGGATGCCGTGCATACATTTCCCTCTCGAAACAGGCAAATCGTGCCTATCAGGACGCTTGCAGAGAGGATTAATAAGCAGAACGGCGCCTTTTTTTTTTTTTTTTT
>WEKX01007071.1:219422-231592 GCA_013390025.1 Pitta sordida
TTTTTTTTTTTTGCTTTTCGTTTCACAAATGAGCTCATCCCTCTTGCAAAAAAAAATGGAATCTTCCGTGAGGAACGTAGGGAGAATATGATGAGCAGCCAAGGTAAACAAGCCAATGTGGGAGCCGACCAGCAGCTCCATCCAAGAGATCAGGGCACTTTAACCATTTGGGTTCTGCCTGCACAGCCCCCCCCGTGCTGGGCAGCGAGGTGGGGATGCTCATCATCTAACAAGGATGCGATTCGTAGAGAGGATCTTTAAGCCCATAAAGTGCAGCATTGCAAGCCCTACAAATAAGCTTATCCTTTTGCCACAGTGGAGGTTCCGGGATACAGGGAATTCACTGTAAAGACCCCACACCATCACTCTCCGCTGTCTTTAGCAATTAACAGATTCTCCACGTACAAGTTGTGTTTCACATCACTAAGGAAGCAAAAATAAATAAATAAAATCAGCTGCACCGCTGTCTATACCAGGAATTAAGCTCTAGGGACACAAATGGCTTGAAGCTACGCAACAATTCTGGATACATCACAGAGGGAAAGGTCAAAAAGATCAAATAAATTTAACAGATATATTAAAACGTACTAACTTCCAAGCACCTAGCACTGCACAGCTTTTATGTTCTAGTGGAGGCCTCACTAGGCTCACACCTTAAATAGTTTCTGAGGTTTATTTCTCTGCTTGTTAAAAGGGAAATCCAGTTGGATTTGCTCGCTTTACAGGAACAATGACTGCTGAATACATGTGCAAGGTTCTGGCTCTCTGGGTGGACTCAATAAATTGTTCTTGGGATAAGAGGAAATAAAGATGTTTAGTGAATACAGAGCACATTTCATTTCCAGAGACTGCCTAAAATTAAATTCTGTTTTGTGAAGAGCATCAAAATAATTGCCTTTTTCTTTTCTCTGTTTTGTTTAAGGGGGAAAGCTCGTGAGATCGCACTTCATTCAGCCTCAAACTTCGAGGCAAGTTATAATTTGGGGGTTGTTTTGTTTCTGGTAAAAGCCAAACCCTCACTGGTAATGTCTCATTGCTCAACACTCATCTCAAGTCCTCCAGAGAAGCAGCAGCACTGCCTCAATCAGGGACTGAGCTTCCGAATTCTGGAGCAGGATTGGATCCCCAAGCCACAATTAACCCCCACACTCTGCAGCAGCTCTGATGTTCCCTTGTCAAGGTGGTGGCAGCTCACAACACCTTCTGTATTTGCCATTCCCAAGGACATGAAACACAGAACATGAAGAGAGTGCCTGAAAAATCCTATGTTCCCTCTGGCAGTAGATTTGAAATGGTTAATAACTCCAGTATTTCCATCCAATATGGGAAATCAATGGTACCAGCCAGCAGACTAAAATTACATGTCTGTATCCAGAGACCTTATTAGGCTGAGGTTACAGCTCAGCTTCAGTTTTCCTTGTGGTAGCTCTACTAAACTGTGGAGGACTGGTATTTTGAATATCGTAACAGCTCCCTACTGGATTTCATTACAGAGAAGACTCTAACAAAAGAAAAATCCCTAGAAAGGCAAACATCATATTAAGTAAAGCTGTAGCAGGTACCTGGAAGCCAAGAGGGAGAACGCAGGCACTGTTTGTCCTGACAGTAAGGAAAACACACATACTGTGGCATCTTCCTAACAAGTGCAAAGAATACACTTAAAATGCCTGTGTCAATTCCCTGAAGTTTCACATGTACATTTATTAAATAAACAAAGGCCCAATAAAGGAGGGCTTGGACTGAATCCTGTTCTGAGGCAGCATGATCTTTTCAGGAGTTGTACAGTGGAGAAAGTTGGGGTTTTTTCCATTCCCTAATGTCTCTGTGTGACAAACACTCACATTCCAGTAGCAATGCAGGTCTTGGCTAATAAGTCCACTGGCAATCTGCAGTATCACGGGCTCCAGCCTTTTAAGCCCAACTATATCCACTACACCCAAAAAGTCACCTGCACAAAGAGAAGTGACATGCTCGAAAGCAGAGGCAGCTCTGACATGTGCCACATCAGTAATATTCAGTGAGAGAAACTAAAATTAGAAAAGCCAAATCAAATCGACTGTTACCAGTAAATTCCTAATAGTGACTACAGCTATCTCATGGGAAGGGAACACATTTAATATGTCATTTTAGAACTCTTGATGGCCACAGTTTTTCAAAAAAAGGTGTTCTGTAACGGAGCTTGGACTGGAGAGAGTTTGTTGTCTATGGGATGCAACAAGTAAATAATAAACTGCCATCTTTGGCCAACCTGTGCAAGAAGCCAAACCATAAATTTATTTCTGATTTAGCCATAAAACCTGTTACACTACAAAGCTGTTTGAGGACTAAGGCTGAGGCCTGGAGAGGATCTGGTATTTTGGGCATTGCTGCACTCACCTAAACCCAGGTATCCTTTAAGCTACTCTGGCTGCTCAGAGCATCACGCTGCTGGTTTCCCTTCCTGCCCTCCAGAGAGAGGGCACACAATGGAGCACCGTGCAGCTACAGCAGCAAACTCACAAAGCTGGCTCTGCCTTTGATTCCTCCGTGGGGCTGAGGCACAGAATGTGACAGAGCTTGGGTCTGAACACAAATGTGGTATGAGCAGCAGCACTGGAAGTTTTCCCTGCAGCCTATCCTGCCTGGTAAGAAACCCTTCAGATGAGAGGGGAGCTCTCCCTCTCCTGCCTGGCCCCAATCCACCCTTTAGGCCTGCCAACATGCATCAATTTAGTGCTAAACTTAGTGCTGGCTTTTGAAAATATAAGAACCGTGTTGACACTGTAAGTACATTCTGTAAGAAGTTCTCTGGAACCTGAAAAACACACAGATGTAGCTCAGAAAGAAAAAAAATTAAAAATAAAAAATCCCACTGTAGCTTCAAAGGACTTAAGGACGCCCCAGGCATTTCAGCTAGGGATGAACAGCCATGTAACAACTTATTGTGATCCCACTGCTGAAGAAGTTTATTTAAGTATTCAGTACCATCCTTTAAAACTTGCCATTTTCTCTTCATGCCCCTTTCATCCATTTAAGCAAAAGCCATATTTTGGCTTACACTCAATGAATGTTTTATTGAAACTGGATGCCACTGATAAATATTTGGTCTTATTTTGTTTATATATAAATTCAGTCTTGGGTCACTTGCACCCAATTCTGAATTTTTTGCTTCCATCAAAAACCAATGCTGGACAGGACTGTGATAAGGTTTGTGATACAATGAAATTTATGTTCTGTTTCTTTGCTCTTGGCTTCCACTGCCCATCGTGCCAGGCATTTACACCCCTCAGAAACACGACCACACATACACACGCAGAGACATCAAAGAGCCTGCTGAAAGAAAAGCCTCCCTCACACATCTATGCCCTTGGGAAGGGGTGGGTGAATATCAAGCTGTACCTCCGAGCTGCAATGCATTATTGAGGTGCTGTGCAGAAATGAGCACCACAGTAAGCAAACTGCAGAGACAGAGTAAAATCAAACATCCCAAACAAAATAGGGGTTCACTGGGATCTGAAGGCTGCTGCCAAAGCTCTGAGGAACAGTACTGCCTGCAAACAAACAAACAACAGGAAAATGTTCGAAACAAATACATTATTGCTTAAACTTACTTCCCACTCTTAATAATTTATATATATATGCATATGTATGTATTTAAATGATACTGCCTTTGAATACAAAAGCCTTGAAAGCAACCTGGAAAGAAGCTTTTACCCCAAAGCCTCCCTTACTAGTAGGCTGTCTGGTATCAAAGGGTTCGTGGCAAGGGTATCCACATTATCAGACTGCTAAGAATCTGCAACATCTTTCCCTAAAGGGCTAAAAGGACCAAGCTGCTCAAAAACCCCAACACTGCTCTATGTAGACAGAGCAAGGCAAACCAGTGCCTCGGGGTGGCTGTATGTTTGAGAGCACATTAGCACACAAAAGCATCGACACCTTTAGAAGTGCAGTGGTGACACCCAAGGCTGGAGACTCCCGTGCTCTAAAAGCCTTGCAGGGGCACCAGCCCTCCTCGGCCTTTGCACCGGCTCCGTCAGCCAAGTCCTTCCCAGAAATACACGTCTCCCAGGACCAGGGTTGATGCTTGTGTTACGGACAAGGTCAAGCAGACTGTTGGCAGCCACGTGGGCTCTCTCAAGGTTTGGGGTTCATCTTTTTAAAGGTTGTACAATGAGCACCGTACAGGCTATTAAGAATTCAAGGATTCTTTAATATAGGCTGCACAAAAACACAGTAGGTCTAGACATGTTGGACATATTTCTGTGCTTCTTTCCTCACCATTGATTTCTTCAGCCCTAGGACACCTAGGATTTCTTTCTCTTGGTTTTCGTTCTGTAAACCACATTTTTTTGCTCCTGTAGGTAAATTTTTATTCCTTATTCCCACCTCCTTTGGTGAAGTGAGCAAGAGAGGATGTAGCTTGTAATTTCCATTTGCCTCGAGTAGCAAATTGTTTAAAATTCCTCCTCAACCAGTGACCTGCTAAAACAATACAGGGCATTTGCTACCCTCCACTTTGGTTCTTCACTTTTTCTTGCTACCTAACCCTAATCAGTATTGTATGTGAGTAGAACTTAATTAAATACTACAAATTGTTATTTCCTAAGATGGTACCCTAAAGAAGGAACCTAAAGCAACCACCACCACCTGGGGGGGGGGAGCCAAGCAAATTGCCAGAGAAAGGAGTGACCTCTTGCTGCTATCAGCAAAACCTGTGGAAGAAGAGACTTCTTTCTTTCTCTCCTTTTTATGAGCAGCTTTGTGCCACAGATGAAAGAACAAGTACAAAAAGTTACCTGAAACAAACGCAACAAATTTCTCTCTTTCTGGCTTAGTGGCAAAAACAAGTGAAAGGCTAACACAAATTGTAACATCCATATGTTAGTAGTGCCTAACGAACAGACATGCAGTGCAGTTGATGTCCACAGTGTAATTAAGATATTGTTATAGTCTATAATTAGCTATTAAAAGACGCATTTATTACCATTCTTCTGAAATCCAGTTATCCTTAATTTAATCCCATTCCAGCACAGACAAACAACAAACTCAGTCCTACAGGGAGAATGACAGATCATCAGGTTGAAACCCTGGGATTGTTGGTTTGGAATTTTTGGTTTGGGGGGGGGTGGGGGGGGGGGGGGGGGGAGGTTTGCAGCATTTATTTTTTAACGGCCTCAAAGTAGAGCACCAGTTCACAACTGGAGATCATAAAAGAAATCCGAGCAGTAAAATAATTAGGGAGTGTTAAATCAGTGGGATATTTTTCAATATACTTCTCAAGAAAAATAGAAGCAATTTTTCCATTTGCCTCTGTACATCACTTGGCATAACACAGCCCTATCCGTGTCACCGCGATATAAAATAACACCACAAAATAACACAAGGAGAGATTAGGTGTAAAGCTTCACAGATTTAACTTATTCTTACAGATCAAATACTTCGATAAACACATTGTCTCCTCTACCGCTTATCTAGATTATCACAGTGTGAGTGCTTTATTTGCATTGATACACTCTCCATGAAAACACACAATGTCCCAGAATTTTAAGCCTGAGCACACTGACAGAATTCCTCTCTGCTAATTCAAAGAAAAAAAAAAGAGTGATCAGTGACGGTGCAATCAGGATGGACACTGCAGCTCACAAGAAACAAGCATCAGAACAGGTTTCAAATAAAAATAAGAAGTAAAAATTTAAAAACTGTGTCGCCCTTCCTATTGATCACTGTTTGGTTACTAAGGTCATGGCTTAATCTAAATTGCAAGTGAGATTAATGGCATTAAGAGTTATGAATAACCAAGATGCCTGTATAGTTATTGAAATTTCCAGCATGGGAAACCCACTGCAAAGATAACAAAGGGGCCTCTGCCCGGAGCTGCTCAGGATGCCGGGGGGCCGATGCCTTTCAGAGGTCGGCAGTGAATCACGATCGGCAACGTGAGAACTAAACACCCCAGAAGATTCCACGTACAGAAACGTTTTATGAAATTAAGGAGCCACACAAAGAGAGAGGTTAGGGTTCTGGGAGCTGAGCACATCCCTGGGTGTGGATGCCTCCCTCCGCTCTGGCTGTGCAGGGATCTCCCTGAAGGGGGGACAGGCCTGCCACCACCCAGATCTACAGGGGGGACACAAGTTAAGGGTCAAGGGCAGCCAAATCCCTGTGAAAAACTCTGCATCTGCCTCTCTTCGCGCCGTCTCTGGCCTGTCACTTGCTCCTTTGCTTTCGCCTCCTGCCAAGGGACAGACACTTCAGTTTTGGATTTCATCCATATTGGGCCATCACCGTAAGAGCTGGGCCTGAATTCACTGGATCACAAACAAAATTATAAATGCCTATTTTACAAATTTTTGGCCTGGGCTTCAGACTGGGACCACAAGCATAACCACACAAAAGGAGGGAGTTTATTGCCTCTGCAAACCACATCCATGAGGCAAATGCTCAAAGCTCTTGACGTTTCCATCAACCAGAGTTGCAGAACTGCCACTACAGACAACAGATCTCATCTTACTCCCATACTTCTTTCTAAGCTTTAAACGTCCCAAGGTGTAAGATCCCTACAACAGCTGGAGCCAGGTTTGTTAGGGGAGGAGCTGCCTAACACCAGAGGGCACTGACATTTTTGAGGACTTTGAGGCAGCTGCCCTCAGCTGGGAAGATCAGGGCAGACAATGCTCTCCAGGGGCACCTTCTTGCAAGAGATTCCAGGAAGCAGAATTCCAAGGTCTCTTGGCCTCAGGGTCTAAGTCCAGAATTAGATTATGCAGGATAAAGAAATCAAACAACATTATTCCCACCTGGCAGCTTTGCTGTGGCTGCCAAGGGTGGCTGGTCAAATGACTTCCTTAAAGAGGTCAGCTGACAGCTCCAATTTGATTTCAAAAGTGAACACAAAACTGGTTTGAAATATTTTCAGTGTATTTCAATGGTTTCTTCACGGTTTTGTTTCTGGAAGATTTAGCATTAAAGGCAGAGTGCCCCAAAAGCACAGGCCATATTTAAGCATAACACTGATTATTGAGAAAAACAAAACACGCCTGACTCAACAGTTTTAGCCCACGTGTCACCTCTTCTAGGAACACAGGTGATCCCCTACAAGTCCTCCACTCTCCTGGCAGTGTCAGGCTCCTCTAGCAGCCCTGGAGTTGTGAGCATGAGTGCCACAATGACAAGGAAGAGTAACCCAAGCCAGGTGTGTCATCTCTGTCTTCCATCTTTACAGAATCACAGAATCAGTAAGGTTGGAAAAGACCATAGTGATCAAGTCCAACCTATACTTTACTGCCACAGCTTTGTAGGATACAAGATGATCAATGCCAGTGTAAAACTCCTTGTGGATGGATTAATTAGTGTAATGACATACTCATTTTCATGCTGTTGAACCTGTTCTAGCAGCAAGGAAATTACCATATATTGCCTGAGGGAACCTGTAAAATACACAGCAACACCAAGCAAACAGGGGGCTACCCCTGCCCTTTTGCCCATTGCCACAAACTGAGAGAAGCTTCACAACACACAGAAATAATTGCTCTCTTTGAGAAAACAGGCAGAAACTACCCCAGAGAGCCCAAAGTCCAAACAAAGATATGGTTAGAAAACATGTGACATTTCCCTCTTCTGTCAAGCATCCATTAGTGCTTTGCCTTTTAAATGTGAAGCTGCTGGAAGCTATTTGTTGAACTGCTGCTGTTTTATGGAAGCTGTCCTCTGCCAGCACACAGCATGGGGGGGTCTCTGGGCACCCTGCCCATCACATACACAGCACTGTCGCCCCAGAGAAGCCTGAAGGATCCAGTTTCCTTGCCTGGGGACCCCACCATACCAGTCCTAGAATCACTGACAAGAAAATGCAATTAGTGCACAGTGTTTTTTGCTTGAAACACAGCAGACATCCCAGGATTCAATGCTATTACTCAGTAATAGGCTAAAGAGATCTACACTGAGCGACACAAACCATCCTGCTGCCTGGGGCTGGGCAGTTCTGAACACATCACTCAGGAGACAACATCCTTTAAAATCCTGGAATAGTGGAAATGAATGAAAACTAAGAGCATGGCTCACCCCTGTCCATTTGTTACAGACTGGCTGGTTATGTGGGAGGGATCTATTTTTTTACCTTTTGCTTCAGAAGATCGTAAATGCTTTTCATGTTACCAGCCACAAAATCCCAACAGGAGTCCTTGAGTTTCAGTTTCCAAGACCTAGACAACTTCATTTCAATGCCTTCATTCTGTTGCTTGTCTAAAAAACCCCATCACTTCACTTGTGCACCAGGCACTCCATATATACACTAGATGGATGCAACTATCTACTCCACATACCACACATAAAACCCACAAAACCAGATTTTCCTTCCCCAACAAAATCTCCAACCCCCAAGAACCTTAAAACTCCCACACTTTGGAAAGAAAGAAGACTTGAGATTGCATTTGTATCCCTTGTATTTCCCATCTCTTCTTTGCTCACTGCATTTGTAAACTCCTTTCAAAAGGGTTAAATTGACACACGAAAAAAACCCTTTTGATTTTGAATTTAGTATCTTCCTGGTTTTTATTACGTCATTCAAAGCAACTCAGTCTAGGATTATCAGTGTTCGTCAAACATGAAGGCAGTAAATGGATATTTATTTATTGAGTTTTACAACAAGCTTCTCCAAAGGTGGGCAAAAGGAGAACACTTTTTTTTTAGCATGTGATCAAGGAAATAAAACACAGGAGTCATAAAGCTTATCCTGTTCTTCTGCATGACACCAATTACTCAGCTTTGCTTCCTCCCAGAGAGGTATCATTATGAAACATTTTTGGAACCAACAACACAGAAACCCTCTGTAAAGACTGTTTTTTTGTAATGACTTTTTGCTTTCAGAATGATTTGTTGCTGCGCTTTCAATCGGTTCCACACTCATTTCAAGAAAATTAAGTAAGACAGAAACATGTATTTCATTCTCGAGATCAGCAGAAGTTCCCTGCCCATCCCGAGTCTCTCAGAATGATCCGAATCCAGTCTGGTTTAGCTTCTGGAAGAAAACTGACCCTGCAGCTGACAACAGGGAGGACCCCCCCCTCTCCATTCACATCAGCCACACAGAACATCACAGGGGCAGCTCTGTACCTGCAGCACCTACTGAGGCTACACGTGAGGACACACTCAAAACCATAATTTGGGTTTTCCCCATCTCTCCCTCACAGGACAAAGGGATGGATCAGCCCTTTGGAGCTTTTCCAGCTCCATCTACAGGGCTCCTATAAAGGATCTCTCCAGCAGTATTTCAGCACTTCTCTCGAATCATGAATTATCTAAGACACAGTTCATAATGTGACCATGGCAATCACAGGGGAGGCCGAAATGCCTCAAGGACGCATTTTGCAGAAAACCATGAGTGGCACAGCCTTTGCAGAAGTTCAGCACCTTGCCAGGCAATAGCCATAAATGTGACAAAGTGAAACACAACCCAATTTGCAGGCTATTATTTTTCATGGCCGATTTGATTTGATACACATGAATCACATTCCTACGCAATATTGTCTCACAAGTATTTACATAAGGGGCTGATCATAACAGCAAACAGCTATTTGGACATTAATGTATTTGCTTTTCAAAAGGATGCAAGAATTAATTTTTGTGCCACGGATAACTCTAATTCTCACCTCTGTGTACATCTTAATTTCCATAAAATCTGTGAAAGTCTGTTCATGTTACAAAATGACCAAACACAGGAGTTCAGCTTTGGAGAAGGAGTCTGTGGGTGATAAGACCCTGTTCTCAGTGTCCATGTGGGTTACTGACATCCTAGGCTGGATTTTCACTCTGCATTAAGCAATTCTACTAATTTAACAGCTTGCCCAGAGAAGCTGTGGCTTCCAATTCCTGGAAGTGTCCAAGACCAGGCTGGACAGGGTTTGGAGCAACCTGGGATGGTGGAAGGTGCCCCTGCCCATGGCAGGGGGGTGGAAACAGATGATCTTTAAGGTCCTTTCCAACACAAACCATCCTATAATTCTGTGATTCTACTTAATTACACCATTGTTTATTCTATCCATGCATGCACAGACACTTAAGATTACTGCACACATTACATCAATATCAAAACAAAAACTTCAGAGGCACAAGCCTAAATACGTGAACACAGCAGCTCTGCTTGTCTGCAGAGTTCTAAAAGTGTTTCTCCTTTCTTTCCAGTTCAATTCTAGAGAAAAACAAACAAACAAAATACTCTAGTGTTTTGGTTTCAGTTTGGATTTGTAGGAGAGGTCACCATTTCCTCATAAGAATAATCAGGACTTCAGAACAAACAGTTAATCAACATTTTNCGCTTGTCTGCAGAGTTGTGAAACTGTTTCTCCTTTCTTTCCTGTTGAATTCTAGAGAAAAACAAACAAAATACTTTTGTGTTTTGGTTTCAATTTGGATTTGTAAACAGGAGTCATCTGTGACTACACTAAAGCACTCTCAGAATGTGAAATTCAGTACAGGGTACCCGTTAAGTTCAAACGATTCTGGAAGGAACACCTTGGAGGAAATATTCTCTAACTTACAACCTCATCAGCCCCTTACTCTCCATTTTTAGAGAATGGCCATTGTATCTACCCTTCAATTCAGAAAACTCTCTCCAGATGACAGAACTTGCACACTGGTGCAAAACAGGCTTTCAAGCACTTCTGCTTTTCCTCCCAGGAATACAGAGGTTAAACAATGTGGGCCCAGTGCAGGATCACAGAGGATCACTACACAGGACACTTGGCTTAGGGGCGTTACAGCAGCACATACACTAAAGGAGAGGTCACCATTTCCTCATGAGAATAATCAGGAGTTCAGAACAAACAGTTAATCAACATTTTTCTAGATGTTATGCTGCGGATGGTTTTTTCAGCAGCTTTTGCTAACAGCTACTCACGCACTGCTCCACAGCAGAACACGTCTATTGTGTACATTTTAATTCACGATTCAGAGTATCCTCCTGCTGACTGCAGCATCTTTTGACATTTCTGAACAGAGCAACTCCATTTCCCCTGGTGTCTCCTGTCTCATACCCTACTTGTCACAACCTGCCAATCCGTACTGGTGGGGTGGAGAATTCTGTTCTCCAGGGAGTGCCCACTGCATATTCTCAGCTGTGCTGTGACCTTTTCCATTAATAGATGTCACACTAAGGACAGGCCTTTATTGCCAAGCCACAAGAGCAGACTGGTTAATCACCCACAGACAGGCGTCAGCTGAAGCTCTGACATGAATATCCAAACACGTCTTGTCTCCACTACATTTGAGATGGGAGGTTGGAACTGGATGATCCCTAATGCCTCTTTCAAGCCAAATCATTCTGTGATTCTGCGACTCCGTCTGGGGGGTTTCCAAGCAGAAACGCACCAGGCCATCCATCAAATACTGTGTTAACCATCAGGGCAAACCTGAAGGGGTCAAACATTTAACCCTGAAATTATGATAATACAACATTTATTCAGCAAAAGCAAAGCCAAGCTGAACTCCTTCACTCAGTTCTGACAACAACAATGCAAATCAATAGTGTGGGGTGAGAAAAATGCTGACAGCATCTGAAGGAGAAAGAGTAAAACAGTCCTACTGAAGACATCCCGATATTGCACAGTTTCACATTAAGAAAAAAATCACCAAAACAAAACAGCATCTTTCAAGAAAGGAAAATATTGGGGCGAAAAAATCCTAAAAAAAAAAAATAATTCAAAAATAGAAGGAAAGATCAGCACAGTAATAACAAGTGTAGCCCAAGCTCCCTCTTCTGGTATTCATGAGTAACCATAGTGGATTAGGCAAGTCTTGATAGTTCAACATTCGGATTCAAAATCTAGCAGCAAAGTGTTCATGTAACTCCACAAAACGTCTTTTGAAGTTATTCAGCCTCTTCCACACTAGTTACATTTCTGAAGCCAAAGATGTACTGACATGGAAATGCATTGTAATACATGAAATAACACAGTACCTCTTTTCTTCCCTTGTGAAACCTTCAGGTTCTTGAGCAGGCGGTTCTAGACCATCACCAGGGGCCACAGCCAAAGGTACATCCTCAGAAACGTGCTTATCAACTTCCTGGCAGCTATCGGGCTTGGGAGTGCTGCAAAGCAATTATTAAAAATAAGCTGACATGTTTCAGTAGTCCCTGAAGGATGGGCTTTGGCTGGATCAACACCCCCCCCCCCCCCCCCCCCCCCCCCCCT
>WEKX01007071.1:231603-245458 GCA_013390025.1 Pitta sordida
TCCATCTCTCTCCCACCTCCCACAAATTACTTCCTTCTACAAACCTTATTTCACTTAATTTCACATGATCAGTAATACTGCGAAGTTTCAACAGCTCTTACAGACCACAACATGAAGTGCCAGAAGAATTTAATTGTATTTGAAATTAGTAAAATAAATCATTAACGACCACTTTGCAGTTCTCACACAGCCCTTTCTCCTCAGTGGACAATAACAGTCAATCAAGCGACGTGTCTTTTAGGAAAAAGACCATTAAAATCTGGGACTAAAAAATTCTCTTACTTTAAAAGCTCTCCCTATTCCGTAAAGGTAAACACACAATAATCCCAGAGCCCATGACATGAAAGTTAACATCACAGGACTGTAATGCTGCTGGATTTCAGAATTCCTACAAGCCCCACACTCTGGGGACAGGAGGACCACATGACTTCCCACGGTCTTGGTCACACTCATTCAGCCACTGACAGAAAAAGAGCTCAATAACCAATGACTTCATGTCCCAAAAGCAGACACAGCACAGGATCTTGTCACGCCACAGTGTCGCTCCCAGGGCACCTCTGACACAGCAGAGGGAATCAGATGTCCTGGGGCAGCAGCCACACACAACAGCCTCCTCCTCTGCCACCCTCTGCTTCCAGAGATACAGACAAATGTTTATGGAAATGTTGATGGAACCAGGCCCCGCTGACAAGCTTCTTTTAGGTTTCCTGAACTAAATATAAACAGCTATCTTAGTCATTCCTTTTAAATTTTCTCTCCATTTCCCCAGTAATTATGCTGGAACTGTAGAACATAGATTAAATTGTATTACTAATTAAGAGTTAGAAAGGTTCAAGGACAGGTTGTTCCTTCCTCCAGAACCATGTGCACAGAGGACAAGCCTAAACCACATCCCTAACTTTAGTTACAATACAGACAGGCATAAGAACAGCTATTTCCCAAAGTTACTAAGACCATGAAAGCTCTTTGTGAGAGCAGTTCACTTTGATTAGCTTACATCCATGAAGCTCCTGTGTGCCACATGGGATAACCCCTCAGTTATTTCTTCCAAGGAATTATCTCTGCTTTATGTGCTCCTTCCTCCCTCCCTTTCTCCAGTTTGTCTGAGCTCGCCTGACACTGACACAGACATCCTAAATTCTCACACACATCAAGTTAACATAAATAAATAAATATTTTAAAGCAAGCTATTTCCTGATTCATGCCTTTGTCCTTTGCTAAAAATGTCTTTGTCCTAATATAGTAACAGCATCCCATCTATACAAAGGCAATGTGACTATATAGGGGCACACGGAGAGTAGTGAAAGTAAGATTTTAAAGCAAAAAAAGTAAACTGCTAAAAATAAGGGAATGCTGAACATCTGTTTGGAGAGGAAACAAAGAATTGCAAAACCCAAACAATTCACAAGAGGGCCCAGCCAAGCAAGAGTACCAAAGGCACATAAAATTATGGCTCTGGGGTTATGCACACAAAGCTGAACCAGTCACCTGCTCAGAGCAGCACCCACTCCCCTCTCACCCGCGCTCAAATGACCATCTGTGCCCCTTCAGCTTCCGCCTTTAAGCCTTCCCACATCAAATAAAACAATTTTCAGAGACACTTTGATTAATGAATGTCATTGCTAACACAAAAGCAAAGCTTGCTATGGACAAACAAGCATTTTTAAAAGAGCTCTGCTCCCTGGCATTCACAAAGCTCAGGGATTACTTGTACGAGCAACAGTGCCTGGATGTGTTAAAATCCACACATTATTTCCCTTCATCTTTCCAAGTTTCATCTACACCATCAAACACTGGATTCCATCAAAGACCACTCCTGCCAAGCCTCAGCTGCCTTGCCCGTGCTATGGCTCTGCCAAGGGATCCACGGTACCAAGAAGTGTTGAGTGAGGCTGTGAGACTGATCACTCCAGGCCAGGGCTAATGTTGCTACATCATTATTTTGGCACTGCTCAGTGTAGTTTGCAGGTAGAATTGCAGCCTGGGCACTTATTTGCCTTCTCTGCCTTTCCAACCCAAACATTCCTCGTAGATCACAGAAGTTTTGTTGCAGAGCTCTGCACCTGCAGCATGAAGAAAAAGCTGTGTCTAGCCAAAGTTTCTCCTAGTGCAACGTGTACTGGCAAATCAGAGTGAACTTGGCCTTGCATTGCTAAACAAAAATGCTTGGCAGGACAGCTAGTGACCTTTTTACCTAATTCTTTTCAGGGCACTTCTTTGTGGCTACAGTAAATAAAATCCTACTGGGTAGATGATACCCTAATCAATATGTTACCAGCAAGAGAGAGGCAGACAGTCATCCTCAAGAAGCAAAACAAAGATACAGTTTCTTGACTGGACAGATGGAGGGACAACCTGATCTCTTCCTATTCCTTGCCATCTGGAAGCAATTTAGCACAAACTGACCCCCACCTTACATGCAGCATTATTTTTCCCTGCCAAAGTGCACACCATCTGCACCGTGTGACACCTCTAATGGGGAAACACATAGAAACAAAAGCAACTGATGAGTAAATAAATATATTGGGGGAAAACACTTTATAATTGTACTTTACTGCAGACAGACTGGAATGACATCATGCTATTCAGTAGCCTAAGTAATATTTCCAAAGTAGAGGTACCCAGTAGGCAACACATGTGTCTGCACAAGAGAATTTTACCCAGTCATATGGAAAGGCAGTGGGGCAGTACTCCTACACAAATGCCAAAAAAAGCAGCAGATTTAATATGATCACCTTACTTACATAGGCAATAATCTGCTCCACAACATGGATGAAGAGTCAATGAGGGATAAGGCAACAACAAAAAACCCAACAAACATCATCAGAGCTCTTCTCTAAGAAAAACCCACTCCTGGATTACTAATCCTTGTTTTAAGCATAATCCCATATATTTTAAGAGACCTATTTTCACTTGCTACCAGCATTGTGTTATCAGTTCACCCCTGAGCAGACCACAGGTAAGTCAGTGCTGCTGCTCCAGGAAGAGTTACCCCAGCCCTTCTAACAGCATGAAAAAGGCAGAGGGCCAGCTGCAGTGATTTAACTCCTCCTCTGACAACCAGCTGCACCTGCGGGTGGGCACAGGTGGCAGCTACTGGGTTTCTACAGCTGGGACACCAGGAAACATCCCTGCAAGGCTCACAGAGAAGCTGGCGAGTGACAACAATCCAGTCAGGAAAGGCAAGTGGAAGAACAGGTAGGCTTTTATATCCAGAGCTGAATAAAGTTGAAAAACGAAGAAGAAAAACAAACAATGCTGACAAGACTTAACCTACAGAGAGTTTAAAAAGAATAAACAAAGAAATTAACATCAACAAACACAGAGGAACTACCCATAGTCAGCTTCACTCTATTTGACCACAGTATTTTGTTCTCACTCTCCTCTGTTTCAGGAACTGGAAAACTACATACATCCATGCTGAATAACCCTAGTTTGCAATTTTTTAGTTCTAAACCCTTGCAAAAACCCTGGCAGCTCCCTCAAGGTCAGGATACGGAAACAAGGGCCAGGTCCTGTTGTTGCTGCCCAGTCTGTGTGCCCTCATCCCTACTGGGCTCAGCCACCCTGGACTGGGTCACCCCAGCTCAGCACCAGCATTCACAGCCTGTCCAGCTGGGATGGAGCAAGGAACACCCGGAGTAACCTTCAGACATTAACAACAAAACATTGTAAAGACAGGACTTATGAAGTAGATGAAAAGCAAAGGTATATAATTAACCTAACATTCCAGATTCAGGTGTGAATATGAACAGAGTGAATTCATGAGGTTTACAAGACGCAGTGAATTAAAGCACTCCAAGATTGTTCTTCCTAAGTGTTTCCTAAGGTGACATTTAATCATAGAGACTTGTGTGCCTTTTTGCCTGCAAACAGCCAACGATCACCCTAAGGGCACAGAATCTTCTGCTTCAGACAGTAGTCCAGAGACCATATATAAATCTTTCTGGCACTTTTGGTGTCAGTCTTTTCTTCAAGCCTTCACATTCAGAAAGTAGCTCGCAGCTCCACCTCAATTACTGCTCTCTCTTTTCTAACTGCCTCACTACTTTGGCCAACAATCCATTAGCAGAAAAAACCAGAATCCACACAAAAACCTCATCAGTAACCCAATTACATTTGTTAAAAACAAAGAAACACAACTCTTTGAGTAAAAACTTACAAGAACTGGAAGAAATCCACATCATTAGCTTCCCACTGTAAGCTTCTCTAGATCATCTTACTCTAACTGCAGGAAAAAGTTTGTTTCTCACAGACTGGCTCAGCCAGTGAGTAACCAGTCTGGGGACTGGTGGCAGACCAGTATGGGCTAAGCAGCAAAGTCACCCAGCTTTTAAGGTGGATTGAGCAAACCACACGATGTCCTTTCTGCCTTTGATGGCAGGCTATTGTGACTGCAGCTAACAAATGTAATGCTAGCTTAAATACACTGGCTATGTTTACACTCCACTGAACCCCCAGTGATTGAAGGGCACACACACCCTACAAGGCATCCTCTATTACTGGCAGTTAAGACAAATTTATGTGCCAAGAAAGAAAAAAAGCATTTGCACCTTCACGTGTCATGACCTTCCTATGCACTGAAGTGACAAAATCTCGGCCAAAAGTAAACAGCATCTTCTTCCTTTAAAGGTTTTACAAAGAGGAGATTTAAATTCTGGTGCAGATTTCTGCTCGGACACGCTCGGAGTCAGCAGCTGGACATACCAGACATAGCCACCCAAGAGGAGTGACAGCAGTTCCTCAGCCAGCACTATGATACCCACACCAGTGAGCAGGGCAGCCCCTTCCCCTGCCCCAGTGCATGGCTCTGGACAGTACCTTTCTGCAGTCAGAGCAGCAGCATCCACAGGGACAACATTGCCAAACTCTGCAGAAACAGATAAGGGTTGCTCAGAAGGATAGAGGGGAGAAGCCAACTGTGTATCATCACCTGGCCCAGGTGGGCTGTGGAGAGAAAACACATGGAAAGAGGCAGCCTTAGGGGGTCTAAGTTATGGCAGAATTAATGTCATTTGCCTGTCTGAATGCCTAGAATTTAACATGTGTATGCTAACTTCTGTTTTAGGGAATGCAGCAAAAATTGGCATTTTTAATATAGGCTGCTTTTGTGCACAGCCTTGCTATTCCCACAGGACTGAAGTCTCTGGATTTTTGTCTGAGTTACAACAGGCAGAGCAATGAGACAGTACAATCCAACAGCAAATTAACCCTGTTTGCATTCTGATTATAAAAAGCAAATGGGAAATCGAGCTGCTGCTTGCATAAGAGAAAGACTCCCTCACGCAGAAACCATGTGAGACACAAGGAGCTCAAGGCTGGCTTTCACCTGACCTATGTGGCCATCCAGCAATGGATGTGTGTGATAAATAAAGTGTGATAGTTAACTGGGGTTCCAAATCCACATTACAGGTCTACACAAGGGGCTCAGTTTTGAGGTGTCACTGTCCTGCCCCCCTTTTTGCCCATGTTGGTTCCTATTCTACAAAGGGAATACAACCCTGTACACCGAGGGATGGTACCCTACACAGATGGATGAAGTGTATGAAGTGTCACTCAGCATCTGAGATTTCAACCTATAAATAAAAAGCCCTAAATCAGAGAACTCAGCTTTAAACAATTACTTCCTTACATAACTTGAAATCCAGAGATCCAGGGTGATTCCCTACTGTAGTTTAATTTTGCATCAAAGAACATAACAAAGAGTTAAAATACTACAATAATGTCAATGTATATTGACTGCCATCTGAACACACTCACACTTCCCATATTTTATCTAAAGGATTGTTCATGTGGGAAAACCAATTACGACACTGAGCCCTTAACTGTCCACATGTTCTCTGGTTTAACCACACCTCAGGGCTCAGCCTGTTGCAGGAAACTTTGAGCCAAGGTGTTTACAGGTTCTAAAGTCCTCTGGCTTATTAGCATAAAGGGACCTGCTGAGTCACAGATAAGGCACAAACTGCGGTGACCCCTCTGCTTTGCTTTAAAATGAGTGTTCAGAAAGTAGGTTTTTACAACAGAACTTTGCTATTTGTTTTTTACATACACAACGAGTAAAATGAGCAGGTTTTTGTCTGGCTGTGGCAGAGAACTATGGGGAGATTTAATTGAGGGGGGTGTGAATAGGTAAGACTGCACAAGCCCAGACTGCAGCTGAAGCTGGGGTACTGGTGTACCCCAATCTGGTGAGAAGTGAAGTGTCTGCCCACCACCACTCACATCTCCTGCACAGACCAGCTCCTGGACGGGGGCCTTTCATCCACTACGGACAAGGAAACCTGAAACTCGGGCTTGGGGAGGTGATGGCAAAGCTGCTCCTTGCCAAGCCACCCTGCTCTGTGCCACACAAACAATGCAGCCATCCAGAAGCTGCTCAGACGAGTTCCACAACTGACATTCCTGGGCATCACAACCGCCCTGGGCTCACAGGTGGCTGCCACCAGGTCCCTGCAGTCAGTCCTCTGCAGCCACCAGCCTTTCAAGCCGATTTGTTGCAAGAAGTGAGCTCTGGAAAAAGGCCACAAGCTTTTTCCACTCTGTTGCCTGAGTTCTGGGTCAAGTCTGGAAGAGGATCTACATAAAATTACTTTGAAATTCTACTTATGACAGGCATGACTGAAATACTTTTCAGAGGAAAATACCTCACAGTTTAACAAGCAGTTGCTTACCAACAGCTGCAGCGAGCACACTAAATTCAGCCCCAAGACCAAGGGGTTCAGCCTGTTATTAGTGTGTCACAAGCGATAGACACTGCCCATCCAGTGGCCTTAGGCTCTTGAGTTTCACAATTTCACTTTTCAGGCTTATACTTATCCTTGGAAAGGGATTTTCCCAGTCACTGTCAGAAGGCAGGTGCACAAATAACAAGTTTCATGCAAAGCTTGACCCACAGTCATTAAGTATGAATGAATTAATGAGAAATTAACTCATAAATCTATCTATTTTTTTCTGTTTAAACAGAACGGGTCTGATCTCTGCCTGTGTAAGGAGGCTTCAAATGAAGGCAGAAAATCCAGATATGTACAGAAGCATGACTTGGCACACATGGACACAGACGCAGTGAGGGCTGGGAGTTCTGGTGGGTCTGTTTGCTGCTCTCCTTTACTGTCACCCATGAGATGCAAATCTTAAACCCTTAATTTCATAGCAAAGTTATTATAAAATGCTTTGACACTGGTGCTGGAGACAGAAGGCAGCTACAGGTCTTGGCATTGACTCCCTGCCCATGTTGTTCCAATCAGGAGAGCTGGATATGGCTCCCTTTGAACAGTCAACAACAGCTCCAAGTTTACTCCAAGGGAAACCAATATGCATTTCAGACTCTGCTATCTCCTCGTCCCAAACATTTGGTTGCTTTTAATGAGATAACAGTAAGATTTATAGTTCCTGCTCTTACTCCAGGAATCTCTGGAAAATGGCACCACCAACTAACTGCAAGGCAGGACTGAGCTCTCAGAACTCTCGTCACCCGCTGTTTTGTTTTCTTCAAGAAACAAGATATTGCTCACTGGGAAGAGCAAGGCAGACAGAAATCCTATAGATTTCATACTTGGCTTTCTGATAACTTGGGCCAAAGAGTCAATTTTTTGAGCCTCAGTTTACCCAAACGTAAGAAAAAATCATCAATCTCAGGAAAATGTTGAGAGGATTTGCTCTTTCTGGTAAGTTGTTGCAGTGTAATTCTTTGGAAAAGCAACAAGTCTAGCAGCACCTACATCAGTCCAAAGTTCACTCATTCAAGCATATTGTACCTCGTAAAATTTGATCCATTTTATTAATTTCCTCATAGTAATAATTTTCCCACCTCCTACTGTATTTAGTAGCTTATCTCATACCTTAGCCACATTCACTGAAATAAACTTGGTGTGTAGATAATCCAACAACAATGTGTTACAGTCAGTCTATTCACCCTTTGCTATGCATCCATTTCTGTTCTTCCAAAGTATTTTCATGATTACTGGGACTCCTCTCAGTAAGATTTAACAGACAAGGAGCTAAGAAGCTATTTACCATATTAGAAATCAACACTACAGGTATGGGTAACTAAATCTGAACTTGTTTAGGAAACTTAGCTCTCAAGTGCTGCATAAGACACATGCAAACAATTAAAACCAAACAAAACCTTGGTTTTTTTCCTCTTCTGTACTAATTCTTATGAGGTAATATAAATCAATCGAAATATCAACAGAACTTCAGGAAAAATATGAGATGCTAAGATTAAAATGCAAAGTGTGTCTTTATTTCCCAGTGAACTAAGGGGACATCCATAAAACAAATCATCCCCACAGGGCAAGTCCATGTATCAGCAGTAGCTTCACAGGCCAGACTTAGTGATGACTGGGGGTTCACTTTCGCTGGTCACTATGTTTAGACACAGTCAAGGTTTTACTTTTACCAGCTAAACACACTCACAGTCAAAAGTTCAATTTTTGTAAACCCAACAAAAGACTTGCTTATGCATTTAAATAAGTGATTTTGGAAAAAATCTCTCCAATTCCTTCTGTACTCTGAAGAAGAAACTACACCTTAAGTGCCTCCCATCAGGACTTTGTATTTAGACTTCAGGACCTCCTGAACATCCCGGCCAGGGCGAGTCCTGCTGAGCTGGGTGCTGTGCAAACACAGTAATGAAGGTATCCCAGAGATGAACTGGCATGTGCTCATTAAAAGCAAATAAAATCCATCATCGTACAGGGGAGTTTGATGCACAGTGTTGCGCATGGCAGCATTTCTACTCATGGGAAAAAAGAGATTTTCACTAATACATCCCAGAACCAGCTCCTGAGGAAATTATTCCAGTGCCTGAGATTCACATGCTCTTCCTCTGAGCAGGCCTGGAGCAATCAGCAGAACAGGTCTGGGTGCCGGGTGACTGGTGCTCAGAGTGCCTGGGGAGAGCCAGCCCAGCCCAGCACCTGAGCCACACCTGTCCCCAGGACCTGCCACCAACCTGGCTGAGCAACAGGAACCAGCTGCATCTCCCAGAGGGTGCGCAGTCCGTGCGGGAGCACACCTATGGAAAGCAGCCCCAGAATTCCAGGGGCACAGCAGCTGGACTCTGTCACCCGCAGGTGACTCCAAGGGACCTGCTGGAGCGGGAGCGGGGCGCGATCCCTGCCGGGCATCCACGTGTGACCACCGACAGCCATTCCCAGAAGTGACACTTTTCTGGCACTGTTTGTGGAAACCCTGACAAGACAGAGAAGTGATCTGGGCAGGGGATGGTGTTCACTCACAGGTTACCTGAGGGCCTTGCACTTCCTCTCCCACCCAACCCTTCTTGCTTGGAGATCCCTTCATTTCTGTAACACGCGTACCCAGATCGATCATTGATTGCTCATAACCATAACAAACAATTTTTTTTTTCCGAGTGTTCTACATTACTGTGGTCACATTAAAACTTAAGCGTGAGTTATTCCATTAAACAAACACAACTATTTCAGATTAAAACGCTCAATGGGACTGAAACACACGTTACGGCACTACTTCCCTCTAAAAGAGGAACAGCGGAAAGCCACATGAAAAGTCTCACAAGTATAAATCACGCCTGGACAGGATGAATAAGCATATTTGCTGTAATAACTGTCAACCATTACAGAACACCCATCACATCACCACCGAGCAGCTTTCGCAGCCTCGGAAGGGCTCTCGGGCATGTCCTGATGTCACTGCCGCAGAATTTCCAAGCGCCCGAATTCCAGCTGGCAAACCTGAAGCAGGAGTTTCTCAGGGCGAGCAACACACACAGAGAAGTCTCGAGCAGAAGCCCCAAAGACAGCCCGAAAGCATGGCAAGAACCACAAAACCATCCAATCTTTTTTTTTGGAGGGGGATAAGGAGAGTTAATCCTCACCCAGCGCTGCAAGCAGCGCCGTGCGAACAGGAGAAAAAGTTTCCAAAAGTTGTTCAAAGGGGGAAAAAAAAAAAAAGAAGGGGAAAAAAAAAAAAAAAAGAAGAAGAGGAAAAAACCCTTTACCCTCGCAAGTGTCTACTTACCAACGCCAGGAAACAATCAGCCGCTTTCCTGCTCCCAGTCATCCTCGCTTCCCGCAGAACGCCCCGCAGCTGCCCCGCGCTGCAACACCCGCTCCCTCCGCTCCCACCATCCCAAAGAGCCCCGCTCCCGGCCGCCGCAGCTCTTCGGGGCGAGCTCCGGATCGTACAAAAGGCCGAGGAACAGGAGCCCTGGAGCTGCTTCTCGGAGGCTCCTCCCATGAGGCTCCCCGAGGAAAGGGCCGGAGCGGCCGCGGCTGCCGCGCCCCGGCCCGTCCTCCCCCGGCGGCATCGGAGCGCCGGAGCTCGGCCAACAAAGGGGAAAAAAGGAAACCCAGCACCTCGAGCCCCCAAAACCGCCTCCCACGGGGCTTTTCTTATTTTCCTTTTTTAAATTTTCTTTTTTTTTTATTTTCCCGCCCCCCCCCCTCCCCGGTTTCCCGGTGGAATTTCCATCTGCTGGAGGTGGTGGAGGGGTGGATGCGGGGAGATTGAATTACGGAGCGTGTTAAGGCTTAAAGCGCAACACAATGGCTCGTAACGTTGTGGAATGTGTTTGGTGGCGACTTTTTTTTTTTAACTTTCAGGAGGCGGGAACGGCGTTTCACCCAAAGTTAAAGATAACTTTTTAAATGTTTTCAGGACGCAGAGGCAAAGTTATTAACAACTTCTATTAAAGTTTATATTTATAGTCAAACAAACCATTTCATTCCAATTTCTGGGTTAAATTCCAGTTCCTAAAGTTACATAGATTTTCTTATAGGTTTTTTTACCTCCTTTTAGGTTTCCTTACCTGCCTTATAAATGTTTTCTTCCTTATATGTATATTTCTTTACTTGCCTTCTTACAGGCTTGTTTCTTTACCTACTGTCTTAAAAGTTCCTTTACCTCCTTTTTTTACAGGTTTCTTTCTTTCTATGGATTTCTTTACCTTTTCTCTCATAGGTTTTTTTATCTAATAAAAAAATGGAGCAGTTTTAATTAGTTGTGTGCCCTTATTAATCTCTTGGATTTCCCATGGGTTTATTACAACACAAAAGAGTGGCTTTACAGGTAATTAAGTCTTTGCATGGGCATACACCAAATTGCACATACAAGTTGCCAGCACCCAAGGAATTAATTGGGTCTCTACCCAGGGAGATCATTATCATGTTTATAACATGCCATACAATAACTATAGGCTAAATGTCTATAAGATTTATCCCACAGCAGGAGAGCTGGTAGATTCATTGCTTACCAAATTATTTCTTCTTCTAGCCCTTGTCTGATTTTTTTTATAAGCAAAAGAAGGGAACAGATTCCTGTTCAGGTAAACTGTGTGTTAAAGGAGAACTTTCACATCTGGTGTGAAAGCAGGAGATACAGATTTCCCCTCGATGTGCTCATTGTTGCTCTTAACAATTCAGATGCCTGCACAGGAAATAGAAGACTATACCAAAAGATCCCCAGACACCAAATCACATACTGTAACGGGTGAAAGTGCTGAAAAACATGTAGACTGCCAACATCACCTGGGCTGCAGTGTGTGGCTTATCAAGAGGCAAACACCGTGCATGGTACAGGGAGAGTTCACTTAGCTGCAGCACCAGGAGCCAGTAGCACCCACTCTGACAGCAAGAATAAAGATAAATCCGAGAGGTACAAGCTTCTGGGGAGAACAACTCTCTCACATCCTGCCTCCCGAGCAGTAGGAAAACAACCATGGAAAATATTACTGTAATTTCTGATACAGGTACAAGCATTCCGTTCCCTTCTCATTTTGGGGGAAACCAACCTCTTTTGTCATCTGGAAACCATTTAACAAATAGCTTCTGCAGGTATAACTGCCCTGAAGGGGAGGGAGACCCTGGAGAGAGGAAGATTCATTAGAATCAATTTTTATTTTCTTTACTAGCAGCACTTCAGTGTGGCACAGAGCTGTGGTGACAGACCAGCCATGTTCCTGCTAACAAAACCAAATTTAGCACTCTTTGGAATAAAATGGTCATTTTGCTCAAAGAACACGCCTCTCCCTGTTCGTTCCTTAACCTCTTGCTTTGCCAAAGCCCTTTCCCCTACTGTGAAGGAATCTCAACCCACCTGTGTCACAAAAACATTTCCACTTGTCTCCCAGTGCCCTCTGCTACTTAAATATAGGGAACCTGCTAGGCTGTGTCTCCAGGAACATTGTGCAAAGGTGTGACTGACCTACCTTAATAAAAGGCTTGGGGGAGGAGAGAGGAAACATGCTGGAAAGCAACAGGAAAACAAGAGATAACCAACCTCCCAGCAGGGCTGAGGAGACAATGACAGGGCAGGGGTGGCTGTCAGGGTGTAGGGACAGGCTGGCTGGAGCAGTCACAGATCAAAGAGCCGCCAAGGAAAGCCTTGCAAAAGATTTCTCCCGAGGCCAGAGCTGGACTGGAGCACTGAGTGTGCTGATGAGAGGAAGGCCGTGCCCTTCCCTGGCTCCCGGGAACAGTTAGCTGCAAGGAAAAATCCAGACAGCACCAGGATGGCACACACTGAGCGGGGGGGACATTTTTAAATTGTAGGTCATGGAAATGTAGAACCATGGAATGTTTTGGGTTGGAAGGGATCTTAAAGATCATCTCGTTCCACCTCCTTGCCATGGGCAGGGACACCTTCCATTATCCCAGGTTGCTCCAGCCTGGCCTTAGACACTTCCAGGGATGGGGCAGCCACAGCTTCTCTGGGCACCCTGTGCCAGGGCCTCACCACCCTCACAGGGAACAATTTCTTCACAATATCCAGTCCAAATCTACCCTCCCTTTAGCCCTTTTCCCCTTGTCCTATCCCTGCATGCCAAGGTTAAAAATGTATGCGTGTGATTTTAAATTGTTCTTTGTGAAAACTGGGTGCCCATTTTTATGGCCATGTGCAGCAAGCCCATATAAATGTACTTCAGTTTGTTAAGAATTAAAGAGGAGTTTCTCTTTTGCATTTTCTAACCAGAGGTTCATAGTTATTCGCCCCACAAAACCACAGACCCATTAACTGTGGAGCAGCCTGGCTGAGATAGCCAAGCCAGGTCTGTAACAAACACCTGAACTTTATATTTCCACTACTTTCCACATGCAAATTGCCCACAACCATCATTTGTGGTGGCTGAAAATTAGGTTGTGCATTTCCCAGCAATTTTTATAGGCGAGGCTTTGGGATGGCTGTCTCTTTAAATTCCCAGACTTCTACCTTAACCTCATGATTTGGAAAAAAGGGAAAAGATTACTGTTAACCAGTTACATCTTGGAAGATCAAAGTGATGAGAAATTGCCATTTTGCAAATTTCCAAATAAGTAAGATTGATTTTTATAAAACCCTCAGCTAGACTCAAAGCCTTACAAATTCAATGATAACTCCTCCAGCAAACCAAGTCTATTTGGATTTTCTACCAGAGGAACAAGATTTGAAGAACGCTGGATGCAACATAAGTTTCATGTACTGTCACAGCATTCAAAAAAAGAAGAAAAAAGATAAGATGTGGATAATCTTGGAGACTTTTAAATAATCAGCAAAACTGACTCTAATGTTTTGAGTCATTTAATGACATTGTTAAGAAGGAGAAATGGAAGTTTGAAGCGTCCATCTATGTGGTTTTTTTCCTTAGTTGTTAGAAACCGAGCAATGTGTTCATGCTTTTTGCTTTCATTCCAGGAAACAAATCCAATCCCCTCTGTCTGCTGCAGAGTTATTCTTAGCTGGCTTTGATATTGCTATCAGCTAAGAGAGCATAACAATGCTATCATGCTTACAAATTCCAAAGATTTTACATGAGCTTTTGAGTGCCTTAAAAAAAAAAGGGGCTTATTGATTACAATGTTTGTGTTTCATTAGCCAAAGGGGCTACGAACAATAG
>WEKX01007071.1:245496-280096 GCA_013390025.1 Pitta sordida
GGGGGGGGGGGGAAGAAAAAAAGGCAGTTTGCTGAGTTTCAGTTTCATGGAGCACGTGCTTTTCAGAGCACCATGTACAAAGAGAAGCCGAGATTGACAGGTCTGGAAAACACCAGGTAGTCCAGGCCAATGAATCATTTAAATCCTACTTGTCTACATAGAACCTGTCTTTTGAATTCGATTTTTTATGATTGAAACAACTAGACAGCCCCCTTATTTGGGCAAATTGGGACAAGTGGGGGTATGGCGCTGTAGGATGGTCTGGGTGGGAAAGGATCACAGGACTGTGCAGCATTCCCCCGGCTCAGGGCCAAATTCTTTGCTGATATCACTCCAGTGGAGCAGAGATTTTGGCTCAGCATTTACCAACTGCAGGACAGGCTGCAGCCGTGGTGTTCCCTCGCACAGCTGTCCTCAAAGGAACGTGCAAGAGGTAAAGCAAGTAAATCAGTGAAACTAAATTGGAAACAACCTTGAGAAGTCCTTAGGCGCTTCTGGACAGCTGGTTATTGTGCTGAGGACATGGATGTGTGCGGCAGATACAGAACGAGGAGAGAAGGGAAGAGGAGGGATGAAGCCTGGGTGAGCAAAGAGGAGATGCCCAGCACATTTCAGCAAGAACTAGATTACTGTAACACACTAGGGCTGGTTCTTCTTGGCAACAGCACAGAGGCACTCAGCATTTCGGAGGGACCTGAGAATCCAGAACAGCTCTGCCTTTGGAGCAATTCACATTTCTACACTTGTTATTGCCAGTTGTGATGCAGAGCTTCTCACAAGCCAAAGGGACTCTACTGTGAGAATTAACCTGTCAAGGTGAGCATAGATGAACAGACCCCACCACATCCCTGTAATACTTTTTTACTTTTCCAGAGTACCCAAATGTTAAGGAATTGCAATAACTACAAAAGCCCCTCCTGTTATTAGCAATGCTTGTGTGTGTGCTTCCATATACTTGGACCATTATTGATAAGCCACACTCCAAGGACGTCAACATGGAAGAAAACAGGAGGGAAAGCAGAAAGAAGAGGGTAAGGCAAGACCTGTGGAGTTCAGGCTCTGCAGGCACGTCCCCAGAGGAGTCTCTGTTGGGAAACACTAGTGCAATGCAAGTATTCCAGGACACAGAGGAACTGGAAGGAAGCCACATCCAAGTCATGGAGAATATGCCTGTCTGTAATTGCTGCTCTTGGAGCTGCCCTCAGCAGGGTTCAAAGCTGGGGCTAATCCTACTTTGCATACTCTATTAGAAACAGGGACTGTGGAATAAGCTCCACGGTATCCAATTTTGCAAGAAGCCAGAAGACAGAGTTGGAACAGCGAGAACAGGGGATCTGTACGACATGCAGAAATTCTGGGAAAATAGGCAGCTTACTTGAAAGAGGAGAGGTTGAAAAGTACATCTGGGGAAATCTACTTAGGAAAAAAAAAAGTAATCTGAAAGTAATTTTTAATGTAACAAGAAAAGAAGACAAAAATTGATGCTAGACTCCCTGTCCAGGCACTGGACAAAGTATTGCTGTGTCCATGCTGGATTTCTTTAGCAAATGCCTGTGTTTGACTGAATAAATGTAACGTCTTGAGAAACATACAAGGATGTGTGAAACCAGCAGCTCATGTATCATCCATCCATGTCAATACCTTACGAATATGTGGCTCAGGTTCTCAAGAGTTTTACAGAATGTTTTCAGTACAGCAAGAAGTAGCAGCAATTTGGCAGGACCGGAGGTGATCTGCTTTCATACTTCTGTGTAGCACAGGCATAAGTAAATAAAATGAAATGCCCAGCATGGTCTCACACCCCCAATTTTCAGTTGGCATGCAACAAGGCATACTATCAAATCAGCATTTTAGAAAGACTTTATAAATTTTACAAATACTTAGATACTGCCTAAACCAGCAGTCAGTTCAGTCAATGGAATCCATTAGAGCAGTTGGCAAAACTCCCTTTCACTTCCTAGAAAGCAATGGGAAATGTCTGTTTAAGAGTAAAGTTATCTTCGTTTTACTCTTCCATGAATAGAAAAACACCAAGATTAAATATCTCAGACTTCGCACAGACCAGATTCCCCCAGAACTCCCCATCCAGTTAATTGAGTTCAGGACTACAGGCTGAGCTGCCCGCACCTCCAAAAGCACAACTGCACGAACAGCTGCACCCATGGAGGATAACAATGACAGTAAGATGGGAGGAGAATAAAGAGAAAGAATTCAGATGCAAAGGGAGAAGGGCGGGAAAGACTAAGAACCCGATGAATTTTGTGCATTTCATTTACGTGTAAATCACCTCCAGCTCATTTTGCCTTTGTTTTGTGATACTGAGATCCTGCACACCTGAATCAATTTTGAAGGTAAAAAAAAAAGGGAAATAAGGAGCTGCAATAATCACTGTTTTGACAAGTCTCCTTTTAACTCCAGACTCTTGCTTTCAGATGCTAACAACACGAAGCCGTAGTGCTCAAAACCCTTGACTGATCTGAAAAGCAGTTCTACATTCCCCACCTTATGCAGCAAGACTGTTAAAATATTTAATACTGTATCTGTTATGCAGACAAAAAGTCAATATTTACCAAGGAGTGAACATTCTTTTTGGAGTTACAGAACTCGCCAATTTTTGATGGCAAGAACAAAGTATGAAGCAGATCCAAAAGTATGTCTGGACCAACTTTAGAGCTCTTGTCCGACCTGTGCATAGGACACAAGGAATGTTTTTCAAGTAGCTTTGCTGACGCCAACTGCTGCAATGTACTTCCCATATAAGAATATTGTTTAGATTTATAAGTAGTGTGAGTCAATGCAGCAGAACTCTCCATCCTCTAAAAACATGGGTGTCATTGCTTGCAGTGTGTTTATGGTTCCCTGTGCTCTTCCCTCCCTACACACCCAAAGGCCTGTTAACAAGCTCAGCCTTTTGCCAAATCAGCAAGTCAGTGAACGATGCAACGTGTTCTCTGTACCTTACAGATGCACATCTGGGAATGACTTCACTATCTCCACTTCAGAAAGCTCCCTCAGCACTTTTTTCAAGAGACAATGGCAGTTTGCATGTACCAGCCAGCTGAATTGCAGGAAGTTATCAAAAAACAAATGCCACCTCTAAATATCCCTAAAATTTTGCAAATATTTCCAATTTTGTTCTGCTCAACATCTGCCCCAGCCTGTGATACAAATGGGCATTTCAGGAGCATAAGGACTCCCTGTATATACAGGAACTTCCATTCTGCCCCTCACAAAGCGAAGATGTGTGGGCTACATTACAGATCTGTAGGCACCCATTGCAAAAGGAGAAAATAAAACAACTCAAGTCCTGATCTTCCTTTCCAAGGAAAACTCAGAGAGCAAAATCAGGCAGCTGGATGCCCAGTGAGTGACACTTTGATGGCAGATGTGGCAATCAGGAACAGAGGTTTTCAGTTACAGACATGGCAGGGAGAGTTATGAACATCAGAACAATCAAAAAAAAAGGTGGTTTGGGGTTTTTTTACTCCTTTTCAGTGCTGACAGGGTTGCCAAAATCCAACTCTTCCCTGTTTCTGCAAATAGCACAGGAATACTTCCACAAGAAAGTGGGGCTAATGCTTCAGCCACAACCTTCTTTCCAAAAATAATTGTCCTGTTTATGGAGTATTTGAAGGGAAGTCACTGGGGCTGTACTATTGCCTTCAGATATAAGGATTCTCCTTATTAGTTGACCAGAGTCCCACTCCTGCAGGAGGTACAGGCAGGAATCACTGCAGGCAGCGCTTGGATCCATCGTTCATCTCAGGACCACCCTCCTCCCAGTGTATAGCCACAAAGAGAAGAAATTCCTCTATTTCCTCTACAGGAAAAAGTCCTGGCAAGGATTTAGGAGTCAGATCACACAACTTTGCCCCCTAATGCAGCGTTCAGTGGTGTTTCAGCATAAAGGATGGAGCTGTACAGAAGCAGTGGATGGGGGAAAAAAACAATGCTGAAATAATTCAGAACCTTCTTCTGGAACAATTCCAGAGGCATTTTCTTCCCTTTAATATAATACACTTCTTGCTGCTATTTCTTTTGAGAGCCGGGGGGGGAGGATTCTTTCTCCCTGGAGTTCTTTCTATCAGGCCCATATCCCCACAGTCAGCTCTTACAAACATGCATGGCTATAACAGTTTATCCTCTGTAAGGATGACAGGGCAATAAACCACTGCAAATCACTGAGCAGCAACAAGCATGACAGGCTCACACAGCACATGGAACACAGCTTGAAATTTAATGATACAAAACCAGTTTTAATCTCAGAGGAGAACTGGACTGGTCAGTATATGGGACCTGATGAAGACAGACCAGCCAGCTCAACCAGTGGTCTCTGCTTATCTCTTGTGTTATAAATGTATATTCCTCTAAGAAATGAACCTGATCAGAAGCAGAGGCTCCTCTGCACCTCAGAGTCTCCAGTGTTTCACCCTTTTGGACAGTCACGGTCCAAAATGGGCAGCTGCCTGTTGATGCAAACCCTCACGCTGGAAAAACAGGTGATAATAAATTCTGGAAGCATATGCATGTATTAAGCAACTACTCCATGAATTGTCAGCAGCTGTTTCAAGAGCCCTGCCCTGCTCACCACAGGTATTTATTTAAAGTATGATACCCACCCTGATATGAACCACATGCACTGACACATGAATGCACTGCCCACAGTCCCTTGTGGCTCCTGAGCCAGGCCATGCCAATCCCAATTTGTTTGGGAATTTCAAAGCTACCCACTGTGAAGCTCCCCATCATATAAAGGGAAACAGAGAGGAGAGGAGCTAGAGAGTAATAACAGAGTCGAATTGTCTTGTCATTTTATAGACAGATCCTTAAAGAGAAAGTCATACAGCTGCCCAGGTCTCCAACACTTCCAATATTCTTCTAATGCACATTCTGCTGACACAATTAGATCACACTCATCCTCCATCTCAGACTCAGATACAGCAGGAAGAACTCCCCCATATTCTCACAACAACAGTTATTTTCACTTACAATATGGCTTTATCATCTTAACCTTTAAGGAATGTGACACTGAAACATTTTCCCTCCTTATTCAGTTAGTGTCATCTAATTTCTTGATATTACTTAGGTTCCATCTCTGCAGACCATTCATTACAAAAATACTGTCTGATACAGTTTAGATTTTCACTGTACCCTTCTGCTCTGCTGTTGTCTTAGGAGTTACAGCTATTGCTGCCTCCTCTGATATGGGCAGGAGAGGGACAGCCTGCAAGGAAGTTGCTGAGGTTACGGAGGAAGAAATGACATGACTAGATAAAAGCAATTGATAAAGGGAAAGCACCTATTCTAAGATCATAATTCTTTTGATGTAACTGCACATCAAACTAAGAATTCAGCAGTGTAGAAACTCATTACAAAAAAAAAGAAAAAACAGAGTCTTAACTTTGTTAATGCAGTTATGTACTAAACTGCTAGGTTTGGGAAATAAATAGAAATCAACCACAAAACAACTCTGAGGCTCCACAAGTCCCAGCTCAGAAGAATTCACATCTGAAACAACTCCATGTCATTAGAAACACTGAATAACACAGTGATCAAAGACACTGCCAATGCAATTATATTGTACAGGTGGAGAAGAGGGAGGCCCAGACAACTAACAGGGTGAGTAATTGGGTTACTCTGTAGGCTTGTTTTTCATACTGCACTCCACCATGTGAATGCTGCAGGTCTCATTCAACTGGGTCACCAAAACTTAGGCAAAAATCTACTCACTTAAGGCTAGGAAGTGCTATTCGTTTGCCTAACTTTAGGCTACAAGGTGTGAGCACTGGGAAGCATAAGCAAATCCACACAGCTAAGGGCAGGAATCTGGACCAGCAGATGGAACAGGTAAGAACGGTACTCCTCAGCTTGCAGGATCCCTCTGTCCTTACAGATTATTTTTTTCCACGTAGTCCACATTTAGAAGTAACATGTATTTAAGATAAATATAAGAGCAGGGTAAGTGCCATGCCCTCCCAAACCACCCAGACAACGGGGATCTGCCTTGAAAATTGTACCCCTATCCAGCCCCGGGGCCCTGACAACCAGGCTTTCACATAGTAATTCAAAGTAAATACCTTTCGGAAGGTAATCCTGCCACAGCCATGTCTTGAAGTTCACTGAGGTCAAGGCTCTTAGGCTCAGTTAAAGCAAGCGGTGATAGCTTTCCTTTGGCATCCTGAAGTGAGCTTTCATGTTCTGAATTCATCTTGCTCGGCTGGTTTTCAGCAACAGGGAGATCTGCACGTGCAGAATGCTCACCCTGCTCCATCACGGGGAGGGTTGGAGAGTGATCCTTGTACAGGTCTGCCTCCTGCTCTCCAGTGCTCGTGTTTATGGCTAAGTTGCCTTCACCAGTGACTAACGTCCTTGCAGTACCTGTTCCAGGGATGTCTCCAGTGTTTTCGGTACCTGTCTTTGCCGTGGTTAACCCTGTGTCACTGTTCTCTTTTACATCTCCCTCAGTCATACTGCTGGATTCTAGTTTGGAGTCAGTTTGCAAGCAATCGCCCTGGCTGACTTCGGTTTTTAAGTAATCTATTAACCCATGCATGGTAACTTTCTTTTCTTGCTGTGCATCTTGTGAATTTTCCGATGTTTCCAAGCATTTCCTATTTACCGTATCATCCTGCATCACCTGCATGTCATTCTGAGACTTAATGTCATGCATGAAACTGCTGTGGATGTGTGTCTCCTGATTCTCCCCAGGTGACACGTGAAAATTGTCCGGCAGTTTTTCATGATTGTAAGATCCTCCCGGGACAAGTGTTGAAGCTGCCATGTCAGAGATGCTCTTGGCAATGTCTGGATCACCGTGCTCACTTTTCTCCTGGTCATTTGGCTTAGGATCCTGGCACTGTTCCGTAGGAAGACTTACATCCTCTTCAGATGAAACTGGTTCAGCTTTACGCTCTGTAATTAAGTTATTTCCCTCGGTGGCAGCAGCATCTTCTAAGTCCCTCTGCCGTACCTCGCCCGCAGAGATAACAGCTCCAGGGGGTTGTTGCTGGCTGTCGGAATACGCAGGGAAGTTCTCAGCTGCTGCCCCATCAAATGAAGCTGGTCCTTGCTTCTTTATCTCTAAGCCTATTAGCGATTCAGGATCAACGCCACCCGCACACACGCCTCCCTCTCTTTCCATCCCACTGCTCTCAGTGGGTCTGTCTGGCTTTTGCAGGTTTTCCGGAGCACATTCAGCAGGTGCAGCACCATCTGAGCTAGTGACCACTTCTAAACAGCTACTACCAGCTTGCCCGTGTTCCTCAGTGTACTGGAGACTTGCTGGTGGCAGCTCTGCCACAGTGTTTTCTTGTTGCAGAGATTTGCCTTCGGCAGCTTTGCAGGAAGTCTCAGTAGCTAAAGATAACTCTTGCCCCTCTGCTTCTGAGGTGCCCTCGGGAGCTCCTTTGCCCGCCTTGTTTGGTTCTGAAAAGTTCTCAGCACCACGGAGTGCTGCTGTACCCTTGGCCACTGGACTCTGCTTGAAGCCTGCATGATTTTCAGACAAAAGCTGGGGTAATTCAGCACTCAGTGTGCTGTGGACAGTTTTTTTAAATATCTGGCTGATGTGCTCCCTGAAGTCTGGGATGCTGGAGCTGATGCCCAGAGAGCTGCAAGTCAGAGCCTCATGCTCCCTTCCAGAGTTCTCTGCAGACTGCTCAGAAATACTGATGTCTGCCCTGGTTGTGTTATTATTCTCTTTTGAAAGCTCTTCCACTTTTTCTGAATTCACAGGTTTCTCTAAGATCACACCGTACTTGTCACCTACGCAGATATTGGTTGCAATTTCCTCATTACAGCCTTCTTGTGATGATGAAAGGCTCAGTAGCTTCCCTTCTGCAGTAGGGAGAGCTAACAGAGACTCTGCTGAACTGTCACTTTGCTGTTCTTTGAAGTTTGGCTCACTTTTTGTTTTTTTGGATTTAATTGCAGAGAGCTCTTTCTTCAGCTGCTCAGAGTTGAACTGTGATAAGTTTCCAGGTCTCTGCCCTACATTTAAAGTCTCTGGCAGAGTGAAACTTCTGTCTCCATCCCCCTGAAAACTTTGGTCTGGACAGTCTTTTTCACTGACACACACACTCCCGTCAGAGTTATTTTCTGAATTTGCTGTTTTACCTGTGTTTACCCTGGGTGAAGGACCTACGTGTGCTGACACCTGAGGACCTGCAGGAACCTGCAAATTAGAGTTATTTTCTGAGGCATTTTGGCATGCTCCAGCCTCCAGCTCATTATTTAGGGACTGCCCCCCAGTACCCTTGTCCGTGTTGTTTCCAGGTTGCTGGCTGGGATGGCTGAGTGCAGAAATCTGGGTAGAGAGGGCTGTAAAATCTGCTTGACAATAACCAGGCTGCTCTGTTGTCTTTTGAATGCAGCTGGATTTATATGACTTATCAGTGGGAATTACTTCCCCACGTACCTGTAATGCTGAAGGAGATCCTTGTGCCCCTGGGCTTTCATCAGGCTTCATAATGCTCGTTTCTGTGACAGAAACACTGTCCTCACAACTTATCTCAATGTTTCCATCTTTCTGGATAATTGCCCCATCAGCAGTCAGAATATTTTCTGAGTTTTCTGCCATTAATGGCATTTTTCTTTGGGTTTCTGGACAGGATATTTGAGGATCATTTTTCTCGGAATTATCAGAAGTATGTGCTATTTCTGTATCACTTGGCAAAGCCTGTGATGTGTTAGTGGCACTTGCTGAATCCTGTGTCCCTGGAAGAGTGTTCATAGCAGCAGCAGCAGCACAGCTTTCACCAGTATTATCCTCTATCCTGCATATGCTGCCTGGCTGTTCATTCTTGTCAGATTCTTTACAAAATATATTGCTCTGACATGCTGCTTCATGCTGACTAGCTGAGATCAAAGAATTATTACCCTGCTCGGGCTTGTCTGAGTTTTGCTTACTGAAGCAGTTTTCTTCTGCCTTGAGATCGGTTTTGTTTTGCTCATTGCAATCCTGCAAATTAAGCATGGTCACACCAGAAATGTTTTGCCCTTGTTTGCTGCTGCACACATCCTCAGCACTGCTGTTATCCTTGTTCTCCTCTTTTGCCCTGTCGGAGTCACACTGGGGCAGTGCTGGACCCGGCACAGAAGAGTCTTCATTAAGGTTGTTTGAAATTTTCAGAGGCATTCGTGGTATGTTGCTGTGATTATTTAGGTCCAATGGCTGTTCAGGTTGTAGTGCCTTTTCTGTGTGCTCCTGATCATCTGTTCCTGTGACAGGTGTCAGACTGCTTTGGTGCTCCTGCTGTTCAAATCCTGTATTGGAACTGCAGCCAGTGACTCCAGCACCAGACACAGACTGCTCCGTTTGCTCTGCCTGGGGAAGAGCAGTTGGAACATCTGCATTTCCCTGCAAGCCTTTGATGCTGCACTCCAGGGCCTCTGAGGAGCTGCACGTGTCACCCTCAGAGGGGCAGTTGTTGGCAGTGATGTGGCTGTCACCCCCTTCCTCCACGTGAACTTGCTGAGCAGTGAGTCCTGAAGCACCGACTGCAGCTTGGGGGGGTTCTGCACAAGCCATCTGTGCATTTCTGTGACTTCCTGCAGCCACTTGCTCCAGCCGAGCTTGCATCGGCACATCTGATTTGCATTCACTTCTCAGTGCCAAATCTTTGTCCTCCATGGAACTTTTCACTGTGGTTTGGTGCTCCTGTTGCTGAATACCACCCTCATTTCGTTTTCCATCCCCAGCACTGCTTGGTGCAGCTGCAGGTTCCTGCTCTGGATCACTGTGAGGCACTTCAGTGATGTGACTGTTCTGTTCTTTGCTTTCAGGAACTTGTGAGGCCTCTTTGGTTTGCACAACCATGCAATCCACAGTCCCTGCCAATTCGTCTAAGCCCTGGATATCAATTTTTAATTTGGGTATTTTTGCACTTTCTCCTAGCTTGCTACAGCTCTCAGGCTCTTCTTTACTCTCAGCTTTGCATTCAGATTCCAACACAGTTTCTCTAGCTAAAGCCTTTTCCCAGGACTCATCCTGCTCACTCTGCTTAACGTTATTGTTCCCAGGGTGGAGAGGCAGTGAACTGTGTGCACAGTCTAAACAAACCCTTTCAGTCCTGTTACAGCCTGGCTGCCCTGAAGTTCTGCCTTCTGCCTCGGCATTAAAGCAATCAGAACTCTGTGGGCATTCTTCCCTTGCAAACTGCGGTGAAGCCACAAGCTTGTTCTCCAGGTCATCTGGGGCAGCTGTTTTCTCTCTACTCATTTGTTGCTCATGTTTACAACCAAGAGACTGCAAATTGCCTTCAGAAGATCTCAAGTCACTGTCTACATCCAGAGGTTTTTCCCCACCTGCTTCCCGTAGGTCACCTGTTGAAGTGTTTTCACAAAGCCTGAATTCTTCAGGATTGTGTTCCAAGTGGGTGTTTTCTGGGTCCTGGTGGTGGCTACTAACAGAGCTCAATCGTTGTCTTCCTGCCCCACTTGAGCCCTCAGGTAATTCACTGGTTTCTGACACTTGTGTCTCCTCTTCTCTGATTCCATTTGTTTCTTCTGTTACATCTCCCTCCATTTCTTTTTGATACAGCTCTGTGGACCTGCTCAAAGAAGTACTTAATGTATATTCTTCCAGTAATAATCTTTTATCTACCACAGAATTTTCCTTGGTGGGACTGATAATGCTTTCTTTTTCAGAAAGTGTGGTGCTTTCTCTAGACATATCATCAGCTTTTATAATTTCATTGCTACTGGCTTCATCTTTTGGGCTTTCAGTTGTGACAGCTGATTTTTCTTCTTCCTCTTGCTGAAATGATAAAGGCACACTGAAATGCTCAGCACTAACAAGCTCATCCTCCTTTTGAAGCTCCCTTTGAAAAATGGATATGTTTTTTTCAGAGCCTGTTTTCACTGCTTCACTCCTCAATGGATCTTGAGAGTCATTTCCAGGCACATATTCCCTCAAAGGCTCTTCAGGCTTTGGTACCAGGCAGGGATTTGGAGGGTTAGAAGGCAATTCTGACATTAAAGTACAGGCTTCTGATTGCTTCCTTTTGCTTACAGATAGAGCTGGATTTGCCTCATTCCCTTTAGCTCTTGTTCCAGCCCCCATCTGTAGATTACAGACCTCACTGATCTCAGTGAAGCCCTGAGCATTCACAATTGCTCCAAATTTTTCACTGTCTGAGCCTCCTGTTGGTGGATAATTTGGGATTAAGGTTTCCTTTTTCATTAGCAGACCCTCTCCACCATCTGTGTCCTGTCTACCTTGCTGCATTACTGCCTGCAGCTGACCTACTTCCAAAACTCCTTGCTCCTGCCCGCCCTCCTGAGCAGTAAAATAATCTCCTGCTGCTTTACCCTGGGGAAACGTGCTGACATGTGGCTCCCTCATGCCACCCAGCTGTTCACTCTGAGAGAGAGATCCTAATTCACTCCAACTCATTTGTGTGACTCCTTGCATTTCTGTGATTGCAGGGGGAGGGCTGGGCTCCAGGCTTGGGATTTTGGGCTCCTCCTCGCTGTTTTTCGTGGAGGTGGCAGCAATATTGTCACATTTTGGCCCTCTGTCCACAGATTCAGCGAATCCCTCTTCTGTGTCATTCACTGGACCTGGTGATGGCCCTGCTCTGTTGCAATCTGAGGTGGGTATGTGGTCACTGCTGTTTGTAAGATGTGCTGTGACACGTCCTTCAGCCCAGTCTGCAGGAGGCACTGAGATGGGCAGGCTTCTCTCTCTTGCTTCGTCAGAGTGCTTCAAGAAATTAGAGTCCGTTTGTCCTCCTTGCTCTTGCAAGATGGTGTTCTGGCCTGTCACCTCTGTCACCATGCTTGAATTTGGGCTGGATATCTCTTCAGCACTGTAGCTACTGATGCCTTCCTTACCGATGCTGCCAACAATGGAAACGTTTATTTGTTTCATGTCAATAAAGAAGCAAAGCAAATGAAGCAAAGAACAAAACCAATTTGTGCAAGTGATGTTTCAAAGCCATGCAGTACATGCACTGAGAAGCTGATAATCTGCTTTCAGGAGTTAAACCATCAGACACAGTGATTGAAATGCTCATTATTCTGGAAAGCACATCCCCAGCCTCACCTGAGACCCACCGTGTTGGTGGCATGCATTTTAACCCCTCCAAAATCTTAGGTTAGTGTGGGGAGAGGGGACACACATCTGACAAGTGGCAACGTGGGAAAAACTGAAAATTAAAAATACTGGGAAAACAAACCCCCAGTACTTCAAAGAAAGGCTTTTTGCTTCTGCTTCTAAGAGCCTTCTCTGCACAGAGCTAAAGGCCGGGTGCGATAACTGCTGTTATCTGGCTGGACTCGAGTGTGCAGCAGGAGATTAAGAAGGGCCCATCTGTTGAATGTTTTCTCCAACTGATGAGCGTGGTTGAGGTCCAAGGTCTCACTGAATGGAGGATGCTGCCCCATGATGATTCACATCCCATGAGGTCATTTAATTGCAGGGTTTGATTTCAGTGCATGTAAACTATAACCCTTGGTGTGATCTCTCTCCCCACCCCTTACAGATAAGGTAAAAAAAAAAATGGAATGAGAGATGACTAACTGGGAGAAGAGGAAGTTATTTTAAACATTTTTCATGTGCTCTGTGTGGACCTTGGTTTTTCACACTGAGGTCTTTTAGGTGATGAAATAGGTTAACCTTGTTTTCTCCCTCACCTTCCGTGCCTGGCCCTTAGGGAATATGGAGTGAAGTATTAATTCAAAACTGAACGTGGAATTGTACCCAGGAGCAAGGGGTAGCATTTGCTGAACATGAAATAATAAATCCCATCCCAAGCAAGCTGCGAGTGCTGGGAGGTCAGTGTGATGACAGTGAGCTCAGAGCTGCGCAAGGAGACGTGGGTCATGGTGAGCCCATCACTGCAGCTTTGCCACAGCTCAGCAGGAACAGGTTACACTTCAGAAATTCAAAGTCCCCTATAGATTGGAGCAAGAGAAGAGGCTTAAAACACCTTCCATAAGGCCAAGCATAGATTGGATTTTAAGTAATCTCCAGAAATCTGAGAAGACTCTTTCCACTCCTCTGCCCAGGTTTTATAGACAAAATACTTGATGGAGAAGGAAGTCAGTGACCAGCTCTTGGGTCCCTGCAGTTTAGGTCTGTGTTTATACAACCACAGTCTCACATGCACAAAATGCACTTCCAGGTGGGGCCAAACCCCCTCCTACTACTGAGGAGTGACCGACAGGAGAGAGCTGCACCTAAAGCTGAACATGAGTCTGCCTTAGGGCTTAAAAACCTTCTTCAGAATCATTGCAGTGGAAAATAAACTAGTCTTCTTTAAAGAGCTATTGAAATTTGTTGATACTAAGGCTAAGCCTCAAAACTAAGGTAAAAACACATATACCATGCAATTTCCATAGAGCTTAAACAAGTTCCAAGGATGCTTGGCATCAGCTTGAACATTTAATTTATAATGCCAATACATTTTACTGAACTTTCCAGAAAGTTGCTTTGCCCGGAGGAATCTTTTCTTTTCCCAGCACACTGAAAACACCTCTCCATATAAAACTTACTGACACTGGGGATAACAGATATGGCAAAACAATATTTGGTGTCTGCTGGATCACTGACAACATGGGGCATGACGGGACATGGACCAACAGCAGGGAGATGGCACGAGGCTTTCCCTGAGGAAGGAATGCACTTTATTATTGACATTAATTTTGCACTCAGGGAAGCTTAATTAGGAGAGGAGGGACAGAAACCACAACACTGAACTGGGGAGGGGGTGGGAAACTGGGAGTCAGTTTCCACTCCAGCTTTCTGCTCATGGTGCAGATTTATTTTCTAACTGATTAAATTGCTCACTAACAGTTTTGTGCCCAGGGTTCTTCAGCCTGGAACATGCTCATGTCAGAGAGATGGTGATCAGAAGGGTAACAAAACCAGGTGGAGGCTGAGTGGGGGAAGCCCTCTAACCCCTGTGAAACTGAGCACTGGAAAAAGTAGAAAACATCCTCTACAATTACAATTTCTTTCATCTCTGATTCTTTACTTATTGTTAATCCCATCTGTCAACAGAGTTGGAAAATGCACAGTAATAAATCTGGGATGGAAATGTTGGTAATGTTCACCATACAGATCATACATCACCATATATTTATTTGCATTTTACAGATTTCATCTGACTGAAATTTCTCTAAGACTTCTGCACACATCTTTGTTACATTAGACTTCTGTTTACAGCTATTAAATATGAAACAGTTCCAAATATGTCTCAAGTGGTTAAATTTTCTTTACTACAATTTCTAGTATAAAACCATCTACTGCCATGAACCATCTACTGCCATGCTGGTAGCAACTTTGTCAAGAGCCAGAATAATAAACTTGTGACTTAGCAAGTTCAAGGGAGATGGCAATCCTGTGAACTAAATTATTCTGCATTATGAATCAATCAAAACAATTTTTCTGATATTAAATAATGCTGAAAACTTGCTCATTTTACTCAGGAGCAGATGAAGGAATTGGGACAAGTTTGTAATTAATGTATGCTGAACAGAATTAAAACGACAGTGCTGGCACATGCTGTGACAGCAAGTTAAACTATCCCTTTTAGAGTGGAGCACAGATTCATCATCGGTGCTGCTGCAGCTTCCTTCAATGTCTTACTCAGGAAATAACACGGAATTGGCAGGTTGGAGTTTTCAATCATAATAGGATATGCCTAGACTGACCTGTTTGGATATCTCTGCTTATGTTTTGCCTCCTGATGTAACTAACACGGAAAACTGGATAGGGAACGTATCCTACATCTTTAAATTTTTTGCAATATTGCTTTTCTGTCTGCAAGACATGCTGGGGTTAGACAAACATCTGTTGGGAGTGACTTAAGCAAAACTGATCCTGCTTTAGGGCAGAAGGATGGACTAGATGACCTCTTAAGGTCGCACCTAGTCCCATTATCTTCCACTCTTTTTAAAGGGAATAGCACTACAGGGAAATTACACCACATGCTGAAGATAATTCCCTGGAGTAAAACCCAATCTACACTAAATCAATAATTACCTGCAGGGAGTGTGTATTTTCAGACAACCCATTTAATGCCATCAACATAAAGCTACGACCCTAAAAGCCAGTATTTTTAAACACATGAAAATAAAATATGTTCTCTCTTGATCTCTTGTAATCTGACCTAGCTCACTAGAAGGGAAAAATTAATTCATACTTAAAACAAAACATGGAAATGGCAAAGCATGGAAGAGCATTCCAGTTCCTCGTAGTTCATGTAGAATTTAGGGCAGAGAGAGTAATTTTACGTATTAGGAATAACTGCTGCATGTGATTGATGATATGTTTAAAAAAAAAAAGCAAATCCAGTCATGCAAAGACCTAGGTGCATCTGTAACTTGAAATATGTGTGTCCTATTGCACTCAGGAGTTAGCAAAAAGGAACTTCCCCCCTCTCTTAGAAGTGAAGCACACAGTTAAGGATTTGCAATTCCAAGGCCACAACATGCTGACCATATGAATCCTATACTTCCAGTTACAACATCAAATAATGAGTAAACTCTTTACATGCCTAAAGTGTTTGTTTTGCATAAATGATTACTGAGAAATTGCTTGTGTGGAAGCACATTGCAAGTTTGGTAATTAATTTTTAATACCTCTTTCCACCATCAGAAGGTATTGTTCTAAGGCTGGATTACCCTGGAAGAATTTAAGAGTCCTGCCTGGTTCCCAGGATGTTTATTAGGAGAGCACTGCCTGGTGTGTGTTTAGAGTGTGAAAGGATGTTAAGAAATGACTTATGGTGCCTGTCCCATAAATACTTCCAGATTAAGAGCCATACCCAATCCACCATACCCATTAACACTTGAAGTCACAACTTCGTCATCCACAGCAAAGGCAAAGGGCCAGAAGATAAAACCAGCCCCAGCCACACAAAAGCTCTCTGGTATTTAGCTTTTACTGGCTGAGGGGAGGTGTGGAGGGTGGGGGTTACAGATGCCCAAATAAGTCAAGGGCATTTCTAAACAAAATACCACAAGAAATGAAGCAACAAGAAATGAAGATTCTGCAACAGAAATTTGTAGATAATTTTAAAATAATCCCCATTTCTTATTCCTTTGCTCTCCTTCTATAACATGCAGTAGTTTTTGAAAGGACAGGCAGCCTCCCCAACCCAGTCACGCTCGGGAGGGAAAAACACCAAGTGCCGAAGCCTCTGAGTCCCAGAGGTCACATACGGTTGCCATCCATACTGATGTAACTCAGAGCCTGAGTGATTATATTCCCAGGAGTACGACCCTGAAATCTGAGGATGAATTTAGAAAGCACTGCAGGGAACAAATGCACAGCCAGCCCTGCAACCATGGCACACGTAAAGCTGCCTCTCAAATGTTGCTGCTCTCCTTCCCCTGACACATGAGAGATCAGCGTCTACATTTTGGGTTTACACATTTGGACACAGTGTACTGGAGGACTTAAGGAATCCTGCATTTTAATCTTTAATCCCTAAGAGGTCTTGAAAGTTAATTCGGAACATGGAATTCATTTCCATATTCCCTTTCAAGAAAAAAAAAAAGTCACAGTTTTAGAGGCAGAGCAAGTCAGAATTGGAACTTTTCAGTGTAAACAAACACATGAGAAATCCATCATCGCTAAAGGGCTGCTAACAGCAGCCAGCCTCCCCCACCCTCCCTGTGCATCTAAGCTTTCAGGAAAAAGTGAAGCAGGAATAATGATCTGTATGATCCTCCTGGGAGCCATCCTCCTCTTCTCTCCCACCCCCAACCGCTTTTCACCTCCTTGTTCCATACACAGAATAAAACGCAGGGCCTGCAATATTTTAAGTATGACCCAACTAAATTACTCTAACATAAAAGAGGTGAGCTGTACTACTGCTGCAGCAGTTCCAGGAGTTCCTGGTCTCCATCCGAGATATCCGGAGAGGCAGCAGGAAGCATGGCACCGCTCGGAGTGTCCCACAGGATGTGTCACTCGTCACTCCGCAGTGGCTCCGTGTGTCCCACAGGATCTGTGCGCAGCACTCCGGGGTGGGACAGCGGCCAAGTCCATCCACAGAGACTTCTCCTTCCCCTGAACTACTCCTGGGTGTGTATCTTTTAAATTGCTGCATCTGCTTCTTCCTAAACCTGCTGGGAAAAAGCGGCTCTGGAGTAGAGTTGTCCAGCTCAGGATTCCCCAGGCGTGTGTCGTGCAACCAGGAGAAAGGCACGGGTACACCTTGCACAGCCACCTGAGGCTTCATAACTATTCCACATGGAGAGCTCACACATTTATTACTCATGGTCTTACTTTTCAGCGTATAAAGCTAGTGAGAAACAGGTAAAAAAAAAATTGACTGAAACAGACTATTCTAAAGTCAGAATCACAGACGTTATGGATTCCAAAAGACAAGAATTCAAAAGCGACTCCAACAACTTCTGAGAATTTGTGGAGGGTAGAAAAAAGCCACCCAGAAGACTGGAAAAACATGGTAATTTTCCACCCGGAGATACTCCATCCGAAGACGGCAGGTCACACGCCCCGAAGACTCCAAGAGTTCACTTTAGGGTGGAAAAGATGCGCTCAAAGCAGCATAGGGGAGTGAGTTAAAAATAAACAGCCTGGAATCTGGGACTTCAAAGATTTTCCTTTTATTGTCTTTGTTTCTATTTTGGCAGGATGTAACTTAGAAGACACCCAAAGCAGCCATGTGCCAGCAGTTTCAGGAGTGAGGCTAAATAACAAGTAATCGCCTGAGCTCCCACCCACTTCATAAATTTCCTGAAACAAGAATCTTATGAATCCCTTCAAGCTGACTCATCCATGTAACATTCATCTCACACGAGTCATAGTTTTCCCTGATCCAGTGTAAAGCTCTTTTAGCCAGTTGGGATATAAATCTAAGCGTTCTGGTTACTCACATTTTGAAGAGGAACCCTTAAAAAACAGCTGGTTTGCCATTTTTTAGCAGTATGGTTTTTTAATGCAAATTAATTACAGCACAGTATAAAGTTACTATGCTAATGTCAGAAAAAGGTGCACAAGACTGTATTTGCTGCAGCCAAACCACAAATATTCCAACCCCAAGATAAGAGTCTCTGGTGTATCAGGTGGATACTGGTACAAATGCTCTCAGCTGGAGGTGGTGCAGTTCTAGGTAGTTTCACAAACAACTCCAATTTGCAGGAATGTGAGTCATGATAGGCCTACTATAGATATCAGCATTTAGTAATACTCATGATTTCCTCTCCTTTTTCCTCTTCCAAATACATGACCTACATCCTGATAAGAACAGCAGAAAATGACTACTTTACTGTCACAAATCAGAATGCACCATGCTGTAAGTAGCTTACAGGAAATTTATATTTTCTTCAGCAGGACTGTGTGGTTACCATTACACACACAAACAATGTAGTGATAATGCACAATAACATGGAGAGAAACTGCAAGCTAGAAAATATATGTAGTGTGTGTTAACTGAAAAAACAAACAACCAAAATACATCTCACCCTGTCCAGCCTTAGACTGTTACTCAAAATTTGATTTTTTTTCAGCTAGTGAGAATGACATCCGTGGCTTCCCTCATTTGACATGAAAATGGAGAGAGAATCTCAAAAACATGAGAAACTCATCCAAGAAAACTCATCCAAGCTGTTCCATGTCTAGACCTGGTGCTACATAGTAGAGTGATGCTGGATTACACTGGACGTGCATCTCTAGGAAAGACGCACAACTTTTCATCAATTATTTAAACTTCATGCCTAAATACCTTTATCATTGTAAATTGACTTGGCGGTCTTAAGTCTTGCCCGGACTTGATTATTTTCAGTAAGCAATTAAAATGTTTTAGTAGCAGGCAGAAGAAAGAGAATTAATAGCAAAGATCTTCCTACATGTGAACTGAAGTATGACAACCTACTGAAGTGTAAGAGCTTCACAGCACAGCCAAACTGTCCCTTATTTTTGTTTTTGTTCCAGAAAATCAGCTGCTCTTTCTTGGTAAGTCTTTTTAGACTATGTCATGTGTCTGAGTTCTCCTGAAATGTCCCTGATGTGGTCAGTGATGATCTTACTGAATACCTGCATTTGGACTTAAACTGCCACAATCTGTTGTATAATATCAGTAATTTTAAAATGGAATGGAATAGAATATTGGGAGACATCTAGCATGATCCAACTGCCTGACCACTTCAGGGCTGACCGAAAGTTAAAGCAAATTACGTATTAAAGTCATTGTCCAAATGCCTTTTAAGCCCTGGCAGGCTTGTGGCCTTGACCACTTCTCTAGGAAGCCAGTGTTTGACCACCCTCTCCATAAAGAAATGGTTAATCTTCATAATTTCTCATGAAGATACTTAGAATAGCATGTGCTAATAAATATTGACTGGATTGGTGATTTTTAATGGGATTATTATAAAGAACTGAGCACTACATTTCACAATTGTTTTCAATTACATCTCACTTCACAGTCATGTATGACCACAAAAGACTCTTCAGTGTTTCTGTGTCTCAGATCAGAGATTATTAGTACAAGCAAAAAGCATTAAAAGTTTAGGTCAAGGGTTACTACAACAGATGGAGCTTGTTTATGGTTGCACAGTGAGGCAGGAAAGCCAGTTTGGTAAACAGTTGTCTGGAGGTGTCAGGTTATTGTTGAGGACTGTGTCATCATCTATCAGCATGATAGACTTCGAAAATCAGTTACACAGGAACAGAGACTTCACACAGAGCCTCCGACTATCACCAGCATCAGGGCTTCACTGCTACTCACAGGAAAAACTTCCCTTCTTACCTTGCAGGTCCTGGGATTGCTGGAGTTCTGCTCTCAGCTGGTGGCACAGCAGCAAGGAGAGGATCTAAGATGTTCTGACCTCCAGACATTGCTACGCTGTTGTCCTGAGGGCTCTTTTTTATATTGTGCCCATTACCAGGAGATTGGCCTAATTCTGAATCTTGTGAGGTGTTCTAGAATGAAAAAAAAGACAAGTTTGGAGAATATATGTGTACTCTTGGGGAGTTTTGTTCTTCTCCCTGACAGACAACTTCTGCAGTAGAGTTCACTACATTGATGGAACTTGCAGGTTCCAAAGCCAAGACATTTTTTTTTTCCTAACGACTGAAAAACAGAAGGAAGTGGTTGAGCCAAAAATAAATACTAGGAAAAGAAGAGGGAGAGAAGAATGTGACAATTGTTCTAAAGAAGCCAGGGCTTTTACTGACCCAAGGAGGGTATCATCTCCTTTTCCAAGCCTGGCAAAGGCTTCCTCGCTAAGCAAGTTTAAAATGAGAAAGGATGGAAATAGGCTGTAAACTTGGACACTCGTAATATTAGCAGTATATTTGGAGTCAAGTTAGAGATAAAGCTGTCAGTCAAGATCCAGCACTTGAATCCAAGTCCAGATTCCTTCCATCCAACTTCAACAAAGCTCAGAATGCCTCTGAACTGAAACAGAGGGCTTAATTCTTCACCACACTGCCTTTCTATGTAAACAACTACCAGAAATGCTGCAGTTTCTACAGAAATGCTATTATACAGCTGTGGCAATGCTGCATCACCTCTTCTCAAAGGCAAATATTTACCTGTGATCTTCACCCATGGAGATATGCCTTTATATGAGTGGATTTGTTTTGTTGTGTTTTTTTTCTATTGCAAAGCGTTGGTTTTGCTCCAGGTAGGAAGAGAGTCCTGTGCAAGTGCCAGGGCTGTGCCCTGGGCTGTGCCTGCAAATCCCTGGGTTTCTACAACACCCTATGGGGCTGCTTACAACAGGAGGTGGCACCTGCCCACTGAATTACTGGGGGGACAGAAGTATCTTTAGAAGGTGAAAAAGAGCTGGTAAAGGCTGCTCTGAGCAGTAGCTGAGGATGTTCTTCAAGTGTAGAAAAGGAACTGGATTAATGGAGAGAAACAAACACAATGCAAAAATGAAGTCTGAATGAAGGTGGCCTTTTGCAAATCCTCTGGCACATAAAGCAGTAGTTAAAGAGATCTGCTTCATCAGATCACCCTCAACATACAGTCACTTTTTTAAATTCCTAACTATAAGTGTATAATCCTAAGGCACACTTCCTGTATTTACTGATGGCAGGAGAACCACTTCAGGGTAATATCAGAGATTTTTAAGCACAGTACCCACTTCCAGCTCCTCTCCTGTGTTCTTTTACTCTCCATTTCGACATTTATTTTGCTCTAGCAGTAATCAATAAATTACAGAGTGCTGCTGCTTACAAAGATGACACTGCTCTGTGTGAACCTGGTGTGCTCCCACACAGCCAAAGGCTTCTCGTGCTCAGCGCCAGGAATGAGACACCCAGTGGACAAGCAAAGCCCATGTAATGAGCGACTGAAAAGGTCATATAGTGAATATATAAAAATACTTCCTTTAGAGTTAAGACAAATTTGATTAACTCTCACATCCTCTGCCTTTCCCCTGGAGGACCCCCTTCACTACAGCTCTGTTTGCAGAAGTTTCCTTTATCGCAGCACTTTCCACAGGGATAGACCAAGGCCTCTTGGTTTCATGATTATTAAGCACTTACCCAGCATGTGCTGACATCTGGCATTTAGAATATTTATCTGAGTATATACATTGGCCCCAAACCCAGAGTATACAGCAAAAAATCCCCAAAACTAGAACATCAAGATTTACACGAGGAAATTTGTTTCCTACAGTCAGGAAAAAAAAAAAAAAGTAAAACTAGAGCTTAGTTAGCTTACAGAGCTCTGTTTTGCTTTTGGTGCTGTGTTTTGGGTAGCCCTGCTTTTGTTTGCATGAGAAAGTCTGCACGGAGAGTTTATTTCAACGTGCATGTGTGTGTGCAGAGAGAAAGAAGTATGAAAAAAAAGTGTTAGTAAATTATCAGGAAAAATAAAACAACCAGTGTTAAAGTCCCAACAAACCAGGAGAGGCAGCCACAGTGCCACGCTCTTCCTTAGTCCCCGTATCATGTTTTACCATGACAGGTACAGGTGGGTCAGACTGGAAGATGTGCCACAAAAAATGTCTCAGGGTAGCAGCCAAATGAAGAATCATTTTCAGGCCACTTGCAGGCAGAAATGACCTCCTTTCCTTTCCCAGCAGGGCAGGGAGGGTAGGGAGAACCACATAAAGAACTCCAAGACATTAGACCAATTTACACATTTGTCCAGATGCCTCCAGCAGTTGGCAAGAGCAGTGAGAACTATTTATTTTTCTTCCTCTCTATTACCATCATGTCCAATTTTCGTAAGCTGCTTTAGGTGCCAGGCAGGAGGAATTACCTCACAGCTCTCTTCAGAAGATGAAGAGCTGCATGTTTTGTCTCTTTCTCCTAAAGCCTCTGTCAAGCTCCATAGCAGAAAGGTGCAGAGCAAAGAATTCAGTCATTAATTCCTGCACTTAGTAGCCACACATTGCTTCTAATTAGTCTCTCCTTCACCAGATCAGCCACTTAACTCAAAAGGCTTCTCTAGGTGACAATCCTCTGTTCTAGTGACCTGCAGTGATCCCACTTTGGGAGCCAGGGCATGATGGGGATGCCAATGCACACAAATCTCTGCAGTAAAACGTTCTGTGCAGACAATCAGTTTCCTGTGGATTGTCAGCCAGAGTCACAAATATCACGAGCCGCGTGACAACCAGCGTTTAATCAGCAATATTGGCTCAGTTGTGGCATCAGAAGGAAGCACTATTCATCAACCTGTCGTATCATAAACCTCATTGTTACTCAGGCTCGAGTAGCACACACACAAGGAGACCCAACTCAGGGGTTACAAGCAGTAGTACAGCTATTTTAGGACAGTTTGAAACCATAACACAGAGTCAGGCGAATTTGTCATTGAATTCATGAGTCTGACGCTTCACAGAACATTTTAGGGCCGGAATCATTTTGGTAGGAGTTCACTGGATTTTACTTTTACTATTTATCTCCAGAATTCACAAGTGAACTACGTAATATAGACATTTATGTTCCTGCTACACCTAAACATCCCATCTCACTAAAATTAGGATGTTTCCATATTAGACAGAGAGGAGGGACCATGTCTCAGGGATTTTGCTGGCTGTAACCCCAAAATCTGGACTTAATATTTGACTAGAAACACTGGGAGATTGAGAAGGGGAGGAGAATGATGACAACAAACCAGGTCAGTTACATGCACACATTTGAAGACAACATTTAACATTTTTCATACGTTGTGTGGGGTCAGGGAACTGTTGAGAGGGTTTTGGGGGGGTTGATTAGTTTTTACTTTTTTTTGGTTTTAAATAGGTTTGTGCTTTCAGGGAACTAACGTTGGAGAAGTTACAGTTCATCTCCAAACTCCTTAAGCAGCTGTCATTGGAACAGAAAAATCTGACTCTTGTTCTTCCAGTTCATTACCAAGTTTCACGTGTAGTAAATCAATCTCAGCAACACAGGCCCTGTTGGATCAGAGAGAAGTTTGAACTGTGGACACTCTTATTTCTTTCTTTCTTTCCGAGCTTTTGGGTATTTGAGTGATTGAAAAGCAAAGTTGCCCTATTACCTAAGGCAAAAGCACACACACATGTTCAAAAGAAGCTGAGAGGAGTATTTTAGCAATAATCTAAAAATAAATCTTAATGTAGATATTTAAATGTAAAATGAACTACTAATATTCTAATAAATAGAAACCTTTCTCTATTAGTCTTCTACATTTACTATATTAATTTGATCATCACGAAAGAACTTGTTCTGTGAATCTAAGCCAGACAGAGGAAAAACATCATTGAATTTTTTCGATTAAGTTTTTTTAAATTTAAGCCAGTTATGCAAATCAGGTGCTGAACTAGCTTTGCAAAGCATGCTTTTTTATTTTTAATTAACATCTGTGAAAACAATTAGAAAGACTATGTTCTGTTCACAAGTATCATCAGAAGGCTGCAGCTAAATAAATTACTTTTGAGGTTCCAATACATGCAGCCTCTGAAGTGATTGACTACAGAAGCACGTAGCTAAATTTGCTCTATGTTTGTTTCAAGTGTAGCATATTCCTGTTTGAGAAGGATTCGCATTATAAAAAGTTAATTAACTGAAAGACTTAAATAATAACCTTAAAAATCAGAACACAGAGGTTCTCAGCCCTTTTTTCTTTAAGTCCAGGATAATTAAAAAAAATATAATAATCCAACAACAAACAAGCCAGGTTTGTCACAGAGAGAATGCAAACAACAGAAGGAAAACTAAATAGCCCATACTTTCTTCCTCTTTAAGCCAGCACACTATTTAAATGGATAAAACTTGTTTTCCTGAAATATGCAATGTAATTTCCTTTAAACCTTTCCAGAAGCACTGGTGTCTTCAAGAACCCAAAGTAAATCTACAGGATCACTTTATTTTCCCAATGACTTTGAACAGGAGGCTAAAGACAGAGAACTCCATTAGCAGCGTAGCCAAAAGGATTATGTGTGCTGCTGCTCCCTGGCTGAAGTTATCATCCCAGAGAGAAATTCCTTTAATGCTGCATGGGAGCCTGTTCACAGCCTGGCTCCTGAAACCCCGGCTCAAAGCCATGGCAACAGCATGAGCCACATCCACAGCCTCGTGTTACAGCCATCCCAGAAACCTCGAGTTTCCCAACACGGCACCAGGTTCTCTGGTTTTAACACCTGACATTCCCACCCAAACCCCTCCATCTTCGTTTGAATCCCTTTACTCTTTTCTCTCCCTCAAAGTTGGTCCCATCTGCCCTCCACAACATTCCTCCATTAAGCACAGAGCCTTTTATAGCAGTTGCTGGAACATTCCAGAGCTCTGACTAGCTCAGAGTGATCTTTGAGGAGTGACATGAAGTTTCCATTCCCACTCGCTCCCTCTGGTGAGTGGAGGGGAAGTTGGAGCAAGCCTTTACAATCAATAAACCAGAAATTACCTTTTCTTTTCCTCCATGACTTCCATTACAAGTTGGGGATTTTTTTTTAACAGTTTTGTGGGTTTTTTGAAGTCAGCCTGCTAGAGGTTGTTCACCTCCACGGGGAGGGGACTGGAGCCCAGGGCAGGTGCCCTGGCAGGTTCATGCCAGGACACAGGGCAGAGGTCTGTTGTTGATATTGTTTTTCCACAGGAACACTAACAGAGGAGTAAATTAGATTTTAAAAGCTTTGTATCTTTGGAGAGCTGTTGTTTCTCCCTTGCTTGGAGAAATGGTACCAAAATAAATAAAAATCAGGTAGTGAGTGGTTATTGCTCTAGCAACTGGAACTTTACAATCACAGCAGCAAACACAGATCAGCAAAACCAGGGATCACGAGAGAGGAACAAATCAGTACCTGACATACTGGGCCAAGCTTGAACCCCATGGGACACAAAAACTTTGTTTTTATCACCTCACAAGGAAGCTAAATTCTGATTTTAACAAACAGCTGGTGCAGCAATCTGCATTACCCAGTGGCTGGGGTACAGGAGTTCAGAGGGGGATGCCTGCCATGAACACTTCTTGGGTTTTTTTTTCCCAAACATCACGTCTGCTTAATCAGTTGGATGTAATTATGACATGATCAGATACGAAAAGCAGTCTCTTTCCTTAAGGGAGATTCCATATAGAACTTTGCAATTACAGTAGATTTTTGGCTTTAATCAGTAATGGTGTAATTTGCTATTGCTTCTGGCGAGGTTTATATGTGTCTTGCAGGAGTAGAATTTTAAGTTCATGCCTATTCTAATTAAAGCCCTCAAAGGGAGAGGAATGCAAAAATTGCCATTTGGTTGAAGCCTCGTTTAATTTGCTTCTTACAAATACAAGAAGCCAAGCAAATTGTGATATGGTAAAAATGGTATTTGAAAAATTCCGGCTACAGCTTTTGATTATAAACACCTATGACCTTCTCTTAAAGTGTTGCTTTCCCTCCTGAGAAACACTTACTGCAATGACTCTGTCTGTGAACATAAAAATGTGTGTGTGTGTGTATTTACGTACAGTTACCATTTTGTCCTTGATTTGGATTTCTTCACAGAATACACAACTTCCTCTCAGCCACAGCAAGAGCACGTCAAACCTTCAGGCTTCATGGCTTGTGTTTATGACACTTCCAGCCCACTGAGGGCTCTAAACTGCTTATCTTCAGATCCTTGTGATGTCAACAGAAGTGTCTCAACAACTTGAGAAGACCTGCTATGTTTAAGGAGTGTGCACTGACCTAAATGAAGCACGGTGGTGTAACTGGCTCCACGGCTCCTTAACCTCATCTTTCCACCTGTTTAACGTGATCTATGTTCAGCAGGCAAAGCAAAATTCACAGTTATCTTTTATCTTCACTAGTCCTGCTGCAAGAACTTATTTCCCTTTGTCCCTTTCCTCAGCTGGTGAGGGCATGGTAAGAACCTGCATTGTTTTCTTAAGGATGGCAGGTATATGAGATATGGCAGGAGAGAGAGAGAGAGAATAAGGTTAATGGTCTTGGGGGGAAAGTCTTCATCACACAACTTGCAATTTTCAGACAATAAAGCTTTAGCTCAAGCACCTTTCTGCTGAGAGGTAAAACACTTGAGAAGATACTTTTAGGTTCAAATGGAGTACTACATATTAGGAAAATGGGTTCCAAGTTGAGTTTCAAACTCTGTTGTGTTCTCCAGACAAGAGTGTTTGCCTGCCTAGTAATTTATAACTACCCACAGCTGTGGAAAATGCAACTCCAATATTTTCACACTACGTATTTCTAAATGAAGAAATGTACTAAATAGAGGTACTTTATAAATATAAAATATTTTCCTTTTCATCTGCACCCATAAATGTGCATTTCCAATGAGAAATGGTGGTGGCTTTACAGACGTGAAGAACACTTTTTAACCATTAATTCAGGAGAGAAGGAGGAGTCTTCCAACTTCCTTTTCACTGTGCTTTCAAATTACGAACCCCGCCACAGTTTTTAATCTTTGTTCTTCTTTCATCCCCCCTTCTTTGCTCTCAGGGAAGATGAGAACAAGAATAATAATTATTCATTGCAGGGAAAAGTGTCCCAGAGTTTGCTGCATTTGCATAAAATGTTTTCTGAGAAAACAATGTTCTTTTTGTGTAAACTCAAAGAAATACTTGGTATTATTTACCATAAAATATTTGACCAGCAGTAATTATCAGTGAAAGTAAGAATTAATTAATGTAGTGACTGAAGTTGTGCTAGGACTACGTAAACATCAGGAATGGGCTCAGAGAATCATAATTTAGAGAGTAAAAGTAGGGACTCACAGTGGACACATCAAACTCAAAGGAGAGCCCATGTAAGGAACAGTGTATCACATTAAAATGCTGCAGGCAAAATTATTATGCAGAGAATTGGGAATGTATTTTTGTTCCCAGCTGAACATAAACAATGGAATGCACACAGATATTATTGCATGATTTTAAAAGTATGTAAACACACAGTATGAGCTCAGAGGAATTCGCCCAGTTATCATCTGTGGGAACGGGGACCGAATGCCAGGATGCTGCTGATGTGTCCAGCGCATCCCCATAACACTGGGATCTGAAGGAAGAACCACCCCAGTCAACAATATCCAGCAGTTCACAGAGGCATAAGAAAGATGAGAGATGGGAAGAGCAATAATGCAAAATATTAACTGCAGGATGTGCAGCAGTCAGATTTGTTCATAACACATAAACTGAGAAATCCTAGCAGGATCACAGCATGACACTTCAGACGACAACCAGACTCTTCAGAAGTTGTGGCCCCTCTGGCAAGTGTTCTTGTGCTGCCTACCTTACACATTCCACAATAGAAAACAGGAACAAAAAAGATAACCACACATTAAGACACATGTTAAAAGAGAAATTAACACATAGATGTGGAATAACCAGCTTTGTTTGGCTATTTACTTATTCAGAAAACCAAATGAGAAAGAGTTAAAGCAAAATACACTTAGAAATAACTTTGAAATTCCCTTTTCAGCTATGAGACAAAAGAACTGCTAGAATTTCGATTCAGCATCAGTTTTCACCTTCAAAGAGCTTCACAATTACTTGGTAACTTTGACTTTTCTGTAATCATGAGGAAGGCTGTGAAATATGATGGTGCTCCTCTTCAAAACTCTGAGTGGCAAGAATTAAAAGCCTGAGTTAAAATTATTCCATATTAGAAAATCCAGCCTGTTCAAGCTTTAGGAAATTTCATGCTCATGTTTCCAATGATAGATGGCTCCTTCTGCCTTTACCATCCTTTACACACCCTTTTAAAGTGAGAGCAAAGATGCCCTGGTAATGGCATAATTCTAGGAGATGGGAGACCAAGATAAAAACTAGTCATGGAAATCAAAAATAATCCTGTAGCATCAGTCACTATCAGAGCTGGTCCCTGAGCTCACTGTCCAACCCCCTGGGGCAGCCTGGATGAGGCCAGGCTGCAGAGATGACATGCTGGGATCACACTCCCTCACACAGAACACGTGCCTCTCTCTGTTAAACTTTTCACATTTGTTGGTCCTTGATCTCATTTCTAAGTGTGGCTTTATGAGCCCAGAGTATCCTGAGCTGCAGGGCTGGGGAGGTGCAGAGGTATGTCAGTCTCTATGAAACTATGAGCCTTTTCATGTAGATGAATTTTGGATGTTTGGCTGGCCAGAAAAGTCAGGGTAAAACCTGTAGACAGACCTTGGCTCCTCCATGCTACCCAGTGCATTTGAGGGGATGAAGAAAGAAGTGTATAAAGAGCAGCACAACAGCTGAGACCTTCTACAGTTCCATAAAGTGTGGTATTTTCCCATTAAAAGCATTTAAAAACATCACAGTATCACAGTATAGATAAGGCTGGAAAGGACCTTGAAGATCATCATTAAAGAATATCTTCTATTAAAGACATCCATTACTTCACCTGTATTTTCCTTGCTAAAGGTTGGATCTCAAGCAGCAAACGGTTAACATAGTATCTGTTCTAGATTGTTTCTTTTTCGATTTAAACACCTTTCTCTTCACGGGCAGCTCCACTTTCCAAGGAAAATGCACCTTAAAAATAGCTTCTATTTAATTCATCATAAGCCCAACAAGCTGTGCCACTGACAGGGACCCTTGTTTGGAAACAAGCTTTGCCCCTGAAATAGGGCAGGACACAAATCTACAATCTCTCAGCAGCTTGGATTTTGGGTCCTGTTCCAGAACACGGTCAGTATATGTAAAATTACTTTGTTGAATGTACTGGTGGCCCCAGCTTTGCCTTATCCAAGCATTATCTTTGCTCATTTCCACTGGATTTACAAAATATTTTCTTCAGAAGACGGTCTTTACAAGACAAATTATTTGCTTTTTCTCTAAGTGTCTGCCACATTCTTCATAGTAGCACATTTGCTCCACAGATCTTCCCACTCCTTAAATGAGTCCTAAACTTAGCACAGGCTCTCCCATCTCTAATGCAAACCATGTGCACGGCTTCCAGATGACTCACTGAGAGCTGGAGCTGGGCACTGGTGTTGTCTGATAAACACCCAAACAAAAACAACCCATGTCAACTGGCTCTGAGGGGAGGAGCAACACCCACTGAACTATGTGAATGGTGTTAGAGTTGGAAGGAAAGGCAGCGTGCAAAAAAGGTCAAGTCCAGGCTCTTTCTCTACGCCATAGATGGCTACTAAAGAAAAAAGTTAAAAGAAAACAGATTTATTCTTTTTTTTTACAACTTGCTGAAAACTTAAATGCAGCTGCCTTGCAAAACTGCAGTCAGTGTCAAAAAACCCCAAAAGCCAGAAGCAGATGCAGAAGAAAAAGCTCAGCCAAGCCTGATGTGAAATTTTGAATGCAAACCATGCAAACCAGGTTCATCACCCCCTACCTGCTGTGCTCCTTGGCTTGGTGGTATAAGGATGACTTTATTTGCATTGGGGAGTTTCTGACTAAAAATGAACATATTTAAGTGTTTCAGTGGCCATATGAGTGTCTGTTCATCAAATGATACTTTTCCAATAGCTGTTCATCAGCCTAAGTGGCTTTGAAGATTTTATTATTACATCTGATTTCTCTGTTAATAGGGAGTAATTTGGATTCCTAGCATGTATTTTGTTTTGCTTTGGGGTTTGGGGGTTTTTCTGGGGAAGGGAGGTGTCTTTTGCAAGGGTGTTTTGTTACAGTCTGAAAAGGAGACCACAAATTTCCTTTCCTTATTATAAGAGTTTTTTATTCCCTTTCTTAATAAATTCCTTAACTTTTAAGAAAAGTGTTCTCAGCCTCAGGATGACTCCTGAAGAAACACATTTGACTTTCAAAAACTTCCTGAGTGGACACTGTACACAAGGGATAAGAAATTCTCCTTATTAGTCATAGGAATGAACACATTCTAATCTTCCCAAAACCTGAAAGAAAGTTGGGACCAGCCCTTGGGCCAGCACCACAACTTGGCCAGAATAACCAAGACTTATGGAAGATTTTTCTTCTAAAAATAAAATATTTCTGAAGAAATCTCCAGTACTTGTAATACTGATTGCCTTGAGAAGGTCCACCTTATAATGCACAAGGTACAGCAGATCTGCTGAGACCTGAAGTGGAAGCAAAATGAACCTTAATGCATCTACCATAATATATAGAAAAAGAGAGGATGAAACATATCCTGATATTATAACGGCTCCCAGGCTGGGTTGGTGACATGAGCCAGCCCTGGGGATCCCCCTCAGCGAGCAACCACCTGCACAGAGCCCTGATGCTTTGGAGCGCTGTCATTGCCGAGGGAAAAAACACACCAGGTTGCTTTCAATTACCATTAATGACACGTAAATACGGGAGTAACGGGCAGCAGAAGATAAATGTGGGGTAAGCAGCCCGTGGAGCCAAGTTCTGTAAGGTCAGCTCTAGGCCAGGGCAGAAGGAAAACGCAGTTGCACTGTCCCACTCACCTCGTTTTCGGCACTGCTGTTCTCGTTGCCCATGGTGGTGCTGAGGTCCAGTATCACACAGCAATTAAAGAAAGATCACTGGAAGAAAAGAAGTAGCTGTAAGACTTCTGTGAAAAACCAAAGAAAAAACCCAGAAACCCCTGGAAATTTTGGAGGACTGCTGTCTCAGTCACCCTATCAGCTGCCCCTCCTGACATTCAGTCTTACAATGATTTTAAGTCATAAATTGAGAGAACAGAACTCCTAATGTGTTCATTTCCTAATGTGTCTCTGCTGTCTTCCCTACACTGGTTCCACTTATGCTGAAAGGCGTTCTTGGAAGCTCAGCTTTGTTACTCTGGTTGTGGATTAGCCCGTGCCATTTGAGCAGAAAGGCATTTTCCTTGCCTAAGTTATTTTGGATGGACAGCCCATAGGAAAACCTTATTGTTTTAACTGTGTTCAAACCACTTATATTTCTTCGAGTTCCTGGACTGAGCTGCTTCCTCACATTGTCAGAACCACAGTGTTAAACCTGACCATCATCAAAACAAACAATCTTTCATAGATGGAGTCAGAGAAACAATAAATGGATATTTTTATCCTTATCACCAGCGTCCTTCCTTGTTTTTCTTAGGCATTATTCTGTTTACACTGTTATAATCTAAACACATTCTTTACACTTACCAGGATATGCCTGCCATAATTACTACTGGTTTTATACTAGTTCAATTCTAATTATTTTATTTAAAAAAAAATCCTCTGAGCTGTTCTAGAATTAAGTGTCTCCCCGGGCATTGTTAATTTCTATTTTTTTTTAAAGGGTACTTAGTATTAAGAGTACACAAAGGAGATTCACTTATATTCACTTCTTTCAGACATTTTATTTTTGGGCTCATGCACTCAAATTCACTGTATTTATTGTATGTATTACTGGATAGGTGAAAATTACACAGTCTCTTCAATTCTTTTTTCCCCAAGAATTTGAGATTGGTCTGTGACACTTGTCAAGAAAAGCTCCATTGAAGTCAGGCAGTAGAAGAGAGATTGCACTTCGAATGCCAAGGAAACCATATAAGCTTTTAAGGAATGTTGTTCCTTACTACTACAGCACATTTTTCAGAACTTGAAATATGTTTTTTTTCTCACAGGAGGCTTGGAGAGAGAGAGAAGTTTGGTGTTGTGCTTTTAAGCTCTGCTCTGTGTTTAAACTTGAGTGTCTCCAGGGGATATAGTGGTGCTTGAACTTGCTCCTGTTGGAATCGCTGGGGCCAGGATTGCACTTTTAGTGATTAATTAGCAAAGTTTGGTTTTATCTGATGAGATCACTGCCAAATGCTCTCCTGTTTTAGAGCACTTCTGAGCTACATTGAAGGCTGTGTGTAACATTTTCAAAGCCATGGCTCCCCAAGTGTGAAATGCTCTATCATGCTGTGGGGTGCACACGGAAATCTTTCCCGGCTCAGCTCAGTGAAATGTTCCAAGGCAACAAATTAAGATTGTAACATCTTAAGTATTTATTGATATAATAAGACATTTTCACACTGTCAGAGCTGCTGACTAAGGTTTGAATGCACAGGAGGGAAAGAATAACTTGGCCATAGCAATGTGCTTCCCTCAGCAGCCAGGACAATTCCCTAATTTTCTCTTCCCAGCTCTGTTTCTATTCCCACAGACATTCTGTGAAAACACAAAGAAATTGAAGGCTCCCTAAACTGTCCCACTTCAGAGACATTACCAGTAATAACACAAACTGGGGAATAAATGAAACTCTCCCAAGTCCCCAGGGAGTTTTTAGTTAGTCGGGGTGGGGTCTGGAATATCAATTGTGCAAAATGCAAATTTTGCTTATTGAGTCCTTAAATAAGTAAGCCAATGCTGTTTTATTTATTTTAGCAAAGAAAATTTGAGTAAATTTTCTCCAGTGCATAGTAGACACTCTATACTTCTGCACCAGCTCAGCAATACTGACTGTTCAGAACCTGCTAACAGAGCCCAAATTTCTAATATTCTGTTGAAAGAAAACAATTATTATTTACCATTTTTATTAAAATGCCCAGGAATCAAATTAGAAAATTACACGAGCACAACAGAAGTGCCCACTGTCACAAATCTCTAACACACCATATCTTACTGTCTACTCACTCCTTTCTTTCCCTAGAAGATGTAATTTCACAATTTCACATAATCACATTGCCATCTGCTTAATAATGAAGATAAATGTCATAAAGGAAAATACTTTACAGATTCTCCAATAATGAAACAAGTCATAATAATAATAATAATGTGTGAATTACATTGCAGAGCACTAAGATAACTTTTCAGATTGCAATGTTGCTGTAATCCTTTTTACATAATTTCCAAATCATTCCCTCAATGCACCAGCATTACTTGGGTTGTAAACTACAGGCACTTTATCATATGTATAGAATTTCAAATAAACATTAAAAACATGCTAAAAATCCATTCATTAAATAAACATAGGTTAACAAAAAGATAATCATCATCTTTCTATACTATCTTTCACAATTTACATGTCATTATTAAAATTGTTTTAACGCTACGTATCTCAGAAACCGCTCACTAGTACCAAAGTGGTCTGTTCAGCCTGCACAGACTTTTGCACATGTGAAACAACTGCTGTCCTGAAAGCAAGAGAGTGAGGGGATGGTTAATGTTGCACTTACATTCCGGGATTAATCTGGCAGCTTTGGGTTCACTGACAATTCTAGAGCACGTCTTCAGACCATTCCTTCCATCTTCACCTCACCATTTCTCACCTTCTTTTCCTCCCACTTCTCCTCAGACTCATGAAATGTAGGCTTTCTCTCAGGGACCCACCTTCATAACCTGCTCAGCAACCAACCTGCCTCCACCCCAGGCGAGAAAGAAAACAAGTTCTACCTCCTCCGCCCGGCCTCCCCCTGCTCCTGCCAGGCTGCTGTGGCTCTGCCTGTCAGAGAGGGAGTACTAGTGTTTTTCACAAAAGCAACCCCAGAGAACAGGGGTTTTAGTTAAAACATATTTCACTTCTACTGTTTCTTGGCTTATGGCACAAGCGATGCTTCTTGCACTACAAAAACTGCTCAGTGGAACTCTATCAGAAATGTACATTGAAGTTACACACGCGTCGTTCTCAGGGGGAAATTAATACTGGGGGGAATATCTATTCTGCATTTTGGTTTGGGGTTTGTTTATGTGTTTAAGTTTGGGTTCTATTTTCTCATATTACTCCTGAAAGCTGTCAGAAATACCTGCTAGCCAATGCTGATGTTCCTGTTCAGGTTATGGTGAAATAATTTCCCATTTAATCATCCTGAAGGGTGGAGACATGACAAAAACCCTTTGAAATGTGATGTTGCAAGAAGTACTGGTTTATGGGCCAGCTAATTGTTATTATTTATTCTGATTGTCTGTCCCAGCCATGCTTCCACATAGAAGCGCTCAGAAAAACAGCTGACAGCAAAAGACTGTATTTATCTTTAGTGGCAACTCCAAGGTATTAACAAGTTTCTGTAAACACCCCGTGGTGCTTTTTGGTGCCACAGAGCAAAGGAATGGTCCACTGTGGGCTCACAGCACAGCACAGCCTCGCAGCATTACTGACTCTGACCTGAATAAAAGGCAGGATTTCATGGGGCACCAATATGTTGTTTGCTGGCTTTTGTTCCACAAAGTCTTGGTCTACAAACTCTTGGTTTGAAAACATAAAGAATGTGAACAGCTGGAAAGTTGCAAGGTCAAGGACTAAATGAGTAGCTCTGCTTTCTAAGCCTTTCTTTTCTTATGAAGTTGGGGATCCAGCAATCCAAGCTGCATTATTATACCACCTTAAGCCACTGTTACTAATCAAAGAGGAATTTAAAAGAACAGAAATAAATTACC
>WEKX01007071.1:305182-441649 GCA_013390025.1 Pitta sordida
TTCCCGGTGTGTTTCTGGGGAAGGCAGTCGGTGGAGCGGTGAACTTCACGCCTGTACAGTCAGATGCCTTTGATCACATCCCCAGATTTGGGGGGGGGTTCCGGCTTTTTACGTTTAGTGTGGTTATCGAAATCCGTAATTGGGCTGTTTGCGAATATGCCAAATCGTTGAAAGACGGTTCTGCGTAAGCGGGATCAGCTCCTCGAACCTGCAGTAATCACAGAATTGCCGGGGTGGGAAGGGACATTGAAGGTGCCCCGGTCCCAGCCCGTGCCAGGGACCCCGGCCTGGCCTGGGGCACTGCCAGCGATGGGGCGGCCACAGCTGCTCTGGGCACCCTGTGCCAGGGCCTCCCCGCCCTCAGAACCAGGAATTCCTTCCCAGTATCCCGTCTAACCCTGCCCTCTGGCAGTGTAAAGCCATTTCCCCTTCTCCCGTCACTCCACGCCCTTGTCCCCAGTCCCTCTCAGGCCCTGCAAAGGGGCTCTGAGTTCTCCCTGGAGCATTTTCTTCTCCAGGTGAACACCCCCAGCCCATCTCCAGGGCAAGGCTGCTCCAGCCAGCCCTGCAGGGCTTGTTGTGTTTTCAAGCCAGGCTCTGGTCAGTCAAGTGTGTTCCCGTGTTCTTTTATTTCAGGTATGTGGGCACATTCGATGACGGTTCAAGATTACCAGGATCTCATAGACAGAGGATGGCGAAGGTGAATTGAAAAAAGAAAATACGAAGCCATGCTGTCAGTTTGGGTACAACTTAGAATCCACGTTTAAAGTTTAGATCTGTGAAAACAGGTGGTTTCCATCAGTAATTGCGATACAACTGTTTGTCCGGTGCACTGTGACTTTTTGTAACGTGACGCTGTCAAACAAGAAAATACTCAGTGACTATAGAAGGAAAGAGTTTAAGAACTTGGTTCTTGACTGTTTTTAGTCACCGTGTGATATTTTGATACGGTTTTAATAAACAAGTTTCTTAGTTTATTTCTTAATATAGGCAGCAAAAAGTAAATACATATTTATTGTGTTTTCAGAAGTGGAAAGTATGTCTACAAACCCATCATGAATCAGACATGTTGTCCTCAATACACAATAAGGTAAGAAGCTCAAAGTACGCTTCTGTAAGGGATTTGACCACATCAAATGTGTTCCAACATTTGTATTTACTGCTTGAAGTGCATCATACTTGAAAAGTTTATCAACTTTTGATGATACTTCGAATACTAAATATATGCTGTTGAGTTTGAGCATAGAGATATCAGAGTCTCTAGGATATTGTCCTGTAAGAAACCTTGTTTTTGACACACAAAGACTGCTTTAATAGCTCAAATGACTATTGCAAAGTAATAAATATTAATCATAAATAAATAACTATTGCAAAAGAAGCCCAGACTATTACAGTCACTTTATCTGTTGGCTTACACTCATATTTTAGTGATTATAGAGGTACATACACAAAACATGCCATAAGGACTGATACTATGTGGCACAAAATATCATCATTTCATTAAGTCAAAAGTTATTGATGAAATATTTGACCACTTAAGAAATAAATAGAAATATGCTGCGTGATTATTTTAAATGGCTCCTTAACATTTCTTTTCTTAAACTTTCACAAAAGAAACTATCATAATTTTATTTTTTCGTTTTTAGGTGCCAGGCTTTGCATTTTCAGGCCTCCAAATCTCACAAGAAAGTTCTGAAGAAAATGTTGAAATTTATTTCCAAAGGAGACGTTTCGAAAGCAGCGAGTGAAGGTAAGCAACTCTTAGTGTTTGTTAGGATTAAATACCTGCTGGAGTGGCCAAAGGACAAACAGGCTTTGAGTTTTGTGTGCAGAGCCCTGGGTGGGTTGTCTTTGCAGTGTTTTGCATCAGGAACACTTCAGTAGCCCAGAGGCCAAATTGTGCAGCTGAAGGAGATGTTTCCTGGTTTTTCCAGAGGCCAGACTGTTTCCCTGGGCTCACTCTTGCTTTCTAGCTGGGAGCTATAGAGAATTAGAACTTGTTTTTCCTTCAGTCATAAAACTGATAATTTGTCAGATGAGTATTGATTTTAATTGTGCCAAGTGTGAGGTGTGGTTGCACAGACTGAAATTCCCTTCTGCATGTTGTAATGACCTACAGAGGAGCCGATGGATTCCCATGTAGAGGATGTGGTCGCTTGTGATTTCCCATACAAGAGTGGGTCTCGTGTCAGTCAGTCAGAACTGACTCCCCTGGGTGTGGATCACGCCGAGAGGGTGGAGAATGAGGATCAGGACTCAAGGGAAACAAAAGAAGAGGAGAATGTGCAGCAGGTGGAGTCGGATCCTCTTCAGGTCTGTGCAGACAAGGACACACCAGTCCCTGGAGAACCATCACATCCGGCTAAAGCACCTCCCAAGCCAGGTACTCATGGAATGTGCTGTCCTGATTTCACGTCTTGCTGAAGTCCTTCTTTTTGTCTTGCTTAGTTAATCAGCAATTGTTTCATTTTATTCTGTATGCTCCTCCAAATCTGTGGAATTACAGGGTATAAATTGAAAGGTGCTGGGTGTTACTTGTTTTCTTGGTGTTTCCTGTAAGTTACATTGTTTGTCATTATTCCCTTTTAAGTTTGATTATTGACAATACATATCCCCAGCTGATGGTTTTGTGTGAGCTATTTGGATTGCAGTCACGCCCGTCAGGATGACAGAACCTCATCAGGCACTGGGATCAGTTCCCAGTTCAGAATGATTTGCTGTGCAGAAGATGTACAGCCCAGCTTCCCCTTTCTTTTGTGGGATGTGGTGACTTGAGGTGTGGCTTTGTCCAGGCTGGATACTCCTACCTGGTGTTGCAGGAGCTCTCTGCTTATTTAAAAAAAAAAAAAAAAAAGGTAGAGATTCTTCTGGTCCTCTGTGAAGAATAACATTTTCTAGGTGAGCTTTTTCATCTGTTTGGGAGCTTTCCTTGCTTCAGATTTTTGGGTGACTTTAGAAAAGAATTGGAAATTACGTAGTAATTTCTTGTTTTTATCTTGCAATGAACTTAATTTTATGTTCCTCTAGGGAGGTGCAGTAAGTACATACACGAGGTAATTCAAGGTGGAATTGTTGACAGATACAATTTCCATGGAGGAATTTTTGAGTAGCCTCTACCATGTCCTGCTCTGAAAAATAAAGGAGATTTTTCCCAGTTGTGGGTTGCTGATAAAAGGTGAGGGATTTTAGGGGAAATCCTAATGGAAACTTGTGGCTTTAGATTTTCTGCCTGTGTTGGGACATCATTCTAATTCCTGGTTTCACTCACCTGTTACATACTGTGCATTGTTTGTGAGAACTTCAAAGTACTTTTTCCTTCACAAATATTTTTTTTCTCCTTTTAGAGAGTGGCTACTTTCAACTAGAATGTTATTTTTTCCTTAAGAAACACTCATTCCAATTTGATCTGGTTTTCACCAGCTTAATAAGCTATTTTTGCATCTAAATGAAAAGGAATGTTATCAGAAATGCTTGATCAGAAAACCAGTGATGTTGCACAGAACTGTTACACATTCCTAGAAAAGTATTTCAGAGTTTTTAAGACGGTATTTTACATTTTGATTTTGTAGAGACTTTCATAGCCTGTTTATTTGTTGTGCCAATTTTCAAAACCCTTTTACTTTTTAAATAACCAATGTAAGACTTTGGCCTGTGTGAACTTCGTTTTGGAAGCCAAACAAGTGGCCATTGACAGCAGGTGGCAGACTTGGGTAAAGAATATGAGCATAGACCTGCCCTTGCTTTGGCAAAGGTGAGCTAATGTTTTTAGCCAGGTTAAGAGTAACTTTAAACACTGAAAATTAAGGTAAAAAATCTTGTTACTTTGTAATGTGTTTCAGAAAAAGGGTTGCTCTCACAGAAATGTTCATTAGACTGCTTCTTTCTTTCTATAGATTTGAAAGGAAATATAAAAGTGAGTAGTAAATGGATTTAATTAATCTGAATGTTTTTTTCAAGGCTGGGTTGTGTTACAGGTCAAAGCGAGTTTAAAACTTTCCAGATAGAACGATGTTTAGTTTTCGTCTTGGAAAATGCAGACTTAGCCCGTAATAAGATTGTTTAATTGCATTTTTATTCCTTTATAAACAAAACAGGTCATTGTCCTTTAGAAATAATGGTCTGTTTCTGCACAGTTTCAGAGAGAAAAGAAGGTTTGCTTATGTCTGTGTGTGCACATTTATTGTTTTAAGAAGCTTTTCTTGCTAACTTGCAGCTGACAGAAGATACAAGACACTAAACAGATCCTGGCACAGATGAAGGACTCAGTCTCCACATGTATCGTGACTGCTTTAAATAAACTCTGACTTGTTTGCCCAAGGACAGGTCACACAGTGCCCATAATTCCCTCTTGTTTGTCCTTTTCTGGTGAATAATTTCAGCCAATTTCTGTGATGTATCTGCTGGTAAAGAAAGATGCTTCAGGCAGGAACCCCGAGGGCTACAAGCCTTTGCAGGTGAAGTGACTCTTAACACATCACTGAGCTTTCACAATGTCAGTGCCCCCACATTTCCCGTTTGCAGAAGGATCCCATTGTTCCCATTGTCCATAACAAGGTCTGAAGTGGGGAGAGGACAAGAATTACGTCAGTTTGGGCTAAGAAAGGTGCTGATGGGTAAGGAGAAGGGAGGAAAGATTTATGTTTGCATAGGAGTTCTGGAAAAAACAATTTCCATGGAGGAATGTCCAGGCCTTCAAGAGGGTACAGTGGGATAAGCCATAGTTAAGTCTGGATTTGGATTGGGTTTTATTCTTCTTACGTGGAGTTGGGAATGCATCTTCTTCCTGATGCCTCAAATGAAAACACCTCGCTATTCAGGGCACTTCCAGTTTGCAAAGTCTCCTAAAATTTGCCAGTGTGTGTTTTTGAAATACATGGACTTCAGGAGAAATGTAATGATGTAAAAGACTTGTTCAGCAGTTTGCCACAGGATTTGTTACTACTTTGAGTCTGTGCAAGGTGTATGACTGTGTGGTTGTTTTTTGGCCTCCAGCTCATCTGCCACCATCCTTCCATTGCCTTTTTTTTTCTTTTAATGGAAGAAAACTATGGGGTTTTTTTTCTGGTACTGGAATTCTTCTATATTGGCTTTTTATCATGCATTAATGTCCTAATTATAAATTTAATCTGGCCCCTTCACTGAGGAATTTGAACCATTTGAATTTTTATTTGTGCATATCTTTGGATTTGTGTTGCTTTAAACTGAAGTTCCTGCAGCACTAGAAGACAAATGGGTCAGGATGGGAAATGGTACGTAGATTTGACTTGTCTTTTTAGTGAACAGCATTTCATCAATAGAGTGTTTTAAATGGTTGATCTGTAAAGATGGAGGTAAACTGATAAAATGGAATTGATTGGTTAAAACAGACAGTCTGAATATGGTTTTAAGCAAAGATGAAAACTCCTGTGGCCTTCTACTCTTCCCTTGCATGACATCAGTAACTTTGGCACTGATGGCTCTGGCATGGGCAGCGTTTCTGCAAATGCCTGTGGATTTCAGGTGACTAAAAATAATCCTTTTATTGGAGTGTGTGTCCTCTCCAGGAATCTGCCCTGGAGCCCTGTGGGCTTTGAATGTGGTACATCAGTTCTCTGTGAATTGAACTTCCGTGGTTGTGTTTTTGTCCTTTCAGTATTCCCAGTTTTTAAATACATATATCCTTGTCTCGGGGGTGGAATCAGGGTCAAGGTGATCCCAGGTTTAAATGCTGTAGGAGAGTCACTGCAGCTTAACTTGGCACCAGGTGTTGGTAGTTGTAATTGTGAGGGACCATGTGCGTGCAATTAATGGTGGGTTTGGCAATTTCTTGCCAGTGATGAGGCAAGAACTGCTTGTTTGTTGTAAGATGTTTAACTCTTTGCCTGTGGCCTTGCAGGGAAAGGGGCTGATCTGAGCAAGCCACTGTGTCGGAAAGCAAAGGACATTCGGAAAGAGAGAAAACTCCAGAAACTCCTTCAGAACCAGAGGTGCACGTTAGAGGGCTCTCAGCTTCAAGGAGGAGATCAAGCTTTCCTCCTGCAAAACTCCAAACCTAAACCAAACCAGCCCAAAACCATCGAAGACTTCGTTTTTGGCTCGTTACCTGATGATGCACAGCACAAATTAGAGGTAATGTCTTGTTCAGGCGAATGAAGGGAGCTTTTGAGCTGCTTGGGTCTGTGTTTGTGGCTTTATGGAGTAGTTACAGGTTAAATCTCGCAATGTGATGTGGTAGTGCATTGCACGTTCTGGGTGTGGTAGTGCATTGCACACTCTGGGTGTGGTGCAGCTGAGCTCTGTGTAGCCACAGGAGGGGACTCTTGCACTGCACACACCAGTGCAGTTCCCACAGTTACTCACAAATTGATTTCATGCAGCGTGACTTGAAAATGAAAGGAATTAACCCAGTGCTGAATGATGAGAGAAATTCAATATTTGGTTCTGCAGTATAGAAATACTTAAACTATCTGTGCTAATGAAAGCTGACAAGAGAGCAGTAATTTCATAAAATTAAACAAGGTAACAAGATAGCCACTCCTTGTGCCTGTTGATGGCTCTGAAAGCTGTAAAAGTGATGGTAGAAAAGTTTGTTTAATGTGTTGGTTGCCATTACATCTACTGGACAGGAATCTGGAAGTCTTTTGGACTTTCTAACATTTGTTAATCATAAAACCATTTCTCTTTTTATTTTTTTCCATAAGCTGGAAAACTGTATGAATATGAGTATTTTTCTGTTCATTTTCAGTGATGGTACTGGAAATGAAAATATTTACTGACCAGAAGCCATGAAATTAATCCATCTCACTGACTCCTTCACATTTTCTGATGAGTTGTATAAGAGAAGTGTGATGGCTTTGTCTGAACATCTTCATTTAGAAGATGCAGGGAGAATTAAAAGGATAGTTCCAGCAGTGCTTTCCCAGATGGTCTTTGCTCCTTGCTGTGGCTGTTTTTTGCTGGGATTTTTTTTAATAGATCAGAACCAATGCTGTGTGTGAAAATAGAATCATTCTGAAAATTGTGTTTTTCCAAATGAATAGGACCTTAAGTACATTTGAGAAGACATTCACTGCTGCTCATTAATAACATTCTGTTGCTTAGGGAGCAATCATTTTTACTAAGAAGAATTTTTAATTTATAGGGTTTTTTTTAATTTTTGTGTATTTAAGAGCGATGATGGGAAGGCTGATAACTTCTTGCTACAGTTAACTCATAGTTGAGTATTCAGTTTCAAAAATACCGGGAATCCCCTTGGAATTACTGCCATAAAAACACAGTGTTTAGATGAAGGGGCAGAGATTTGAGTCTTCCAAGTCCTTCAGGTATTTTTCAGTGTAGCAGGAAACTACAAGAGGATGTTTTAAGTATTACAGAAAATGTGTTTAAAATGGTGATCTGCAGTACCACTTTTTGGTATTATTTCCTGAAAACTGTTTGTGTATTCCTTCTAGAGGCATTTTAGTTACCTGAATTTGCAGTTTGAAAACCTTGTATGTTACTCAGTGTGAATATAAATGCCTTCAGTAGCACTAATTGAGCTGAGGAATTAGAAGGCTCTTGACTGATATTAATGAAATTGTGATGGCCTTTGTGCAGGAAGTTGAGATTTCTCTCTGTTGTTTGTTTTATGTATAAACGTATAGTTACTGCATGATACTGTAATAATAAATGTGTTTAACTTCTTCTGAAGGTGAGGGTGGTGAGATCATCTCCACCAAGTTCACAGTTCAAAGCCACATTTCAGGAGTCTTACCAGGTCTATAAACGTTACCAGATGGTTGTTCACAAGGACCCACCTGATAAACCAACCATCAGTCAGGTCAGAAGGCCAAATTAATTTTATGCAAAACTTCCCCTCCATTTCATGTGTCCTGTTTTTAGGGGAACCAGCTGTGGATTTTATATCCTCGTGTACTCAGGAGCATGTAAAATCCTGTATCAAGTAAAATCAACATCCTGAAAGTGCAAACTGTTTTGGTCCCTCTTTGTGAGTGCCACAAATATTCGTCAGAAAAGTTGCAGACGGAAGAGTTACGGGTGTTACACGGGGATGCTGTTGGGTGAGAGATGTTTTGGGTCTTACTAATACAAATCTTGTAAGAACTAAATCCTGCTGGACACTCAGCCTCATATCTGGTCTTGTTTGCCTTGGTTTGAATGCTTCCATAAGGAGGAACCAACATGACCAGTTTATCACACATGCAAATTGTTGGTTTAAGGTTCACAGGAGCTGAATAATTCTCTTTCAATTCGAGCCTTTCAAAAATTAATCTGTGCACTCCTTCTAAATTACACTTTGTAATGACCAGGGGGAGTGTAAGAGTGAACTGTCAGACGTGTTACCTCTCTGAAAATTTAGAAAAATAATATATCTATGTATTACTGAACCAGGGCAAGGAGTGATGTGCCTTTAAAAAGAGCACATTCCAAAAGCCCTTGAGACTGTATATAAAACTAAAAATTCTGCTTGATTTGTTAGATGCTTGGTAAAAAAAAAATAGGTTTAATAAACTCCTGCTTTGGAGTGTTCTAGTGTCATACAGCTTTTATTCTTTAGTGAAAATATGAAAAGTCAATTTAAGCTTAGTTACTTCTCAGACCTTCTCCTGCAGGAGGTTTTCTTACTATCGTGTTTACAATCATGATATTTTCATGTTTAAAATAGAAAACTGACTTTGGAGGCTTTGAAGTGGATAGGAGGAGATCTTTCACTAGCCTTACCTTCAGAAGCAGATTCTCTGATGCTGTGCACTCAAACCAGAATGCTTGTATTTCCCTTGCTCTGAAGGTCAGGTTAGTACCTGTCTCCTTTGAGGACCCTCAGTTCAAATCATCCTTCAACCAATCTGCCACTTTATTTGCCAAGTATCAGATGTCTGTGCACAAGGACACACCTTCTGACTGTGGGGAGAATGAGGTACAGTTCACTGCATGCACCTTTCTGAAAACCTTTTAACAAATGCACAGTTAAGTGATGGGAAATTGTGTTTATCGTAATGGTTCTCCATATTAAAATACTGCAATTTCCATTTGTGAGGGAAATCAGAGTTTTTTAGTAAGTTTCTGTTGCAGGCTTCGGCTCAGGGGTAGCTGAGCTGGAGAGGGAAGGATTAAATGATTTGTAAAGAGGTTGAGGACTGAGATTTCCACTGGAAGTAGTATTGATGACATGGAAGTGGTTTCTTCATGGCAAAACCATCCTCTGCCTTAAAGCTATTTGGGACCTTTTCTCTTTAATTTTTTGTGGTGTCACTTAATTTAACAGGCGAAGGCAGTAGGAATGTCTCTGAGGCTCAGTGAGAACACGTTGCACATGGGTAACCCCTGCTCTTAAAGTGATGTTTACAATGGGCTAATCCTAATCTAATAAATTAAAAAATAATTAAAAATAATTGTGGGGTTCTAAACAAGCAGCAGTTCTCTGTTTCTCTGGCAGGTGCCACAACCTCTTGATTAGCAGAATTAATGAATTTCCCACCTCAGATCTGTTGTTTGTATCTGTTGCAGTTGTCCAACTTTAATATTGAACAGCTCTGGTCAGGCTTTGCTTTTCTTGAGAGCAATACCTGCACAAGTGAAACTCCCCAAACTGGCAGTTTTCCAGGCAGAATAGTAAAACCACATAATAAATTTTGGCTTGAGTTCAAAAGAATGTAAGGAGAGCCCCCTTTTTTTTTATTGTTGGTGGGATGTCTAATGCTACTCTGGAAAGCCATAAAATCCATTTCACTTTGTTTTGTAAAATAATAGGTCTCATAACAATAAGTAGTAGTCTCTGCCCTTTTCATAATTTCTGACACAAGTGGGTTTAATTATAATAATGTGAAAACTGGAAACATGCCAAGGCAGATTGAGCTATTTACTGGATTTGTACCAGGCATTACCTGCTCTGATTAGAGACACAACAGGAGCATTTCAGCTTCTAAAGATGTGTTGAGGACAGTCCAGTTTCCACCGCCTCAAGGTGTAAAGTCTGCCATGGGAATTGCTGTGGAGTAGGAAGGAGATGGATTTCTGTTCACTGCTAATAGTGGGAAGGATTTTTATCCTCCTTTTCCTTGTTACTTCCCTGCTTTGCCTTTATCTTCCCTCTCTGGGATAATATTCCAGGGAAAACACCAGACTTGCTCTGAAGCATCTCCTGACTGTGGTGTGAATCTGGTGGGATTGAGTTCAGGTGCTTGTTCAGCCTTGGTAAAAGGTGCTGTTGGCCAGGAAGGTCCTGTTACTCCCAGCTGTCACTTGAGTAAACAGCATTTTGGATTTGATCTCTGCAGGAAGTGAACTGAACAGCACTTCAGACAAAAATGTATTTTTATGTACTTTAGAAGCCTTTTTTTTTTTAATACTGAATCTGTATGGGCAGAGAATTACCTGAGTCACTTCTAAGAACAGCAGACATTCAGTAGGGCAGAACTGGGCCAAGTTATTGAGAGGGAGGATGGAAAAAGCTGTTTGAAAGACCTCAAACTCTTTCTTCCTCCCCCTTCTCAGACTTTTTAGTGTGTCATACAGACATTATGGAGCCAAAGAGTTTTTCAAGTAAAGGTAGAATGAAATTCTGTCCTATACACAGGGCTTTTTATCAGGATAGTAACAAGTGTGCTTTGGGCTTTAAACTGGCAAATACGCAGGATTTTTTTTGTATCTGAAAACCTAAATTTAGCTTTTAATCTCTGCAAACTACTCTGTGAGGTTGTTGAACTTTTTTGTTGGTTTTTTTTTTTTAAAGGAGAGTCCTGCACAATTTTTGTGTTTGGAGAGTTTCTAGTTTAGAAAAAGTATTTATCTTTGCATTTGGCTGAACATTTTATATTCAGAAACCTGCCTGTATTTAAGTTCAGAATCCAACAAAGATTGTTACGGGACGTATTAACAATTTCTTTTGGGAATATATTCCAAGATGGTTGGCATTACAATATACTGTCTGCTATATTAACTGCTGGACCTAGTTTAATATTAAACTTGCTACAATAAAAGACAGTTTTAGGAATTGATTTAGAATTTTGGTGATTATTTGAGAATAACACAAATGTGAAAAGTAATAAAAAACATTCACAATATTAACAAAAAGTACATGAACCATGAAGCTGATTATTGCTGAATGAGTGTGAAAGAAGCCCTTTTTGCCCCTATTTAACATATATACAGCTTTTTATAGAGATTTTATGTGGGAAGAGAGAGTGGATGATTTTTTTAGGGCAGAGAGTCTGTGGGTTTGAGCTTTTGGGCACTCTCTGGTTCGTGCTGATTTGAGACCAGTGAAAAATGGGGGTTTCAGGGCCCTTCATGAATTTTTCCCTTTTCTTCCTTTCTCCTTTCCCTCTTCTGCATCCCTGATGGAGACAGCATAGCACTAATTATACTGTGTTCATTAAAATAATCTAAATATTTTGTTGGAATTTCTTTAGGGAAGGTCCTGTGGTGCATGTTGGTGATTCCTGAGGCAAAGATTTCTGTTTGTTCTAATCAAAGCAAGGTAGAAATTTCATAGTGGAATAAACTTTTCCCAAGTTTATTCCACCATGCATAATAATATGTGGTGATGAAATTTGCCTTTTCTGTGGAAACATCATCACAATCTTCCTTTTGCTCTTTCACTGGCAAGTAGAGGACTTGGTAAGGTAGAAATGTATTTACTATCTGCCAAATAAGTTCATATTCGAGGAGCAGCTTGTAGTATTTCTTTGCTTTTGGAATTAAAACCAATTTGGTTTGTATGAGGAAAAAATTCATGTCTGTTTTTAACTTAACACAGATGCTACAATGATTTTCTGCATAATCTTTTAGACTGTTTATTATCGATTTTTTTTCTTAGTTTGTCTGGTATAAGTTGAACCAACCCTAGAAATCTCACCCCTCTCAAAAACCTTCAAAAAAGTGGTCACTTCCTGTGGGAATTCAGCTTCAAATCTGACCTGGTTGTCTTTGTGCTTTGGGGTAGAGTCACAAACTGATGTAACACCAAGTTGGTGGCACTAAAGATTATTTCTATCAGTGTGTTTTTATTGAATTGAATTGGTGTCCTGAGGAAGAACGTTGCAAACAATTTTCTAATTAAAGGTTTCTTCGTAATACTTGCTCTTGAAGTGCTGTGGAGGAATTGGCTTTTCAGTTTTCCTCTGTGGGAGCACAGATCTTTGTTAAGCTGCTGTGGAAGTGCATGGCCACCTGCTGGTTTAGGAGTATATGTGTTCTTATCTTAAATTAATTGTTGGGAAAAAAGGGAAAAATTAGGGGGAACCTCAACAGATTAAGTGGTAAAATATAAATAGATTCTGAATGAGGTAAGACACAATTGTGGAAAATAAGTGTATCCCTGTATAAGGGAATTTATCCAAGGCTGCTCTTGAATTAGTCGAGTTCCTGAACTGCTAATTTTTTTTTTAAAGCAATAAAAATAGTCTGTTTTAGTGTTTGTCCCCTTCTTTGCATTTCTTCTGGGCCTTTATGACGTGCTGTATATGGTCTTTTATCTCGTGTCCTGTTCCCAGTGTAGTGGAGCTGTTCTTCACTCACTTTTTTATTGCTTTTGGTATTTTATTGTTTGTTTTGTTTTAAAGTACTGGAAGATACAACCACTGTGGACGAGGATTTGTGTCTGTAACACACCACCCCCCACAAATGGAACCTTGCTAGGATTTATTTTACATGTTTACAAGTTTCTTTTTTAGAGTTTTTTCTCCTTTGGTGGTGGTTATATTTATTTTGTGAAAAGAATCAAGCTCTACTGAAAGAAAATTGATATGATGGAATATCTAAAAAATGAGGAATGGGGACTTGCATAATTAGCAGAGAGGAGAGAGTGTCTGAGCATCCTTTTATTGAACAGACCTTGTGTCCCCAAATTCCAGAGCTGACCGGCACATCAGAAGAGCCATAAGTGTGCAAACAGTTTGCATGGATGAGGATGTGTCTTTTATAATCCCAAGAGGCACAGACTGGAGTTTTAGTAATGACTTGTCTTCTTCTCTGCTTAGAGCAGTCCTTACCTGCAAATGTTTTAACTCTTGCTCAGCCCCAAAATTACAGGGAGAGCCTTGCAGAATGCAAATCACCTGGAAGATGCTGTGATCCAACTCTGCCCCACCTTCAGGATGATTTATAAAGGATGTGGGGATAGATGTGGAAACGTTTCAGAACATTCTGTGTTTTAGATCAAGTGTCAGAATTTATTTCTTGGTATTTAAATGCGTTTGGAGGTCTAGAGATGAATACAGTCTAAACATTTCTTCCTGACCTTTTCATCCCAAGAAGGAAATTGTTTGATCCCAATGATCAGTAATCAGTGGCTAATTTGGCTAAAACAGGAGGATCTCCAGGAGATCTTTTTAATGAAGTATCATCTAGTGAGAGGCATCTCACTTCTGACCCGATGTTGTCTTTCTTAAAATGTTGCTTGAAGTCAGTTTTAGAAACTCTCAGCATATTTATAGACACCCCTCCCATATATATATAGGTGTGTGTATATATATATATAAATGCTTCTTGTCTAGTTTACTTCTTTAACTGTATTCAATTACTTTCCTAAACAAATAAATAGTGCCTCTCTTTCCCAACTCATCTTTACATACACAGCAACATACTGTCATGCAAAATATTGAAATGGATCATTTTTCCCTTTCTGCCTCTTCTCTGCTTAATTTAATCATTTGCTCTGTGTGGTTTAAAACACTGATACAAGGCACCTACACCAATAATGTGAGTTTTTATCTCCAAGTCTTTTTCCAACAGTCTTTGTCTTTAAAAAGTGTAACTGAAGCAAGCCCTGTGGCAGCTACAGAAGTTAGAAAACATTTCCATAAAAGATCATCAAAAGTGTACAGTAGTTTCCAGAAAGAGCAAGAGTGAGCAGTTTATTGCTGTTTAGACCTCCTGAAGCAAACACTTTATTTAACTTTTCACGAGTGTTTTATAATGACAAACTTGTAGAAAAACAGTGTCTGTCTGTTCCCTCTGTGAGAGTAGCTGGACCCTCTCTTTTCTTTGTGCTTAACTAAATATTTGTCTTGGAAGAAAAGAATTTCACGACACACAAAAGATACACTGTTTGGAAAGGTGCAAAAAATTACCGAGATGTGTATATTGGGTTTTTTCTTTCCTAGAGGGTTTTTTCTTTTTAATTGCCTCTCAGGAATCCACTTGAACTAATAGAGAAAACTGAGGGAGCAGTCTGGGAAATGCCAAGGAGCACATTCCGACCAGGTCCAAACTGGTGTCAGCAGCCAGTTGCAAAGTTTCAGGTCTCCCTAACCCAGTTTTTTTCCTTCTTTTATTTTCTAGTGAGAGAATGCTTCAAGAATCAATAGGCTTTGTGTTTATTTTTAGCCTTCTGTAGGTTACCTCAAAAGCTGTACCTTCTTCTCACGCTCTCGAACGAGTTCTTTTATCATTTTGGTCGATGGCACAACATCCCAGTGCAATGAGCTTGCATTTCAGACTTTAAATCAAATATTTCCAAATCAGCCTGATGCCTTCTGTTTCCTTGTGTGGCCCTTGTGCCTCGGGTTTCATGGATTTTATTTTGAAATGCCCTTAACAGCCAAAGGATTGAGGCATCCAGACAGTTCATCCACTTGCCCACAATCATTTCAGTTCCGTTTCTTTTTACCTCACGGTTTTATGTTGTTCATCCTGATTTTGCCACTGAGTTTCCTCTGTAAATTCAGATAAAATGAATAAATCTTTACTGTAAGACTGATGATAAATCTCCATTATACTGAGAGTAAGTTTCTTTATGATTAATACTGTTTCTGGTCTGTTTTGGTTGGGAAGGTTTTTTCAATTAAAATATGGCAGCACAAAATAAATCCAAACACATTTCCTTGTCCTATATTTGCTTACGACTGCAAACCTCTTTTGAAAAATAAAACTGCCTTAGAAACAGGTTTTTTGTGACTGAACAAGGAGGATTTAATGTTAGAGAGCAAAAACCTGGTTGTTCTGAACCCGTAAGATGTGCCAAGGTCTTGAAAGTGGTAGAGCTCCAAAGGGGACATCACTGGGGACATGGCTCCTTTCTTTGGTGGTGGCAGGATGTCCTGCACACTCACCCAGGGTTTGTGTGAAGCCAAGAGGAGCTGGATGAAACAGGAATGGAGTCTGACCTGGAAAGGAGCTTCTAGAGCAGAACCCCCCAATTGTAGCTCTGTGTTTATCTAAGATAGTTAAAAGATTGCACCTCTTGAGGAGGAGAAGCTCCTGGGAAGATGCCAGTATCTCTCGAGGAGGAATAGCCAAGTTTCTTGGCTTGTTTCTGTTAGTGGGGCCAGAAACATCCATTTGGCCACTTAAAATTGCAAAGATTGGGAATGACAGTCCCCACCTCTCATGTGGGAGACCATGGGTTTGATTCCCACCAGGGAGGCAGTGGAGCCGTTTAAGAGTTGGACTCGATGATCCTTGTGCATCCCTTCCAACTCAGAATATTCTGTGATTCGTATTATGTTGACCTTGGAAGCAGGAGGGAGGAGATGATAAGGTTGCTTGTCGCACGAGGGGTGCACCCATGCACTGGGTCTGTGAGTTTTATGACTTGTCATCATTATGTTTTATTTATTTATAAGCCTGGCACCTTTATGAAATACAAAAAAACCCACCCACAACCCACATTCTTGGTTTATTTTAGTCCCATTGGGGATTGGATTAAATGAAACAAGACAAAGGCCCAAATTCCATATCCAACCCTCACCCTTCTGTACCCCAAGAGAAAGGGCAAATACTCAGTTTTCCGTGACAGTGGATGAGCAAACTCTAATAATGTTGAAGGGAAAGTGATGCTTTCCTGTGAAATGAATGTTTTTCTGTGACATCTTCGATAATTTTGCAGTTCCTGCTGACACCTCCGAGCTCTGTTTTCTGAGGATGTCCTTGTGTGACATCAGGCCCAGGTGAAGCCCATTCCAGTTTAGCAGCTGAGCGTCTTTCCCCCATTCCTAAAAGGAAGCAGGTGTTAACACTCGAGTTTTATTACCCCTCTTTAAAGCTGTGCATGTGCTTTTACTCCAGCAAGTAGCTTTGGGTTGAGCCCAACCTTCCTTCTATTTTTCTGCCTTTTTTCTCCCTTTGATTTAATTCTCAGTGATGTGTTCATCTCTTAGTTTCATTAATTCTGTTTAAACTTATTCCCTGTTGTTGTGTTGATTCTTTCTGGCAGCTGTAATTAGTTTGCAGCAGAGTAAGTACGTTGTGGATTTCATATCCATTATACAGCTTTTAGAAGACTCAAGTTTATGTAAATCAGTTGGAAATTAAAATTAGAAAAACATGACTTTGTGAAAGGAATTTTAATTGTGCTTGTGTGACATACTGAGTTATTTTACATGCAGCATCAGCTTTTGGCTTCATTTCTTACATGGCTTATTGCAGTTTTTAGTTGTGTTCATAATAATCTTGCAGCTTTAGATGAGTCTTTTAATTTAGAAACAGAATTTTATTTCTTTTCTTCTCTTTAAATCAACGTGTAGATCAGGTATGTTCCTGAGGTGTGATTTAAGTGCTGTGGGTTTGGGATTGGGAGGGAGAGAGATTACAAGCTGAGAGATCAGTGCATCTCAAAAGATTTATTAAATTCTCCATCTCTATGTGTGAATTAAACTCTTCCTTATAAGAGGAAGTTTTCTTACAAAGAAAACTAATAAATCCACAGCAAAAAAAATTGCTGAGGTTTTTTTGGTGGTTTTTTTAATTGACATCTAGAGAAGATTCACAGTCTTATGAATGTTTTGAGGATTTGATTAAAGAAATTGTTCAATAATATATTAGTTTATAACAGGACTTGCAATGTTTTTTTTTCCTCAGAATTGTGACACAAATTCAGGTGCAGTTGGGAATGTTCTCCTGCCCAGCGGTGCAGCTGTAACAGGATCCACTCCCCAGCAAGCAGGAGTTATTCACCCTCAGAGCTGAGGAATTGGACATCAGGGCCTGGGGAACTGATAAAACCTTTTGAAAAGTGTTGTGGGCACAGTTTTCTCACTGTAGGGTTTAACTTCCACTATAAAGCTAAAGTTACAGATTAAGAACTATTGGGGGTCTTCTGACATGAAAATTAGTAACACATGGTTTATTTTTTCTGAAACCTGCACTTTCTAAACCCACTGGCTGTAGGGACTGATGCACTCACAGTGCAGGAATTTGTAACTCTCTGCTCTTTTATTACAGGAAAATAATCCAATCATTCAAAATTTTAATTACCTTTTATTTTTCCCCCTCTGTAAGTACTATCAGTGTGGTGTCCTCCCTTTGTTTTCTCTCCTCGTCTACCAAATCAAAATAATTCTAGAATTTGAGATACCGTAGTCCTTTGTTTTTCCAAACTCTGAGTAATTTGGAGTGGTAGTTACTGGATCTGGAATAGTTAATTGTAGGAAGGGCACAATCCCCTGCCTTCACCAGCACCCCACAGAAATCCAGGGTTCTTCCATAAAGTCTGTGCCTAAAGTTCATCGTTCTTCCAGAGATCAGCTGCTGCTTTGTCTGAGAGAGAAAAGTCTGCTAATACAAGAGAGGGGGTTAAACTCTGTGGCACATCCTAGTTGTTTAGCAAGGGAATGTTTTGGGGTTAAATACGTAAAATAATTAAATAAGTAAATAATAGTGAATAAATAACTATTATATGTGATTACTTTTGCAATCTTGCACAAACTCCAGACCATTAAAATATTGCCTTTTTGGCTGATTATCTGCAGAACATCCCATTTTGTGTAGAATTAAAAAATCTGGGTTTGAAATGCACTTTCAGGAGGTTGATTTTTATTTTTTTAACCTTCTTGTCCCTTCCTCTTCTATAGATGTAAAACTGTCTTGCTTTTGATTTGAAATGTGAATTAATTAATTTGTGTTAAGAGTTGTGAGGGCTGCAGCCCCCTTGCTCTGGTGGTTGGGCAGATACCAATGGAACAGTGGAAAAAGACTCTCTGTTGGAAAGGAGGGACAGGGAAGGATCACGTGTTAATTTAAAATTAAGGACACCAGAAACAGGCCAATATTACAGGGGGATAATTCTCTCACATTACGTTTTTAAAAACCATCTTCTCTTTTATAGAAAAGTACTGTCTATAATGAATCATCGTATCTATTTGTACGCAGAATGTGAGTTTGTTTATGGAAATTTAATTTAAACTCTCTTAAGTTTGATGTCGCTTTTCAAAGGTGTTGTTTTAAAAGAGTGTGTTTTACTATTGATATGTCCTGAAGTGCTGCTAATAGTTTTCTCTCTTTCTTTCCCTGTCTCCTTGGGCACATATTCCTGCTGAATCCACCTGGGTGCAGTTCACACGATTCCTCTGTGACTCTCCCCTGGAGGTATGTATTTGTTCGAGGTGCAGCTTCTGGACTGAGTTTATTCTTCCCTCTACCCTCTGTAGACAGCCAACCATTGTGGTGTAGATGTGTGGCACAGAATTTCTATCATCACCAACTCTTTCCACGCGAGTCTGAGGACTCTTTGCTGGGTGATAAGCAACCACTGAATTTCACAGCACTGCATTGGGCAGCAGAAGCAGAAGGTGCTGTATCTTTGCTGGATGTTGGTTGATTTCTATGAAAAGAAAAGAATGTATTACTAAATAACTCACCAAACTCCTATTTGACTGCAATCTGAGGTAGAAGTTGAGGAGGGGATGCTGTTGCTTCACTCCACTGCCGTGGATTTCTTGCACTGTCTTGTTAATCTTAAAGAGTTAAGGAGCTCGTGGCTGTAATGAAATTGTCAGGTTATAGTAATTACACCGGTAATTTGATATGTGGCAGTTTGAATGGATCCATGTGTGGAGAGTTTGTTGCTTTTCTCTGCCGAGTCCACTGGCCTTTACATTCCTGAGAGCTGAAGAGTAATAGAGCTCATTAGACTTTATAGGAAAAGGGCTTTTATCACCTCGTCAACTCAGGCAGCAGACTGCCATTATATTCTTCATTTTGCATGGCTACGTGGATGTTGATGCACACTGCCCTGCCAGGTTTATGCTGATATTGTTTCTTACAGACACTTTTTATTGACATTTCGAAGCTTGAATTAAATTTTGTGTGGCACCACTACAGATGTCTTCAATTAGATGAAGTTAAATAAAAGGAGTTATATATCAGAGGCCAAGGGATTCTTGAAATTCTTCATTCTGAAACAGTTGCCACAAGCAAATCTAGCAGTGTGTAGTCTGGTTGCTCTTTTGAACAAGAATAATTTAGAATAAAATTTAAACCTTAACATGTTCTCAATTTGTAGTTTTTTTAAAATTTTTAATATTATTATTAGCTGTGAATAGTACGAACATCCAAACCCTTCCTGTCTTTTCTTATGTCCTCGTTTTGTTACTCAGCTTAGTTTCTGTTTTGGCTGTGGGGTCTGGCACAAAAAATGACATCTTGACTGAATAGTGATAGATTCTGTAGTACCAGAAAATAGGCAGTTTTCTAGAAGTAAATAGGGTGGCACAAAGAGGAGCTTTGAGGGGGTGGGTTATTCACCCTTTTGCTTTAGAGGCTACATTTAAACATTTGCCATTTTAGCACTTCACATGTGCAAATCCAGCCGTGTTGGGAGGGCAGTGGTGATGATGGTTCAGCACAGAAGGGCCCTCAAGGTTCTCAGGGCAAGGACACAAGGAAAATCCGGCCTGCTCAGGGTCACTCCTGGTTTTTGGTGCTCAGTGGGTTAAGGGGACGTTCTGAGCCTGTGGTTGTGTCATCATCACTAATAGTCACCAATAGTCACCAGGTGTTTGTCCTTCTGAAGCTGTTCCATGTCATCTTGAGACAGCAGCTGGAATGAGCCTCAGCACTTGGATGTGCCCAGGCATTACACAATCACAGGATAATTTTGTTTCGTTTTCAAATTATTCTCTAATTGCTCTTTAGTTGGCTTTTTTTTTTCATCTTGACTGATGTTAAGCATTAAATGGGTGATTTCATAACACTGTTGTCAAAATCATAACTTTTGAAAGAACTGGTAATTTATAAACCCATTGTTTTGGGAGTGTCTGCAACAACATTTTTTCCTGCATTCATTTATGCCCCATTAATTTACAGACATTTGGTAAATCACTATTATGGGATGTTTCCGCTGTTGCTTACACTCAGTTCTTGCTTAACTATCCCGAGACTTCCAAATGATGCTGTTGGTTTGCTGCAGCTTGGTTCAGTCCTCAGGGATTCACCTGCCAGCCTGGAGAACACAATGGATCCAGCAGGATGGAAAGGGATCTCTTTTCTGTTTTGCAAATGATCATTTGTTCTCCCTCTGTTTCCTATTTTGCATATTGAGAGGCTTTGGAATTCTGAAGAGCTGAGAGATGTTTGTGAATCTTGGTCTTTGTTCTTGGAAAAGCACATCAGCTTCTGCTTTGCATTGTTTGTTGATTTTATTGACGTTTAATTTTTAGGAGATCTAATAACAAATGACACAGTTGTGGGTCTGTAATTCCTGAGATCATTTGTAGAATGTTGAATCTTAGTCATATTTGATGCCTTGCTCAAAACCAAATCAAAACTCATTTCTTTTAGAGATTTTGGCAAATGTGGGTCTTTTTGTTAGAGTGGAGTGGACATATCCCCATGATGTCCTCATGGTGATACTCAACATCTCCTGCAGCTGGAAACCCCTGTGCCTTCACAGCTCCACAAATCCCTGCAGCGCGTGAAGCCTCCTGTCACTGTCCTGACTGAGGACTTGGCAGTGCAGCTCCAATCCCGGGCTTTTCCAGTCAGGGTACAGCAGCTGGCTCTGTGAGGAATGTCATATTGGGATGCAGTGAGTTGTTTTCCTTAGTTTTGGTGTGGAATCACAGAACTGTTCAGGTTGGAAGGGACACGTTGAGATCACCCAGTGCAACCCCTGTGCTTGAGCAGGGGCAGCCACAGCAGGAGGTTGTCCAGGACTGTGGATTTTGAACATCTCCAAGGATGGAGATTCCACCCATGCCACCGTGTGACCACCTTCTCAGTTAAAACCTCCTTCCCTCTGCCCAGACTGGATTTCCTGTGCTCAGCTTGCACACATTACCTCTTGTGCTGTGGGTGGTCACTCCTGAGGAGGCTCTGGCTCCCTCACTGCCCGGGATGCTGTTGCCCTTTTTTCCTGAGAGGGTTCCTTGCTGGCTTTTCCTGAGGAAAACCTGCGGTGCTGCCTCTGGGCTGCCACAGCCTGTATTTGTCAGCTGCTTTCACAGCTTCTCCACTAATCCCTCGTGAAAGGAGGACAGAGGACTGAAAAGGAAATACTCTGCTAACCAAGAGATAGAAATCTGCCACATGGTAGGTGGTGTGTGTGTTTGCCTTGGGAGAGGAACTGCTGGAATTAATCCCTTTGCTTATTGGGCGAATAATTTCCACTGGAGTGTAGAAGTCAAGGGTTTCCTGGCCTTTTTTTTTCTTTTTTGCTTTCTTTTCCCCTAAAAGTAAGGGATAGCATGGATTTCATGTCTTCCTCCTCCCTCTGTCCACAGAGAGGGTAAAAGGAAAAACTTAAAAAGATGAAATTTCATGAAACCTTCCAGAGAAAAATAATCATGCGGTTAGTATGGGCAGGACAAATTTTTGTTAATTAATAAGTAAAGCATCTCTGAAAATTAAAGAAAGATCAATGTGCCTTGAAGAAAATTGAATGCTCTTACCATTGTTGAAGTTTAATTATAGGCAGTTATGAGAGTTGTACTAATTGGGCAATATGTAATGCCGGTTCTATTAAATATTTAAATTTTAATAATGTGTCATAAACTATGAGCAATTAAATGTATTCATGGAATCATTAGTTACAGGATATGAAAACAGGTAGAATTAACATGGAATGGTGTATGTTGTATTTTTCTCTGTGTTACAATCTAAACACTGGAGAGAGAAATTATGTGGGTTTCTCCTGGATTTAGTTCATTCTTTAAGTTTTTTCAGTATCATCATATTTTAATAATTCATTGTATTGAGATATGATAATTTAAAATAACTTGGTCCCTCTGGATTGATTCCAGAGCTGATGTACAATTTTGGGTAGATCAGGTAAGGCCTTTCTGGTGGGTTTTGCTCACCTGATGTCGCTGGTGTATTTTACATCAGCCTTGACAAACACGGTCCCAGTGGAGATGTCAATAATGGGAAATGGTATAACCTGCTTCAGGAAAATGTTTCATATTCTAGACCTGCTCCAGGTCGAATTGCCTGGATGGTGTGTAGGAAATAAGTTAAAGGAGCCAAGTATTCATTGAGAAATGGGAGAAAACGTAACACTGACAAGCATTACAAAGGATCACATTGTATGAGGACTTTCTACAGAGGAGGAAAATCTTACTCTTTTTAGAATGTTATTTGCTTAATGTAATGGGGATCCCTGAACATTTGAAATCAGCGCAGTGCTTGTTATGTTTGTTACAGAACATAGACTCTTTTATGTTCATGACATTTCACTGTAATTGCATTAGTGAAATAACTGTAGGTTGTGCTTTACCAGAAGTTCTTAACTTCATTTTGCAGAGATCCACTGACCAAATCCATGTGGTGCTTTTTGGAGGTTTGGGGTCACACACAGACACAGCACTAAGCTTCAGAAGACTTTCCTTTGAGTGAAAATCTTTTCCATATTGGCTTAGACTATCTTTTGTAACATCCATTAAATCCTATATCATGAGTTTTTGACAAAGAAAGAAAATCTGGTTTAACTGAAACTTATTTAAGCAAGTCTGTGTTCTATTACCAATCACATTTCCCTGTGGCTTGCAGGAGATATTTCATTTTTTCTATCACTAACTGCACCCTGATATCTGAGAACTTACCCTGTGCTGAGAAATTCTTAGAGAACATCTTTTTTACCACTGAGATTTCATTTGGCTGTGCTGAAAAGTTAAGGATAATGAATGAAACCATAATTGTTGGATAAGTAGGCTTTACCTGAGCAAGAAGAAAACCCAGTTTAATATTCAGTGTCAGAGTCTAATATCCTCATACACTGCAGATGGAGCTCTCAAATGTTTGATGATTTCACTCTGAGTATTCATAGCTCCACATCTCGTTGTATGGTATAGAACAGTGTAAAAACACAAACATTTTATTGTGGGGGCTTTACTTGGGACTTACTGGTTGGGTAAGTCACTTGAAATGATTTTTGCTCACGTGATTGATTTCTTTTGACACATGTGGTACCAATTAGAGTAACTTCTCCTGCCCATCATCTCTTCAGCCTGTGCTACTGTATCAAAATGCCTGATTAAACCCACCTTCTGTTGTTGTAATGCAAAACAGTTGGTAATGGCAGGCAATATTGTCAGATTTATTGAGTGAGAAGCAGCTTTCTGAAGACCTGGCAATGCAGTGAAAAACATGACTAGATGGATAATTAAGTTGAGCACAGTGGAATTCAGGATTAAAGTCAACTTGACGTGGGAGAGAACGGCATGCCAGGGTTGGTTGTGTAATATGGTTTAAATGAGGAGATCATTTTCTTCTTAACTTGAAGCATCAGTTTCTGGCTCGAGGTGCTTTACCCCATCCAGAATCAAACTCCACTGCACATCCAAAACCACAGCACACAACAATAGCCAGTTCCTTATTGTTCTTCCAGGAGATGCTGTGATGTGGGCTGACAAAGAAGTTCTAGAGATTTTGTTGCAACACGGTTTCTGGTCCTTCGATAAAAGACATTTCATTAGTTACAGAGACTGAACCTTAAAGTAGTGAATATTACATACAGAATAAACTACGTATTCACTTTTCATAAAATGCTCCTCTGAAGTAAATTTAATGGCCACTGAGAAACTCTGTTTCAAAGTGCTTTCAGAGCTTGGGGACATGGAGGAGAGAAACAGTGACAGAAAGTGTTGGAGGCATCGAGACATTCCCATCCAGCCTTGGGAAGGGCCGGCACAGGGATGTGTCTGTGTTCCCCTTTCTGCCCCTGGGCCTTGGCTCTTGTTGGGCAGGAGCCTTGTCACATTAAAGGATGTGTAATATGTAATGCATTAATAGCTTGACAAATCAAGTTGGTTTATCCTGTCAGTTGCATAAACACTGCATGGCAGAGGCTATTTCAGGTTCATCTTTGGGATGTGTGATTTGCAGGGTTTACCCATCATGAGTACGGCGACGGTCCCAAATGATCCCATGAACTAACGTTGTTCTCCCTTTTCTTCCTTTCCCTAAAGATGAATGGCCGGAGTAACTTCTCACAGTGTTTACTGAAGTGTTCAAGTTGTTTCTAAAATAGTTTTTATACTGAAAGTCTGTCAGCCAGTCACATGCCTCTCTTGTTTTTGCTTAGGCAGAGCATGCCCCAGATGGACCCGAGTGTGGCTATGGATCTTTCCACCAGCAGTACTGGCTGGATGGGAAGATAATTGCTGTCGGTGTCATTGATATCCTGCCCTACTGTGTGTCCTCGGTGTATCTGTACTACGATCCAGACTTTTCTTTCTTATCTTTGGGAGTCTACTCTGCATTACGGTAAGAGGAAGTTCTCATTATCTGGTCAGACATAAGAGTAGGAATTGATACTTTGTTCCTAAACTTGTGCTTTTATTTCCAGTCTAAACATATACTGGTAACACTGTCTCAAACAAAGTACTTGTGGTTGATTTGGGGTTTTTTTAAATTTCTCATTCCAAGTAAATTTTTAATTGTCATCCATGACTAGGGATGTCTCTTTCTAGTTAGCTAAATACTTTCACAGATTAAGGAAACACTCAGAAACAAAATACCTACTTTTTTATTGCCCCTGAAAATAATTTAGTATTGCTTGGTTTTCAGCAGGAAAAGCCTCTTTCTTGTTTGAATAGAAATAATTTTTCCTTTGACCTTTTTCTTAGCCCAGCCACCAAATGTAATTAATCAGTTTTATAGTTTTATGCACACTGAGATCGTAAATAACTGAGTACCTAAAAACTGTTGTCTTCTGAATTAGTAGCCTCCTGCTGTACCAGCACTGAGTGTATTTTTCAGGTATGTTAATCTCATTATCTTTGTCTTCAGAAAGGCTAATGGAGAGAGTAATCCCATATATTTTAAAGCCTTGAATTAACTATCGACACAGTCTTGCAAAACATTAGGAATAGTGGGTAATGCTTGTATGTGACATTGCAAGTTACTGTTTTTCTTCCATAAGCAATTTTATGATTCCATTATGATTGCAAGAGGGGTAAAAAACCCTCCTAAATGCGTGGAAATATTTGTGCAACTCAATTTTTTTCTTACCTTTTGGGTTCTCTGTTTACCTGAAATAAACTGGTCACAGACATGTGATGTTCCCACGTAGCAACTGGGTTTGAACCTCCTGCCAGACATGTCTGTTTTCAAGTTGTTCTGAGAAGCTGTAGCACTAATCCTTTTGGCTGCTGAGGTTTGCACTGCACTCCTTCAGGTGCCACAGCCCTGGAATGGTGAGATCCAGCTTTCTCCTTTCTCCAGGGCATCCTGTTGAGGGGGATCTTCTCTGTAGGTGGAGCTTCTCAGCTGTTTTTAGTGTCACCCACCAGGGTGGGTAAATGGCGTGACTGAAGTATGTAAAGCACAAACACTGGCTTTTAGGAAATTCCTCATCGCAGTTACTTCACAACCCTTTGCAATAACTAATAAACCATGTGCGATTTAATCTCTCGAAAGTCTAATCTAAATCTGTTCAGATTCTTAGGAAATCAAAATATCCTAATCAAAATCTCTATTTTTTAATTCTCCTGCTGGGTGTATTCTCTTTGAAGGTGTGAATTCTGTGATTCTTGCATAATCTTTATGTGAATTGTTCAAACACGCACGTCAAAGGGTTTTTCCCGCCGAGTTCATTGTTAGTGTCTGGCATCAGCCTGGTGGTTTGGTTTCTTGCAACCCTGTATTTATTAAATATTATTTATTTAGTTTACTGAGCAGAAGACAGTTTGCTTTTAGCAGCCTGGCTGGTGAGGTGTTGGCCAGCAGAGCTGGTGCAGGTGTTGTGATGAAGCCACAAGGTGCAGGGATGGAGCAGGATCTTGGGTCAGTTAAGTCCTGAAGTGCAGTTTCTCCATGTGTATCACCTTCAGGGAGAGCTGATAAAGTGACAGGTTACAATCACAGGGGAGTTTAGGTGAGCAGAGACCTCTGGGTGTCACGGCTCCAGCATTGGAATAAATCAGGGCCAACTTCAAAGGCATTGTGAGCATTGATGAAGCTGCTGCTGTAGCATCTCCAGTTTCTGCATCTGAAGGGCTGAAGTGTCATTTTCCTGAGGCTTTCAGTGGCACTGACATTTCATTTCATGAAATGGATCAATTCTAAGTCACAGGAGTTCCAACATTTTTCTACATTTTAAATTTTGATCCATTTTCTATTATATTTTTAGAAGTACATATTTTACAATGTGCTACTTGAAATTAGACTATTTTTTGCCTTGCAAGATGAACATACAGCATAAAATACTACATCCTCCTAAGAGTTATTTTTTGGGGTTTTTTTACATATCACATTACTTTATGTAATAATAGACTGTCATAATCCATGCTTATGAATTCTTGAAATGATTTTAAATTTTCTACATCATAAATTTAAAGCTTTGTGGGTGCACCACGCGTGTGTGACTCAACTTGTGCAAAAGCAGCTTGTAAATTCTGCAGCATTTGAGGCAATAAAAATGAGCTCCCAGCAGTCTTAGAAGGAGCCAAAATTATTGGCCTTTCAAAAAGGGGGAGAAAAAGTTGAATCGGGGAGGATTTAGGAAGTTGCAAAGGAATCTGATACCTTGGAAGCTGTTGCCAATTTTACCCCAAGGAGGTTAAACTGACTTGCAGTGCTGTCACTTCCACTTCATGCCACTTTGAGAATGTTTGCTGCTGAGTCGCAGAAAGGATGGGATTTGAGGATCATTTGAAATATGGAGGCACATAAGTAAAGAATGAGGGGAGAAGAAGCTACTTGGAAATACGAGACTTAACAAAGGGAGAAAAACGCCTGCAGAAATACTGGGTGACTCCTGTTCATATAATCAGGAAGTTAAACCTTCCCCGTACTACCTAAAAGCATGACTATGGCACTCATAGTATTCACAATCTGTCTTTAGTAGGAGAACAGGTACTGGAACTTCTGTGGGAATTGGTAGGACTTGCTGCTGCAGCCCAGTTTTTACCTCTTTACGTTAAGGACTGTTCATTTCACTCTTTGTTCAGTCTTGAGTCCTTTTGTTTTATTAGCTCTCATAGTGTGATCTAATTGGAAAGAGTCTTTAATACATTTTGAAATACAAAGGTAATGTTGTTTTCTTTCTCCTGTGATGTTCCTGCTTTTGAGTTGCAGGAAGGTGTTTGTTTAATTAAGTCCAGGATAATCTGCATGGAACATAATTAACTTCATGCCATGAGTTAAAGATTATGTATATGAAGTGTATCTTTGTGCTTCCTTGGTGATAGATAATTCTCACTTCTAGAATCTGTTGTATTTGCCTGGATTTTCAGGTACAGAGTAACTTCAGTTTCGAGACAATCTCCTGTTTCTGGAGAGATGTTCCAGATACAGAGTTACAATGAACTCAGCAAACTGCTGCTGAAATGTTCTATTTTCAGTGCATTTAAACATCCTTATTACTAATTCAATATTAATGGATAAGGGACCTCCAGTATTTGCACATGCCCCCTTTATGCCTGTGCTCATATCTCAGATCATGGAATGGTTTATGTTGGGAGGGACCTTTCCAAGGTCATCTCCTCCAACCCCCTGCAGTGAGCAGCAACATCTTCTGTCCCTTTGACATTGAAATTAAGAACCAGCATCCTGGTTTTATCAAACTGGATACAAAAGTGATCTGGAAAGTTAGAAATGCTGTAAAAATGGTCATTGCAGAGGAAGCACTGGCTGAGTCTTTGTAACATGGAATGCTGCTTACCTTGTGCCAGTAAAATAAAAAGTGAACTGATTTTGGAATACACTGACACTTTTCTTTCAGGATAAATGAGGAAATCATACCAACAGGTGTGGGATGGGTGAAAAATACCTTTTGTTGCATAAAGGTGGATGTTTGTACATGCAAATTGCTGGGTCACGAGTGATAGAACAAACATCCATGAAGCTGATTTTTTTAAAAGTACTCTGATGTTTTCCTGAGCCATGTCAGACAATCTTTATGCAGTAACTGAGACAGATTTCGGTAGAATTCCAGTGTACATGAATATTAAAAATAAATCTGTTAAATATAGGCTCTTAGTCAATTTATTTAAATTCCAAGTCAGGCAGCTGGCAGGAGAAAACACAAAAATTTTTAAGTATTTTTACGCCTGACGTGGTGTTGTGCATTTTGGTGATTTGTTTGGTTTTAAAGTATTAATTGTTAGTTTATTATGTTTGGGGTTTAAAAAACAATAATTTGCAGTTTGATGCTAATTTTTCAGTTTACAGAAGTCTAATTCTTTAAATAAATCAGAGCCAGGTGGCTGTGAAATATCTCAATATGACAATGTAAAATGACTGCAAAAATTGTATTCCAATGTAATTAGTCTTTCCTTTCACAGGGAAATTGCTTTTACCAGGCAACTTCATGAGAAAGCTCCTGATCTCTGTTTTTATTACATGGGTTTCTACATCCATTCATGCCCCAAAATGAGATACAAGGTAAAGTGTGTTTTTGCTTATTTCCTTAGTGAACTGTTATTCAAAGCTTTGAACAGTGTTCAGAGTAATATAATATTTAGTAATTGTCATTTCAGATTTTAATGTAGACTTTATATGGTTAAATGTGGATGTTGGTTACTATTTAATTTGGCTTAGGATTTTTATTTTTTTTAATTGAGCTGCATGTGCTATTTATTCCAAGTTGGCTTAAGAGCAGTTCACATGGAGAGGTTTTCAAGGCTGTCAGATAACAGTTTGTCATTTGTTACCTATCTCATGTTTGCAGTATCTCTTCCAATAGATTGAAAGTCTCCCTTTTTTAGGTTTGCAGATTTGTGGAACTGTTGGGTAGTGACCAGAGGCAGAGATAACTTGCCTTCCTCTTGCCTCTACTTGGGCTTTTCAATATTATTATGATGCAATTTCAGAGTACTGAACACTGATGGCAGTGTCCTGAACGTTTACACATAACAATTTATATCTGTTAATAATGTGTAAAGATTAAAAGCTCACAAAATCTACAGTTAGAGGTGTTTTCATTTCCTTTTTTCCCCCTTCAAACTGTAGTAAAAATCTACATTATTTCCACCTAGTTTTCAAATACACGTAGCCAAAAAATGATAAGCCTCATTAGAGTGATGGTTGTGAAGGGAAAAATCACTTCAGCTTTTTTATGGTCTGTACTACAGGTGAGCATGGGGATTCAGTCTTGTGAAAATAACAAATAACAAATCCCTCCCTCTCCCTTTGTTAGAAGATGTTTGTGTGTGTGTGTGACCCCTTAGCCAGTGTCAGTTTGTCATGTACATCTGCTGGCCAAGTACGTGGAATATTAAGTTTGAGGGAAACAAATGGGTGAGTTGGAAAACATTAAATCATCTGAAAGGCTGTCACATCAGCAGCTTGAAACACAGGTTCTGATGGCTTTCACTTCCCTTTGGAGGTATTTGAAAGCTTGAATTGGCTAGTTCGTGTTGAGACACTGCGATTTAACATCCCTTGTCCGCTCTACAACCTGCAGGGTTCAAGACTTGTTAAGGGAATGCATTTGGTCCAGTAGCTGCTTGTGGTGTTTTACTGAAAACATGAATTTTGTGTATATTGACTAAGTAAATGTGTGGAAGTAGCCAGCAAACTATTTAAATGTGAAGTTTAAGTGCCACTGTACATTGGTGTTATGTATCATAATGAGATGTCTGTTCTGTTGAGCCTGTGCTGCTATTTGAAAAGAATTGCATCAACAATATAAGATTCCCACAGTGCTTCTAGATTTCATTCTTCAGTAATGGAAATTGATTAAATTGTAGTGGGAGTATTTTACTTTTTGTTTCCCCCACAAAAGCTGTTTTTCTTCCCTTGCTTAGACTTAATGACTCTCTGACATGGTAGAATGTAAGTTTTGGTCTTCCAGAAACCCACGTATCCATGTCCTTGGGTGGTTCAAACTGGGGCTGGGGGGGGAGAAGCAGAGAACCTGTCCATGCAGAATTGGAACAGGCACATAATGCTCTGTGTTGGGAGAGCAATCATTTCATAAATGAATTGCAGGGGGTTTTGTTCTGTTTCATATTTCTTTCCTGGGCATATTTGTTTTAGAAATAGCCAGGAGTAATGCCATTGAAAATCAAGTTGACATTAATTCTGTGTAGTTCCACTTAACCCTCCCTGCAGTAGGACGCTGGAAACAAATATTAAAGCTAAGCTCTGAAATGTGTCTGGATAATGCTACTGCTCTTGTGGAGTGATTGGGAGTAGGTTATTTGGGTGGGAAAGCACTGACTGTGCAGGTTAAGTAATTTAAGTAATGCCTGGTTGACTTAGAGGCATTACATGTTGTTTTATTACAGTTTAATAGAGATGGTAAAGACTCCCTTCCCTTAATGAATATTAGTGTGGAAAGAAAGACAGGCTGCAGGTAACTGTTGTTAAACTGATGTCAGGTAAGGAAATTAAATTAAGGGGGAGGGGGAAAAAAGAGCTGGAAAGCAAACCACTGGGGGTTTATCCTTTGCTTGTCATTTTCTTTGTGAGTTTTGTCCCAGGGTTTTTAGAAATGGAGGCCTGGCACAGTGTCACTTCTCCGTATAAACAGTGTCTTATGAAGAGCCCAGGCGTGCTCTGCTTATTTACAGTGAAGTCACAGGATATGGGAAATCTTGGAAAATTTTCCTTTTGCTAGTCAGAGGTTTGGATCGGTGGAAATGCCCAAGATGACACTTTGATGTTTGATGGCTGTGCAGTACCAGGCAGCTTCCTGCAGAGATCCTGGGCTTGGCTGCTGGTTTGTACCAGTGAGTCTTTTCCTGCTGGTTAAAGAGGGATGAGTTGGGATGGGTAAGGAACTGTGACTTTAGGATGTTGATTTAAGGAGCGTGGAGGAGAGGTCTGCTGTACAAGACCTAGCTGGAGTAATTGAGAATCTGTTCAGTGAAAGGCTGATGCTTTAATGTTGTGCACATGGGGGCGATTTGGAATGCACATGGCTCCAGGCTTGGAGCTGTGGATATCCATCAGCAGTCTCTGCAGGGGGACCTTCTTGATATGCAAGTTGTGGGCATCTCTTCTGGATTCTGACCTTTTTTGTGGATGTAAAGTAGTAGTCAAACATTGTTTTTTAAAGTACTGGTAATAGCTGATCATATGTACCAGTGACTGGTATTTGACATTAATGTAATTTTCATTTTTAAATTGGTACAATAGTACTGTGTAATAGCCACCAGCTGCTGAATATTTTTAGCCAGAGCTGAGCGGATCAGGGACTGAACTGGCAGAGAAGACATTACTGGGGGCCATTGTGTGAACTTTTTGTCTGAAAGATTCTCTTCCCACAAAGGGTACCATTTGGGGCATAAATAGTGTGTAATCCAGTGGAAGATTGGAGTCCTGAGTGTCCTGGAAGCAAATCCCCAAGTCAGGATTCCTGTGGGTCAGCAAGAGAATTGGAGAATTCTGGATTATCAGGCAGGAAGATGAATGGTTAGAGTATCATTTAACCCGTGGATCAGACATAATTGCAGTGGTTTTTAAAAGTAAAGCTCTCTTTTGACTCGCTGTTCCCATTCCTTTTGTTCCCAAGCAGCTTTGGCATTGATTGCAATGGGATTTTGAAACAGTGGAGTCCCAGGGAAATTACTTTAAGATGGGGGTAGGGAATAATATATTGTGACATTAGTCTAGTTTTTCATTCTCAGGTTCTCTCAGATCTGTTCCCATGTATGGGTTAATTTTATAAACTGGTAGAATAAAATTACATTAAATTGAGACATAAGGGTTTTTACAGTCCTGTTAACTATGTTAATATGGAAAAATCCAAGGAAAAACCTTAAGCAATGGCTTTGTTCCATTTTTTCTGGGTAGGTTAGGGTAATAGAACATGAAAATGGTTCTCTGAAGAAATTCGTGACCTTGTGGTAAACCTTCTCACCCTCCGTTCTTATGTTGGGAAGTCGTCTCCTGGAAAACCTTCCAGGAGTCATAAGATGCAAAGTCTTTTCCCTAATGCATTTTGGAGTGTGTGATAAAATTTTAAGTGCAAGAAAGTATTTTACTGTGAGATGAGGTTGGTCTCAGGGTTGCTCCTCCTGTGTTTAAGTGTTATATGTGTATTTGCTAATGTTTCTCAGTTTGAAGACAGTTGTTTACAAACATATTTACAGAATTATTGAAATAACAGAAGCACCTTCGTCAAACAGCCATATGAGGGATGCTTGAGAGGATCTTGAATTTTTTTCCTGTACTGATGCTCTGTCTACTTTATCTTGGATCTTCCAAATAAAAACTTTTACTCCATGGCTCCATGTTAATAATACATAGCTCACTTCTTCCAGTCACTGCAGAATCCTTTGATATCCTTTCTGTTCTTTCCATTGCAGTCCTTTGATGCTGATTTTGAGTCTCATGGTGGGTGACACTAAATAAGTTTTGGGTTTGTGTTTCTGGTGTAAATAGTAGTTGAACTTGCTACTGTGTGTTTGCCATGGGGCCTCTGTTGACCTTAAATCACTTTCTCCTTTAACTTCTCGTGTTGGAAAGGATTTCTTGGTGACATTTTCTACATGAGTTTCCTTAGTCTTGGGTTCTCAGAGTTTTTTTCAGTGTCAATATTTCCATGCAAATACTGCAGCTGGAGCCTGTGTCTGTCCTTGTTTTGGTCAATAATCTGCTTTCCCTGCAGCCACACTCTGAAGTGCACAACAGATTTAGTGTCTTCTTGCTGTGTTATCTCCGTGTGCCATTTTAAGACCATTCTATGATGTGAAGAGGTGTTTTGACTGAAACCTTTATCCAGACTTGTATGCAGGCCAAAGTAAATGGAATTATTTCAAACAGTCTCCTTCGGTATCAAGTCATGGCCAGACTTCAGATAGATGGAATACTAGAAAGGGCTCTGAAATGTCAAAAAAGAAACAAAAGGCTGATTCAACTGTGATTAATCATTCTTAAACTGAATACCTCGGCCTGACTGTGGTCATGAGCGGTGCCCCTGGAATTTTATGGCACTTGAGAGCCGATTTCTTTGGCTGCTTTCAGGAATTTCAGCATCACTCCTCCTGCTGCAGTGAAATGCATCCAGGGGTAGCCTGGACGTCCACAGGATCCAGAGAGGCTCATCCTCGCTTGTCCAGATTCTCTGACAATGTCTGAGCATGGAATTTAGTTAACCTTTTCCATAAGCCCGGGATTTGCTGTGCAAGCTGAAATGTGTGAGGGAAAGAGACTTAATGTGACGTGACTCCCTGTGATCTCGGGGATTTTAGGGGTGTGAGCATACCCTGAGCAGCAAACAGCTTTGCTGAGTGTGTCACCAGCTGCACACACAGAGAGCCGGTGCTTTTGTACCTCTGTTTATTCAGAGGTGTTGAAGTTGCTACCAGCTCTCAGCCTCCTTTTCTCACTGGTGTTACCATTTGGCTTGATAATGGGAAAATAGGATGAGCTGGGAGCAGTTTGGAGGACTGGAGTTGCTCTGCTCAAATCTGTTAGCACTTGAACTAGTGGCTTTTCCAGGATTGATTTTGTCAGTTTATAGGGATAAAACTGTATCTGAATTAGGACAAAACAATTTTTATTTTGTATAACCAGGTCATAAATATTCAACTAAATACCTTGAAAAGTCAGTAGTTTTTACAGATTGCCAAGCTGTTGTTTGCAATACTGTTTGGTAATAAAGAAATTAAATATCTTCATTGCAAAACCATTATCTAAGAAAGCAATAGAAGTTTTAACAACACAGTGGGTTTGCTTTTGTTGGCAAGACTGTTACAAAAAACCAGCAAATAATATAGACAAAAACATATAGTAACGAAGCCCTGAAAGTTCTAAGTGGCACAAGAAGCCCAAACTAAATAAATGGAACTTTAAAGTGTTGGAATAAACAGCTCTGAGAATGTGGGGCAGAATAAAAATACCAGGGCTGAAAAATTGTTGGTTGTTTGGTTCTTGATGTAATGTTAGTGATAAATATTCAGAAGCTTTTCTTATTTATTTTTAACAGCTTCTAACAAAGCGTTGGAGGCCACTTTCTAGGTTTCTTTTTTCTTGAAGACATTTGTAGACAGGTTGTGAAAACGACATTATTGTGAGCATCAACAAGCAGAAATAAGGAGATGCTCCTGCCACGAGTGAATGCTGACAGGGGATTTCCACTGAAAATGCAGTTATTTAAAGCACAATATCAGTTTCTGTGTTGTTTTCATAGCAGATAAAGGTAGTGAATGTAATTGCTATATTACTTCTGTATTTATTTCCTAAGCTGCTACTTTTTACTGTGTGCAGTAGGTAAATTACTGCAGTTTTTCTTTGGTTTGTTGTGTTGTGAAGAATGACCTTTCTACAGTTTCATCTGGAACTTTTTATTAGACAGGTCTTTGATTACAAAACAAATTTCTTCAAGTTGAGCCAGCTTTATTCTCTATGCTGGAGAAATAAATGTTGTTAAATAGGAGTAGATCATCTTGAAATTATCCATTTGTTACCTTCTGTATGAGGCTTGAATCAAGTTAGGTTATTTTCAGGCAGTCCTTAATACTCTTCAGGACATCTACATTGTGAATCCTCAATATATGGAATATATCTTTGGGGGTTTTAAGTGCCCACACATGCACACCCTTCACTTGGTACAGGAATTCTGACTGGGGCAACTTCCCTGTAGCATTTGCTCAACAAATGCTGGAGAGGTGGGCAGGCTCCAACAGTATGAGGTTTAACAAGGCTAAGTGCCGGGTTCTTCACTTTGGCCACAACAACCCCGTGCACCGCTATCGGCTGGGGGAGGAGTGGCTCGAGACTAGTGAAGTGGAGAGAGACTTGGGTGTACTGATTGATAGGAAACTCAACATGAGCCAGCNACTTAATTGAGCTGAAATCTTGCCTCATTTTCATAAAAGCCCAAGAGTCAGAGGTGTGGTTGGTTGAATTGTTGGCCAGCTCTGTACTGGCGGATGCTTTTAGAGTTACTAGAGGTAACTTGCCTGACTGTCAAAAGGAGCTGCTAAAAAGATTTATTCAGGATCACGTTAATAAACCTGAGGCAAACCATCTTCTGAATGATAGTGGCTGGTGGAAATTTATCATGTCTAATTCATGACTCTGCATAGTCATAAATTCACTGCCTATTGCTGACTTGCACTAAATCTCATTTGAAGGCTCATTTGGGGACTCCATAGCAACCATTAGCAATTAAAGTGAGAACTGCAAATTGTGACATACAGAGACAAAGGAGGTGTGGATTTTGGTTGGTTGGTTCTCTTCGGGGGTTTTTTTTTGAGGGGAAACAATATACCCCACAATTCACAAGCCTTTGATTTTTCTTACTCACCTGAGGAATGAGGTCACGATTCCTGTTTCAGGAATGGAATTAAGTGTATTTTTAACATTTCTGTGAAGCAAATTAATACAGTGCTGCTGTGTCGGCTTCACTTAATTGTTATTGATTTAATAATTTCACATGGTCCTCAAGCACTACTTGACACCCTTTATTTCTGAGTTTTGTCCTTGTAACTCTGTCTTTGTGAGAGAGAGTCACTTTGGGCATTCCCAAAAGTGAACTTGAATATAAAGAGATGGACATCTTAGAGTGCTGTGATGCAAAAGGTTGGAAATATTCATGAAGGTGCCCTTCACTTTCCCTCACGTAGTCCCTCTGTGAAGTTGTTCATAGCCAGTTTCCAGGGCAAAATATTAAATTTGCTCTGTCCTGGAGAAAAGTCAGCACTTCAACTCTGTCACTGAAGTCACTGAAGCCCTGCTTAGTTTTATCTGTGCACCACATTTATTGGAAGTGGCAACACTTAGAGTATTGGATCTCTCATTTAACTCCAAATCCAAGTGCTCTTATTTTTGCTGTTTTGCTGGTGATATTAGCTCTAATTAGGCAATATTGTCAAGTGGAATTTATTTGGTCTGAAAGCCTGGAGCTCCTGCTTTTCCTGGCTCTGCCGTATTTCACTTGTGGTCTTTACAGTAGGAGCTGGCTGACAAGCCAGTTAATCTGCACAAGAGATGTTTTTTCTCCAATTTTCTGGGAAAGATTTAATGGGAGATACTTTAATGAGGCCTGGTTTAACTAAGACCTCATTAATTTTACAGAGGTATCACAGTACATTTCTCTGAAGTGTTACATTTAATCTAGATGACAATCCATTACTTTGAATGATTATTTTCTTTGTCTGAGTTTGTTTAGCTGCTGACTGTACTGAGTCTCCAAATAAAAGTATAATTAATGGGCAAAAGTATATTAATGAGGTTCTATTATTTATCCTCAGTCCTGATGTTAAACACTGTTTCTGACAGTTAGCAAAAAGTTCCAACATCGGTATTTGGATGGGAATGAGAGTCCCAGAACCCTACAGAGGTGAGTGATTTGGAGCCAGGAGGGAAAAGTGGAATGTGGAATATGGATGATGTAGTGCATCCCCTTTTTGCAACACAGGATCAAATATATTTGTGTCAACTTCTGAGACCCGTTGGACATTTGTGGCAAAAGCCGCTCTGCTCTGTGTTGGTGTTTGTATCCTTTATACATCCTCGTGCTGTAGTGGTCTTCTCATGGAAATTCTCATGGGAATTCTTTTTCCTTAATGTCTGACTTGAACTTTTCTTCCTGAAGAATAAAAAATAATATTATTTCTTTTATGATTATTGTGTTTGTGGGGTTTGAGGGGTTTTTTTTTTTTGCAACATCCTTCTTTTTAAACCTGATAACTACCTATGTCTCTTCATGGGCTTCTCTGATTCTGGCTGGAAACCCCAACCAACCATCTACCAAAAATATCCCTCAGTTCCTTCATTTCTCCAAGTCTCGTTTTTAAGCTTTTTGTCATTTTTTTTAATGCAATCTTGAAGATTTTTATCAGCCAGTATATTTCTGTCCTAGAGAACAATGGCTAAAATTAGGCTCTCAGATGCTGAGATCGGCTTCTAACATTTGTTTTTGTAACATGAGTTACCGCCTTCATTGTCCTAAAGAAGATGCCAAGCTCTGGAGGCAAAGAGAAAGGGTGGAAAGGAGGAAGAATGGGAATTGTGCAACTACAAAGCTTTCAGAATGGGCTAAATTGGGATGTGGGGCTGATTTATTTTTAGTGCCCAGGTTTGTGACTGTGTGGCTATGAAAGCACAAGTGTATGTGCTCATGAATTTCTCTGCTGTCCATTCTGCTTTAGCTAAATCTGTGCCAAAACTTGGATTTTTCTTTCTTTCAGGAGAGAATATGGTATTAAATAAGTTGACAAAACAGAGAGAGGTTTATGGTTGTTCCTTTCCATGGAAAGAGATCTCTTGGATGAGTTTTATCTTCCTTATTCTAGTAAATTTTTATTTATAGTGTTATAGTAAATACTGGAAGTGTAATAAATGAAGAATAAAAATTAAGAGCAAGGGTGTGATAATACTGGGTTGCAGATGATGGAAATTAATGTTTTCCCAGCACCAGCATATCCCTGATTGGGGAGGGGCTCATTTCATGTTACCCTGTGGTAGCCACCGCTGTCACTCAGATGCAATTAATTGAAGAGCACATCTCTACCTGAGTTGGTATCAGGGACAGTATTCCTGCATCGTGGAGCCTGGCAGCCCCTGGGCTGTGCAGTGTTCTCCGACACTGCCATGAGGGCACTGCAGCTCTGAGAGGTGCCTCAGAGCAGGGCCCCAAGCAGGAGGGTCGGTGGAGCAGAGAAATATTTTTGTTACAGCTTCTTTAAAGCTTTTTCTTAATCTAATAAAATTAGTTCCCACAGGTTTTCTAAGGTTACCTTCTGGTGGAGATCTGGGAGCTTGTGAGTTGTTGTCTTCTGAGTGTGAAGTTAAAAAAACCCCACCCAACCACAACCCCCCTCTTGCTGTTTCCAGACACTGCCCTGAGGTTTCTGCTTGTCCTGTGGGAGTTAACCACTGCCAAAAACTGTTTTGTTTAGTTGTTTTCATCTGAATAACTGAACCGTTCTAAAAGGAATGGCTGCAACTGGTCAGAGGAATTGGGTGCTGTGTGAAGTGAATTGGGTATTCTGAAGACTGCTACTAGATAAATTTCAAGGGAGTAGATCGTCATTTTTAGTAGAGTGTGATGCTGGTTGCTTCCTCCCCTTTTCTTGTTTGGAATAAAAATGTTTTCACAAAGAACACTGAGCTGGAATGACAAAAGGGTATGAAAATGACTCCATTGTCAATTAATTGAAGAAGGATGGGCTCGTGGAGCAAAAAGTACAAGAGGACCCAAATTCTCTGTTCGTCCCAAAACAAATGGGCTGCTGTTCTCTGAATGGACAGAAGACAAGATGAGCTTTTTGTTCCACTGATCCATTGATTATTTATTTATTTAAGCTATTAAGGCTAGTGTTCTTAAAGGCTGCTTAGTGCTAATATGGCCATGATTTCTTTTATGAATTTTTAATTTTTTTTCTCTAATTTCTTTCATTTTAGCCTTTACCAGCTGGCATTGCGTAGCTTTCTTTTTATTGCTTTTAATTATCTTCCATTCAGCTAAAAAGGAGGATGGTAGAGGGTTGGCACAGTATATTTTGGATGGACTTCCTCCTCTCTGCATCCTCCATATATGTCACACAGTGACAGTAAAGAATCTGAATAAAACATTGTTGTGCCAGCTGTGGGCCAGAGAGTTCTGCCCCTGCGTCTCTTTGGGCAGCCCGAGGTTGCTGTGCACATTAATCATGGGGGGAGTTCTCCACAGGACAAGGCTTTGGAGCTTCTCCACACAGTTCCTTCTAAATTAGGTGTGGCATTGAGAGAGGATCCAAAGGACAGCACCTGTCCAGCCAAAATTATTCCAAGATGGTATTTTATGCATTTCTCAAACATGGTGGCTGTGCTTCCAATAGAGCTCAATTTGTAAGTCCTGACTAAAACTTTATCATAAAAGATAAATTGGTTTCTTTTTCAGTACTGTTTTGTTTTGGTTTTTTTTGCTGTTTATTGCTGGCAATGGTTTAATGGATTTATAAGCACAAAATAATTTGTCAGTGGAGGATTAGAAAGAAATGGAACCTTACATGTCTTCTTGGTCACATTGACGACTTGTTTGTCCTCAAATGCCTGTACTGACAGCCCCACCTTCTGATGGAGTTTGAAATGATGTGGGTAGAAGTTAGAGTGATGATTTGAGAAAAAGGATGCTGATAATCCTCAAGCGAGTAGTTTTAAATTGGGAAAGTTGCAAACTGCCCTGAAAGTACCTCAAATCCCTAGGACAACACAAACTGAATTATATGTAAAATGGCATTTTTTCATCCTCTTGCTTCTGTGGTGATTTTGTGTCTTTAGAACAACAACAAAAAGTAAAAGTGAACCTCCTCCTGAGAGGCTCACTGTTCTTGCCCTGAGATTTGTGAACTCTTCCTGGGGTCTTGGCCAAATCTGCAGGGGGTGGTGGTGGAGTTGGGACGTGCCAGGCTTCTGCCAAGCCTTGTCCTCATCCTCCCAGTGCTGCTGCACATTGGGTGCCAGCAAGGCTGAACAGGAGGCAGAAACATTTTTGGCCACAGTCCTTTAGACGTGTAGATCTGGATGAAACTTATTTTGACTCAAACTTACTAAAGTTTCAGTCATTTAAACTTGTATTATGTCAGTATTTACTGGCATGCAATGCTAAGCATACAAGTGTTTATAATACTTTGCTTTCTGTTTTAAAAGTGTGTGAAAAGTGCATGGAAGTGCAGGAAGCTGCTTTCACATTTCAAGATACACATGCACAGGAGTACAGGGTGGAGCTTTATTGATTTTGAAATGAAGCAGGTGGCGGCCTGGACAATTTTTAATTATTTTAACTCTGAAAAGTGAGGACTGTAAACTGTTAGAATGCCAACGAAGTGTTTGACTTTTATAAGCGCAGTTCTAATTTTAACACCCTCCTAATGCTATGTTTAATACACCCTTGAATGACCAGGTTCTGTTATGATCAGGACTTAATGTAGCACATTGAATAGTCACTGATTCCAGCCCGTTTGCCTTCAGACTTCTGGTTTAATGTAAAGGTGATTATAAGGAAAAGTTTCCAGGCATCTGATATTAAGAGAAAACTGAAGTGTTGATGTTTTCAACTCAGACTTTGGGGATACATGATGTTCAACAGCTTGTTTACCTAAACATGCAAGCAGAATCTGTGTACCTTTAAATGCAGTAGTTCAGATGAAAGGATAATAGTGAATGTGCCGTAAGAGTAGTGTTGGCCACTTTGACAGAGCCTGTGTGTCTTCACATTGCTTCCAGAAGCAAAGCTGCATGCAGAATGGCTGCTACAAAATTTCCAATTTTAACTTCATTTCTTTCAGCTTTGTATGATAAAAATTAACGGACTGGACAAGAATTCCGGTATTGCAAGTGTAATATTTTGTTTCCAATTAAGGAGACAGCATTTCTTAACGTGAGGAGTTTCAAAACAAGTCAGTGTCAGAAAGAACATGTTGAAATGATACAATTATTTTTCCTATGTTATGTCCTCAGGCATCAATTATTCCCTGCAAAGTAGCTTAACAAATACTCAGTGCATGTCTGTCGAGCCATGTTTTCTGTTTCTTATACCTGCATTTGTTTCGTGTTCCTATATTTGGTTTCTTTCCCCTGTTTCTTATATTTAGCATGGTCCCAGAGGGAGAGCATTGAAGCCCAAGAACTCTGAGGCTCTCTCAGTTTAATATTTCTTCTGGCAACTGAGGTGGCTACAGCCTGGTTTTCAGTTTGGGGTCTTAAGACAGAGAAGAGAGGGAGAGGAGAAGAGTGGAGGAGAGGGAGGCCAACTGCATCCTGGGCTGCATCAGAAGCCACGTGAGCAGCAGGGCAGGGGGGGATTCTGTCCCTCTGCTCTGGTGAGACCCCACCTGGAACTGCTTCCAGCTCTGGGGTTCCAGCACAGGAATGATGTGAAGCTGTTAGAGCAAGTCCAGAGGAGGCACCAAGATGCTCAGAGGGATGGAGCTGGGAGAGCTGGAGGTGTTCTCCTGGAGAAGAGAAGGCTCTGGAGAGACCTTAGAGCCCCTTCCAGTGTCTAAAGGGGCTCCAAGAGAACTGGAGAGGTACTGGGGGCAAGGGATGGAGTGACAGGACAAGGGGGAATGGCTTCAAACTGCCAGGGGGCAGGGTTAGATGGGATATTGGGAAGGAATTCTTCCCTGTGAGTGTGGTGAGGCCCTGGCACAGGTTGCCCAGAGAAGCTCTGGCTGCCCCATCCCTGGAAGTGTCCAAATCCAGGTTGGACCAGCTGTGGAGCACCCTGGGATAGTGGAAGGTGTCCCTACCCATGGCCGGGGGTTGGAACTACACCAAGGAGTTGGACTACATAAGGTCCCTTGCAACCCTGGTTCCATGGTTCTGTGATTCCCAGGTAATGGGAAGCTGGCAGTTCACATTCCTCTTTGTGCGGGGCTGGGGCTGTTGGCTCTCCATGGGGATATTTGTGGGGGCTGTAGGGCTCACGTGGTGCTGCTTCACTTGGCAGTTTTCCAGTTCAGGAGCCCACGTGCGATCCCTTCCAGGATGACATAACCCACGTTTTTGCAATACAGGCTTTTTTCTCGTTTTGAGGCTGTTGCAGTGAGATCAGTGGTGGCCTGGGCTGAGCTCCACATGCCGAGATGGTCCCAAGGTGAAGGATGGATGTTCTCCTGCTGAGACTGGACTCCTGGGAGAGCACAGAGGGGCTTTGTGTGCAAATCCTCCTCTCCCAGCACACAAAGCAGCCTTGTTTAACAAACACTTGACAAACAAAACAGACCTAAAATTAGAATGCTTGTTTCATGAATGAAAGCTTACTATGAAAATAAACATTTTTAGGGACAATAGAAGAACTGCTTTCAAAGGGCACATGTTTTGATGGTCCAGAATTCTTGTCCAGATCCTTGTTGATCCTTTGTACAGATAGATGTTACTTTAATTGCTGGTAAGGTTTAAGTCCTAACACATGCTTGGAACGCTGTGGCAAAGTGAGCCTTTTAATTTATTTATTCAGTTTTTAATCTGCAGATGTAAGGGAGACAAGTAGGTTTAGATTTTTTGGCAGAGGTGCATAACTCAATCCTGGTAATACAAATTGCAGACACTTAAAGACTGAGATTTATTGTTGCCATATTGTCTCCTTCAGACTTCTATTCTGAATAATATTTTTCTGTGTGTCTTAAGGATGCCTTAACTTGAATTTCACAATATTATTTATTCAAGATCCTGAAAAAATCAAGTTCTTGCTAATAAACTTTCCTGTGCTGTTGTCTCCCCTTTGTCCTACAACTTTACTCTTCTATCCTAAAATTGCTGTTAACACCTAATTGAATGTACATGCTCCTGTTGTTGAAATTATTTCTTCAGTACTGGGTTATTTGTATTTCAGTGTTGAATGACTAAAAGTAAATTATTTGGCATTTAATAGTTTTATTATAGTTGGACTTAAAACTTCTCTATTGGGCCATGTGTTGATAGAAAGCCTTGAAGTTAAAAATCTTGTACCATTCTGAATTATTAATTTCAGAGTATTATTTCTTGTTCTTAGATGTATGAAAGCAAATAGAATGAAAAAAGCTGCAGAGGCAGATTTTAAAGCAATGTTGGTTTTCAGCAAGATTTAGTGGCATAAATACTATAAATACATTGGTGCTTTTAATTACTTTTAAATTAAGACTTTTAAATACTACAAATATTTTGAAAATCCCACGTGGCGTATCTTAATCTAAAGCCAACACTGTGCATCCGAGTTCCTAATTAGGAGTACATTTCAACTTGTGAAGATTGGTGTTTCATGATTTGCAAAGCTGTCAATTAGTCTGGTATTTATTATGTCTTGAAATATTCTACAGACTGAGTCGGTAGCTGGAGCGTGAAGGTGAGGTATGAAATTATTTATTCAGTATAAAGCTACCATCAGCCCAGACTTCCCTGGGTAGGTCTTATTTTCTTGCCCTGGGAGTCGAGTCTGGATGGATTTTTGGCAAGTTCTGTGTGGTTTTGGCTTGGTTTTTCCTCAAAACTTTGGGCAAGTCCAGCAGAGGAGTGGCATTCCTGGAGTCAGGGTGGGTCTGGGCAGTCCCAGAGAGCTGATCCCGGAGGGGCTCTGGGTGTCTGGGGGCTCCTGAGGGGCTGAGTGGGATGAAGGGTTGAGTTGTGGAGCTGGGAGGAAGGAAGGTGTGAGGCTGCAGGGAAAACTCTGGTGAGAGTCATTGGAGAGACGCCAGGAGAGGTGGGAGAAGCTTGGATGGACCCTGATGGGCACTGGTGGGAAAATGGACCTGGATGTAACCACGGAACACAGTGACTGTAATGGGGATGCTGGAGATGGACATACAGGCCAAGAACTGCTAAAAAATGTTACAAATCCAGAGAAATTGGTGGGCAGGAAGAAACACAGATTCCTGAACATTTTTATCCAGAAGCCAAGCATGTGCAGTTGGATTAAGCTGCAACCCGTGGGTTGTCCGTGGATAAAAAGAGTAAACTGGGGGCTTCATGGACTCCTGAAAAACAAATATATAGAATATATATGCTTTGCTTGTGTTCTCCTTTAGAGAAAAACCAGGTTGGATTTGTAGTGAGTTACACAAATAAAAGTAGCAGGTTTCCCAATTGTCACAAAATAATTTATTGTAATTATCACAAAAGGTTTAGAAGTATATTTTACGTTGGTTTACTGTGGTACATCATAACCATGGTCAATATTTTTATGAGATGAATATATAAAATTCTGCACCCCACCCTCACACATCCATTCCTGTTGTGCTGGTGGTTCAGTTCTGGTGAATTTTGATTTTCTGGTTCCCTGTACAGAAAAAACCCCAAACCTCAAACATTAAACATGGCTCACTTTCATTTAAATTCTATCAATGTAATTTTATGTTTGTCTAATGCTTTTTCCTATTAAATAAACACAGTGTGTAGTGTTTTTAATTTGATAACTCACAGTGGGAGACTCTACAGATGTTCTTTTAGAAATGACTCCAGCCAGTGAGGTATTAATGAATGTTTAAAGCTATTTGATATCAGTGTGACAATTCTGTGTGTGCAAGGGTAAAACATGAGTATGATCTGTTAGGTTGTGCGTATTTTCCCCTGTAATTGTTTGACTTTACGTTAAATATAAGAAAATAAATGTTAATACTTAATTTCATATGTTTAATTTAATGAACCCAACAAATATTGTCAGTTTATGGCAGCCCTTCAAGAGAGAGAGATGGGATCCACATGATTGAAACGCTTCTTTACTTTTTTTTTTCTTTTTTTCCTTATTTTTCTTCTCACAGCTGCCAAAATAAACTCCTTTTGAGATAGACCTAAGTCAACAAGAGTTGGTGTGTCTCTAATGAAGCATTCCTCTTGAGGCCCTTACTTGGGTTTTATCTTTTGGTCATGGCTTTTTTTGGTCTCTCTTTCCAAGTTTAATGCTGGGGTCTCCTTAAGAATTTCTGCTGCAGTTTCAAAGTAAACAAGTTCCATTTCAGTAATCATGCGAGTTTTATTCCCCCAAGATCTTGGATTTGTTGCAGTAAAAAACGACACATTAGATTTTTTTTCTGTAATACACAGAATATCCAGTGGTTGAAAAAGTTGTCTAAAATTCGGGGAAGCTAATAATCCTTAAATGCGCAAACTTAACTCTTCTTTCTTATTGTTTTCCACTCAAGTTTTCTCAAACTCTGCTACTTGTTTTTAACATTCTTGAGTAGCTTCTCTACGGACAAGAAGTGTCCTGGCTTCCAGCTTTGGAATATCTGAATGGTAATATCTTTAATTAGCTGGTTCCCAAATGGTTTTTTAATGGCAATTTTCCAATAAATGATAGCTGATTCTGTATATTTTATTTAAAATGACAAAATCATTTTTCCTGTAGGTGTTTTGATCCTACAGGTCTTTGAATTCATAGGGAATCTCAGCCTCTAAATGTGCAAAAATACACTTTAAATTTCAGTCTTGTGTTGATGCCACTCCTCTGCCAGTTTGGTATCAGTGATACTAAATATTAGTGAATTAGATAAAATGGCAATATTTGAAGCTACACAATGTTTAATACTCTTGGTGGCAGTCTCTGAAGGTCCAGCCAGGAGTTCCAGCCAGTATGGTTTTCCTGTGAGTGCCATCTCTTGTTTTTGTACACCAAACACAAAGTTTGTGCAACAACACTGAAAGTTAAACTCGGCTTCTATTTTATCTGTTTTAATCAAACACCATTGTGTACAGCACAGGTTAGCAGTTATGAACAAAAAAGGAAATTATAATACAAAGGAGAAAGGAACCTTGGGAAATGCAAAGAAGGTAAAATAGATACATTAATAATTTGGTGATGTAGAAGTACTTAGAAAACATACTTAAAAAGTGACCCTAATTTTATGTAAGCCTTTTTCTGAGTAGCTCCATTCTTGTAATATTTCTCTTTTCAGTTCCATGAGTTGTCTTTATACTTATCTGTCATTTGGATATAATTATTTCACCTTTGGATAAAAAATCAGCCAAATTAAAGCAGCTCAGGATCCATAAATCTGCTGTTCCTGTTGTCCAGAGGGTACAATAACAGTCTCAGGGTGAATAATGCACCTTACTGCTCTTGAAGGGACTCGTTTGTAATGTTTGTTGTGTGAAATGCCATAAACAAGGCTAATTTAATCTAAATTAAAAGTTTAACCAGTGATTGCTACTGAAATCTGTGACCCACAAATGTGGAGCTTGTCTTACATATCTCCATCTTTCTTACTTGTTAAAAAATGAGGAAGAGTTAGAGAATGGGAACAGGCACAGGTATTTAATGTCCTCTGTCCCAGTTCAGAAATGTTCTTCTGCATTGGACACCCATTGGCTTGAGTAAATCTCAAAGTGCAAAAAATAGGAACATAAAATACTGACACCTATCCCCCCCCGCCCAAGGGTTATCTTTAAATGATCTTTTCATAGGTATTCATTTCAATATCTGTGTCTATCTAGTCATCGAGGAGATAAAAGTATGGCTTTTTGTGGTGTCATTCCTGAACATACAGAGTTTTTTACCTCTTTGTGGAAGCCTCATCACTGGTTTTGTTCCAGACATAGTGGCTTAGAACAAGTAATGGAAAACTCTCTCTGCTCTTTATAAATGAGAAAGAACAAACTCTTGGCAAGAAGTCTTGGAGGAGAGAGAGCAATGCTTGAAATATTTGTTAGAGGATGCCCAGAGCTGTGTCTTATCTGCAGCTCTGGACACTTGCATCCCAAGCTGATAAGAGCTGGACTGAGTTAGAAACTAGAGGGGGAAGGAAAAAACCCAAACCTGTCCCAAATATTCCCTTTTTTCCTCATTGAAAAGCAATTTTTCCTCTCACAGACCATGACCCTTTTCAGACTCCTGTTGGCTGTATAACAGCATCAAAAGCAAGGTAGGAAGTGTTCAGTATTTCAGATAATTTCCATGAAAGTGGGCAAGGTGAAAGCAGCTAATTTTAGAATGTACATGAAGTTAGGAAGAGGAAGAGGCAGAATCCAAACAATTCAGGAGATTGCTAGCATTAGCTTGTGTTGGGAAAACAAAGAAGTGATATGTTTTGCTGAAGGTATTTCTGAAGTTTTCTGGAGGTATTTTGAGGGGAGGGGGAAGTATTTGTCCGGAAGTGCTTCTTTATAGAGCACCATAGGCAAATAAAGTGCTGAGATTTACCTTAAAACTCGGTGAAATTTAAGATAAACTCAATTCCATTTTTGTGGTAAGTTAAGAGCATGTAGGCAGCTAATAGCCAAATAATTAAATGATAGTTGTAGGATATTGAGCACAAAACCTGGCTGCCTTGCTCCTCTCTGACTTTTACTCATTATCTTAATCTACGTTATTTTATCTACATTATCTTATCTACAGAGTGAATTTTGGTGGTTGTTCGTAACGTCTTTGAGGGATTACAATGCATTATTCTTTCATGACGCAGGTGGCTAAGCTTGTCAAGAATGCAGCTCTGGGGTCGTAAAAACGTGGAATCCATAATTAATTCAAAGTTTGCAGTTTGGATAAAATAATTTCGTTCGGTTCTGGCACTGGAGTACTGCGCAGCCTATACACAATTGGTGGAGCCCCTGCTGAAGTCCAACTTGTCACTTATTCATTGAGTTCCCCAATGATGTATCTCCTCTTTGGTCCTTCCTTGTGTGCTCAGTGCTTTTTGGTGATAAATCCAGCATCTCCAGCCATCTCTGATGGATAAGTAAAGCTGTCTGCTTTATGGCCGTTACTTAAAGGGGTTTAACTTGTTTAAAAAGATTTTTTAAACAGTGGCTAAAAAGATTTTTTAAACAGTGGCTACGTGATGGGACTGAATTTTTGCAGGTGGTTTCAGGGTGGGGTTTTTTTGGTGGTAGTTGTTATTTTTCTGAAGCCTTTTAGGCCCTCCACAGATGGATCCCGTGTGAGGGGCTGGACGCTTGGAGGCACAGAGGGATTCAGGGCAAACAGGGCAGCTCGGGTTACTCACCCAGGGCTCTCCTGGGGATCCATAAAGCCTATTTCTGTTTGTGTAATGAAATCAGGGAGCAAGGGTCTGCTGTAGTGCTTTGCTGCTGGGATTCCAGCAGGGTTGTCTTTCAGTGGGAAGGCTGAGTTTAATAAACCCGCGGTCTGTCGCGCTGTTCGCGGGCGCTGCTGCCTCGCTGCGATGGGGCGCTGGTGATAATTTGGGGTGGCTTTGTTTTTGTAGACAGAACTCTTCTCTTTAAGCATCTGGCTGGAAAAGGAGACGAAGGCAGTCTTAATTTGCTTTTAATAAAAGATCAATGCCTTTATTGTGAAAAAATAGAATACAGATGTAAACGGTACCCGATAAAAGAATTAAATGTGTGTTTAACCTTCCTGTTTTGTTTTTTCAGTGCTACTGGTGCTTGACCTTCTTCATTTTTGAGACTATTGTCTTTCTTGGTAGTTTTACATTATAAATTTTACTTGGACTACAAAAACAAACTCTGCTGGTGTTTTTCATCTCAAGCGGTTACCAAATCCCTCAGATTTTGCAAAATATTTAAAAAGTAATCTCCAGACTGTAGTCTCATTAAAACCTTTGCCCTTCCTGTGGAACAAAAGTTCAGAGAAGTTCTGGTCGGTTCTAATTTGGAAACTGTAAAGCAAAAAGCCTTCATGGTGTGAACTATTAATTTAGGCTTGACAGCCTCACTGTAAAATTTATTTCCAGAAGCTTCCAATTAAGATGCAGCAAGTCTAACTGTATAAGGGAAAGCACCTTGAAGGCTCACTGTTGTGTATGTTAATACTGGCAGTTTAGTCCTCACTGAGTATTTTCTACTCATGGTTTTAATAGATATTTGACTGTATATTTGACTATACCATGGACATGGATATGGCCTGCAGTGATCCTTATCTTACGGTGCTTCAAAATATGTTAATACTCTGTCTCAAGAAGGGTGTTTCTGGATGTCCATGACAATTTTAAACAACGTAAAAGAAAATTACATTTTAGGTAAATATATTTCTGGTTTCCAAAAACTCTTCCAAAAAAATCACATTTTATGCCTTGGATATTTCTGGATAAAATACAGATGCACATGCAGAGATATGTGCAGTTGTTGTGTATTGACAGAGTGCATTTCAGCAGCAGGTGGGATTGGATTTGAGAAGCTGAAACCTGAGGCGGGTGCTCAGGGATGGTGTGTCAGATGATACTTTGGGTTGAAAGTCTTGTAGTTAAAATATTCCCAAGATGGTCTGGACACCTTAAACTGTGCTGCTGTGCAAGAGCTTGTATGTAATGAGGTAGAGGAAAGCAAAATGTTTTCAGTTGTAAATTTTTGCTGTAGACAAAATGACTTCTGAAATGAAAGCTGATTTAATCTGAAGCCAGAGAGAAATGATTTTCAGAAGCAGTTTCACAAATCTGATTAAGTTCTACTGTGACAAATCCCTCTGCAGCACTTCCTTTTGGGAGATCCCCTTTCTGTTTTGGATTTATGTTGTTGTACACTGCAAATCAGCAATATATTGAATAAGAAGGACTATAAATAGTTTGCTTAGAGGCAGTTTTTTAGGTGATGTAATCCTTTTAGGGTGAGTAATGAAATTTGACAATATTTCTTGAAGTACAGGGTCTCCTGTACATGAGGCAGAATCCTTCTGGCTTCTCCGGTCTAGATTTTTTCACAGTCCAGGAATAAGGAGAGAGTAGGGAAAAAAAATAGGGCTTGCATTCATAGTGGTTTATTTTCATATTGAGGTTTAAAATATTTTGAGGAAAGTAAGTAAATTGAGAGTAATTGCTTATGGAAAGGGTAGGGAGGGTGTAAAAGCCCCTAGATGTTATTTAATTTGATTTAACGAATTCTGTGGATTCCCTTTTTCATTCCATCAATGCAGACACAGTGCAGATGCTGTCCTTTGGGAAACTCACCTGGTACCTCCTGTGTTCCCACTTCCTCTGCAGGATGAGTCATGGGATGTGGGTTTACCCAGGGGTGTAAATAAAATGCCTTTCCAGGAGAACTATCTTACTTCAGGTATGTTTGGAAACACTTTATGAAGGGAGGATATCAAAGAACATCAATGGCTCCTTTCATTTTACCTTTAATTCCATCGTGTGTCCTGGGTCAGTGATGTGTCATCCCCACAGCCTTCTGTGGCTTCAGGGAAGTTTATTTACAAGATTCTAAATTTTGAGGGAAGAAAACACCTAAAGGCAGTCCCCTCAGAACTAATTCTTCCCAGAGTATGGTATTTTGATGCCCAAAATAAATACTGGATTAAACAATCAGTTTTTCCCATCACTCTGTTGCTCAACACTAAAGAAGCTTTTTTATTTCCAGGTTATAACCAAACCAGTAATGCTGCAGTGTGCTTAGTTTCATGCATCCTATTTTACGACAGATCATGTTGTTACAGAAGTAACTGGGAAATTTAAAATAGTGATCTGATTTCCATGTGTGGGATTCACAAATGTGGTAAATTTCCAGGTGTGGGAGCAGTGTCTTCTCAGAACCCCGAGTGGCTGAGCTGTCTTCACTTACAGCCACGAGTGTGCCTGTGCCACCAGGAAAAATTAATTTGCCACTTTGTATTTTCTTTGCTTAAGTGACAGCTCTGAAAAATGGTTCCTTGGCTACTTCGGCCTTCTTGGCCAGTTGAGAAAATGTCTTTAAATCAACAAGTAATTATGTTCTATTTTTTTAAAAAATATGACTGAAAGGTCATATTTTTTCATCCAGGTCCTTAAATTGTTTCGTCTGAGTAATGGTGACTGAAAGTGTTCTTTAAGCATTACCTTCACATACCATTCAACTACTTCTGTTTAGAGAGCATAACATTTCAAAGTGGTTTATTTAATAATGTCATTTCCATTCTCTGTCTTTAGAGGATTTTCTAAGGCCTTGAGGTTTAAACTTCTGCATGGAATTGGAGGAATATTATTTTAATTTAATATAAAAATTTGCCTTAATTAAAAAACCCCTAAAACTAACAACGGTAGTCATGAGTCAGTCCTGAGTGTGCTTCAAGTGAGAAAATCAGTCAGACAGACCATTTCAGAAATGTACATCAGGTACTTGACAAGGTTCAGCATGAACCTTGGCTATTTTTATCTCTATGTGAAGAGTTATTATTGCTTTATCAGAAATAATTCTTGTATTTCTTACTGAACCATCTATAGCTGGTGGGAAGCACATTAAAAAAAAAGTCATTTTTTATGTAAATATAATGAAGAGTCAAACAGTAAGAGTCTGAGAAGAGCTGGGAATCCCAGCAAACCTAAAAATTAGGTCTTTCTGATTTTCCACAATGGGGTGTTGCTGTGTAAGGGTGTCCTAAAGGAATGTCTTTATCTCCAGGCTATGTATGTCCCTTCCCAAACTTTGCTCAGGTACTTTGCTTTGTTTCATCTTTATCTCAAGATGATAATCTTAATTAACTATTAATTGTAATTGGTATGAAGAACTCTTAATGGCATCAACTGCAGTGTGACTTCTGATAATGGCCAGTCTTTTAACTTTTCATTGAGGTCCTTCAACTTTTTCATTCTCTTTACTGCGTGGCTGTTTTTCAAGCTGAAACATGTAATGGATTTGCAATTTAAAATTTCATTTGATGTCGCCACCATATGGCTCTGAACGTTGAGAGGGCATGGATTGAATGAGTAATTGGCTCCAAGATATATTTTTGACTCTAGTTACAGGCATTGAATAATCTTATTTTAAATCAAATGAAGATCGGGTTAGAGGAGGTTGTTATTGCTGAGGTGGTGATTTTCTGTGTGGCTGAAGAGAAAATAATTATGTCTGTTTAGTTTCTGGTAATGCCTACCAAGAAAATCTTTTTAATAAATCAACAAAAAATGGTACTAATCATTACTAATCATTACCTGTAAACTAATCCAGGAAAAATCTCCATGAACTAAAGTGTTACTGTTTGAGTGGCAATGAATGAAATGGTTCATCACTATTGCAATGAAAGCATCCTGCTCACTGTTAAGTCTTTTTTTCTATTAGATTTTTTTTTTTTTTTGGTCTCCATTATTTGCTAGAATTACCAGCACTTGAGATGAGCTGATTTTGGAGGTGCTGAGTTTTTTAATGTCAGCACCAGCTCAGCAGAACTCTAGAGGATAGCTGAAATACAGAGTTTCAGTCAGCAAAGCCAAAACTTTTTCTAGTTCGTCTTGGATATTGTGGAAGTGAGTTATGTTAATTTTACGTTTTCATCCAGTGCCAAGGTTAAGTTTGTATTCCTGAGATGGTGCTGAAGTGACTAAAGCCTGTGATTTCACTGAACACTCATTTGGTGTAGATTAGATTAGAACTATTCCTTGTTCCTTGGAAAACCTGGAGAGTTGTGGCCGGAGTGTTCTTGTGCAGCTGGTAATGACTGCTCTCTTCTTGTGGTTTTTTCCTCCTTCTCTCCTTTGCAGGGTCAGTACAGGCCCTCGGACTTGCTGTGCCCAGAGACCTATGTGTGGACACCGTTTGAGCAATGTCTGCCCCTGTTGGAGCACTCAAAATACTCTCGGTTCAACCAGGATGCAAAAGCAGGTGAGTCCACAAGGAGTGACAGGCCTATAAATTGTCTCACTTTTTATGGTGTATCAGCATCATCTGCTGCTGGAGTGCTATGGAAATCTTTGTCTTTAAGGAATAAAAAGTGTAAAACTCACGACTCCTGCAGCAAACATTAGCAAATAGAGAGGTTTATCTTTTAACATAAAATAAGCGATGCAGATTTTAAAGTGTGTTCTGTTTTACAAGATGTACATGGTTCAAAATTAACACATATTGCTGCCTTTCAGATAATTACATTTGCTCTTCTGGGCATGAAGAAAACCAATCAAATGATTGTTCCTCACTTACATTCCAGTTGGATGAATGCTTAAAGGAGGGAAATTGGAATCAATACAGGAAAGCGAAAGGGCTGGAGAAGCTTAAAGGCATCAAGTGCTTTTGTTAAGAAACAAAGTGGCAGATTCAGTTTAGCAGTCTGTCAGTGAATGTGAAGAACACAATGAGCAGCAGAAACACCTTAAATATCTTGAAGTAGATGAGATATAGATTTAAGTGTTTTGTAAAATACGTACTTAGTGATCTGCCAACATGGAATGGTTGGAAATGTTACCGACCAAGACATAATACGGTAATGACACCGTAAAACAATGCAATCAAATGGAAAAAAATGTGTTTGCTTTAGTTACTGACTCTGTGGGCTGGGGGCAGGTCCCAAGGGAGTTGTGTTAGAGAATCCTTGGAGTGATGCTTGTGGGGAAAGGGAACTGACTTTAATTAACTTAACTTTGGTTATCTATTGCAAATTGCTGAATATCTTCTTTTTGAAATTTGAGTTCTTCTGTGAATATCAGCTGAGTGGGGCTGTGGTATTAATCAGTGATGTGTGGTATTACTCAACTCAAGAATATGTCACACCATGAGCTCTTTCTAAACACCAAAATACAGATCAGAGTTTGAGAAGTTTTCAACAGCTTTTTCTTTATTTTTTACTTTTTCCTTTTTTTTTGCTCTTTTTACTTTTTACTGCAGTTTAGTAGACTTTTCATTCCCGAGGCAGTGAACTGTTGGAAGGGCAGGGTGTAGATAAATCAAAGGAATTTGAAAAGACTGCTTAAGTGGGATTGTGAACCTCTGGAAAAGCTGTTGAGTTCATTGCTTTTCCTCCTCCTGTGCATGTTACTTTCTTGCTCACCTGGAACACTAAGGTAATAATTATAAGAACTTCAATAATGAGGCCCAAATAAATGTCTAGATATAGGTAGTGATTTAAAAATTTTCTGTGCAAATAGAGAATAATCTTCAGGGACTGTGCAGGCAGGTGTGGGACGTGGTGGGAAATAGAGTGGGGAGCACGTTTGGTTGCTCATTGAAAGGAGCATTTATCACCACAGGAAACTCTCCATGTAAGATTGACATGAGCAGTACATGATCACGCCTTGGTCAAGTAGAATCATCCTTAGATTGGGGAGAGGTAATTGGAAAGGAATTACAGAGGCAGGAGGAAAAAGGGAGTATCTTTGGAAGCCAATGGTGATGAGGATACTCTTGGTATTCAGAAAGGGGAGAGTGCTAAACTGCTGCTTGGAAGGTGTTAACCCCATGCACACAAAGGGGCATCATCTCCTCGGCTGTGAGGAATCCCTATGGCAAACCACAAAAAGCTTTGCATCGTTATCAGCACAGAATATCTCACTCCAGACACCCCTGAAACTGTGACTTGTGTCCTGTGGTTTAAGGGAATTAAAACATAGCTGCACGTGGAAGTGCTCTGGGCCTGCTGTGAGCTTGCAGTCATTTGAGGTTTAAGTAGCTGCTGGCTCGAAGGAAGACATTTCTCAAACGTGAAATCAGTTTCCTTCTTTATTCTTTACTCCTTACAATACGAGTTTAATGAAGTTACAGTGGATTTTATAAAGAGCCAATAAAATTGATCATGGGCTTTATTCCTCCTGAGTCAGCTTTCTGTAGTACTGTCCGTGATTATGGTTCAGCAGGTCACAATTCATCTGGAGTGGCACTTCTGAGGTAGAAACTCAAGGCAGAAACGAGAGCTAGTAAAATCTGGGAGACAACAGTGCAACTGGCATTTCTGCCTGGGGCAATAAAGCAGTTACTGGGAATAGTTGTCTTCTAATATTGTCTGTAAGGTTAGAAAATTTCTGAAACATTGCCTTATACTAGTTTCTTTGTTGTTTTCAGCAATTTTTGAATCTGTTTTCCCTCCTTTAAAAAAAAAATTAAATTTACGGAATCATTTTACCAGTTGCAGGTTCTGAAGAGAGTGTTACGTGCTCTTGACCTTTCAGGGTTCTGTAATTTGAAAAGGATTTTTGACTATTTGTACACGTTACATTGCAGAGCTCCATCCCATAATCAGATTTATTTTTGTTTTTCTTAAAAAAATGAAAAAGGTGCTCAGAGGAAGAATCAATTTTTTTTCTAAAGCACAAGAAAGTATTAATTGATATTTATGGGGGATTTTTGCCTGTTTTTCATTATGTGGTTGTGCCGAGCTTTAGCATTTTCAGATGGTTTTAAAGTTTATTGTTTTCCATCCCCTTCTTCTCTGATGTCTAATACTTTTATTAGGAGTTGGAAAATGAAGAGAGGACAGACAAACTAAACAAAGTCCTTAACTCCTTATACAACAGAGATAAGCCTAAAAAAAAGTGTCTAACAGTTAATAACTTAAAAAGCAATCAGAGAGACCATAGTAACTTTTTATTGTTTAGGATGGCAAATCATGATGGTTGAAATTGGTCCAACGTTTACCATCCTTACTTAACCTCAAAACATTCCAGTCACAAAGAGACAATGGTGAGGTTTTGTGCCAGCAAACACTCAGTTTAGATAAACTGCTCGTAGGCTCTTCGTGTGCATTTCCCAACATGTGTTGAAAAGCATCAGTCCCCTCAGAAACAATTGTGCACGGCAACATTCAGACAGCACCCATGGAGGAAAGGTCGTGTTTGTCAAGTGTTCTTGCTTTTATAAATTACCAGTTTTGCCTGAATTACTCATGAACAGATTTTCCTTGTTGTTGTCTGTTTGGTTTGAAAAATTCAGAAGACCTGGCATCATCTTAAAAGTGAGAGAGGTTTATTAGGGCTCTGGTATCTTTATTATTAACCAGTGGCCAGTCATTTATTTACAAATAAATAAGTAGTTAGTGAGGTGGGGCACTGACTCAGGGGTTGGAGACCAATGTGTTCTGGAAATGGAGATAGTGCTGAACTTCATTTAACAGGCCAAAGCTGTAAGTATGGATGGAGATATGCTAAAATAAAAAAGAAATTAATTAAATGGTTGCTCTGCAGATAAGTACTTGTCAGTGCCTTTCACGACACATCAAACTGATAATCAGACCCAGTCACATGGTAACATCAGCTGAAGTATTCCCTGGCATGGCCTGTGTGCCATAATCTTGAGCTTCCTCCTCTAAACTGCCCCTCTGGGTTTTACTTCACTGGTACTTTCACCAACTCCTTTGCCCATGAAACACAGGAGGTATAGGAGGAATTCTAAATAATTTATTTGATATCCTTGGCAATATTTTTATCCTTCTACTTTCCATTTTTCTGAGACTAACCCCGTGACATGTCTTTTGTCCTTCCAACATCTGTTGATATTTTCAGTTTGTTGCTCCTGACAGAAGCCTGTGGAAAACATCATCATGAAGTAAACTTTTAATGAAAATGGGAAACTTGAAATCTTTCTTTCCANAAAAACGTCATCATGAAGTAAAGTTTTTATGAAAGTCTGTTTTGGGGATGGTAATTAAATGAATGGGAAACTTGAAATCTTTCTTTCCATCAGTGCTGGACTGTCCAACCTTCAAAAAGTCGCTTCACATGAGGGCAGGTACAATCCCAATCTAAAAGTGGTTCAGAGCCTTCACAAAGCTGTGTCACATGTTGTGGGGTGTACACAGTGCCAGTCAGGGTGAACAGGGGACCGTTACCCCAGTGAAAAAGCTTCATCTGAATTTCTAGGCATGGCCCACAGCAGTCTCAGCAGTGGAAGCTGCTTCCCACCCTCCTGTGTCTGCAGAAGCTGTGTGAGCAGAGCTTTGAGTCCTGCACATCAAAAGGACTTCAATGCTTTTTCTGCCTTGATTGATTTGTCTGCTGAAGTTGATAAATTGGCTGAGCTAATACACATCTGCTCAGCTTCCTGTGTGTCTAATAATAGACTGAAATCAAAATGGGATCGAATGGAATACATTAATTAAAATGAAAGTATTTTCTCCAGCATTGAAGAATTACACATAACAAAGGCATAACACAGGCTTCTCTGTCTTTGCTTTGTGTGTTCTTAGAGACAAGGAACTCTTTGCTCCAGAGAGTCTGGTTAACACAAGCCACGGTGGAGGCAAAAGGATGGGATAAAGAAACAGACCAGCATTTCTGGGGTGCCTGATCCATTATAGTAGTAGACTAAATTATAGTCTAGTAATAGACTAAATAGTAATAGACTAAACTGAACTTCTTGTAAACATCAGGGAGAGTTTCAAGGAGGGTTCTAAGGAAGTACCTTAGTTGTCTTTCATGGTTTATGGAGAAATCTTTTGCAGCATGAGAGGTGTAGGAGAAATGGAGAATATGGGGAGGCACAAGGCAGTTTCCTTGAAAACAAATAAAGTTGATCCCATAGTCAGAGGCAGAACTTCCATTGCTGCCTGCAGGTGCTAGGAATGAAGATGGAGTGAGGCTGTGGAAAGCTTTAGAGGTGAGGGTCTCTGATGGGATCAGGGTGCAGGTGTCAGAGACACATGCATGGAAAGACAGGGAAGAAAATGTTGCAGTAGTTCATATAGATGGGAAAATGAGAAGGACATGGCAAGAGCAAGCTGTTGAAATAAATAATGATAGAATTCAAACCTCAGTATTGAGATAGACCCTTGTAGACATGAATAAGAGAGGCTGTCACTTGGGTACACTGTTTAGAAAGAAGCTAGATGTGGAAACTTCAGGAGGTTACAAAGCCAAGAAATTCAGCAGCCACCCTCCACTCCTGTTCTTGCTGCAGACCAGACTCTGCATCTGCCACCTCCAGGCAGCAACTTTTCTTCTTCCAGCAGAGTGGAAGTCCTTGGAAGAACTTAGCCTTGGAACTATTTCCAGCTGGTCTGAGCCAAAATGATGATAAGAGTTGGAATCAAGAGAAGATGATTTGTCTCTTTTTCTGTACTTTCCAGTGGTCAGCCTGCAGCCACCCAGGAACTGGGCAGGCTGGGTCTACGCAAAGGACAGATGTTGGAATCCAAAAAACCTTTACATTGCCTCATGTTCACATACAAGTCTTGCCCGTCAGAGAAAAACAAAACCTAGAACCAGAGCAACACTGAAATCGGTGCCTGAACTCTCCTTCTCAGGAGTGTGAGTCCAACAGTCCATGCCAGGGACACTGCACAAAGCTGTGCAGAGGTCAGAAAATTCTCACTTCAGGCTCACAAGAATCTCTTCATTACAAAACCCATTGGATGTAGTCCCTTAGGAAAGAATTGATAGCAGGTCACTAGTTTTTGAGTTACTGAACTGAAGAAAATTTTTTACGATTTCCAGTCTTCTGTAGCAATCTTATAACTTTTGTTGTAAGTTTTTACCATATTTTAAAACTTGCAGGAGTACAAACTGAAAAAAACCTCTTTTTCTCCAGCGATAACACTTTTCTATGCATTTCTATCCATAATAAGCTAGAGGAGTTAAAGGCAAACAACATTCCCCACACTGAAAGTCTTGCTAATTTTTTTTATTAGAACTGCGTTGTGCATCTGGATGCTTCTTGCAAGAAACTGAGGGTTGTTAGTTCTAGTAAATAAAACTTAGAATTCTTGCCCAGAAATCTGCAAGCTTGGGCAGTTACAAAAAACTGTTTATTTTAAATGCATGTTTTTGTGTGTAATACTTTTAGTAGAAAAATAATCTACCACAACTAATTCAATAACTGCAGTGCCTGGTGTTGCAGTTTTCAAAACATTTAATTTCATGTACAAGTTGGATTCTACTCTTTATTATTAAAGTGTATTTCGAGCATGTTTTATATTTATTGTGTATGTGAACAGAAGTATTTTATTGATTATTTTTCTCTGCCCATCAAGTGCAGAGGCTGTTTAATTTTATGATATATTTAAAAATTACAGTGTGTTAGCATGATATTGGTCTTATTCCTCCTCCTTCTCTTAACAGAAAAGCCACAATCACATATTTGTTTCCTGCAAGTGAACTGTGGTTGCCATTGGGTCACGTCTGATGGTTCAGACCCCTGGCAAAATGCTACGTCCGTGTAGTGATGCATCTTTGAATCCAGGCTGAGGGATTAATGCAAAAACCAGTATATGTTAATGTTTATAAGAGTGGTGTGATGCAGATTAATGTTTACAGGGGTAAATGCACTGAAGTTCTTGAGATGATGAAAATGCGGTCACAAAACCATCCCAGATGGAAAACATTAAACCAATTGTTTAGAACTGTGCAAAATCATCTGATTTGGGAGAAATTACTGGTTTGCTCTGAAACAACTGCTGTTTATATTTTTTTTTTTTTAAGATAGTGTTGTGTACTTTGGAGAGCTGGGAAACAGTTTCAGTAAACTCTGGTAGATCACGAACTAAAGAACCAACTTTCCACTATTATTGGAGCTATAGGTAATAAATTTGAATTCTGTAGCCAAAAAAAAAACCCCAGACAGACATACCAATTCTTTCTAGCAGCACCTCTAGAACACACACATCTTACAAGTTTGTACCTGTTTCTAATTAAGTTTATGAACACTCAGAATGCGTATTTCTAAATCCAGTGTGATCCTTGAGCCTGCAAGGTACTTAAACAATGAAGATAGTGTCAATAAGTTGTAGCCAGACAGATTTTTCCCTCACTTTTTAGTATGTTTGGATTAAATTGAAATGACAGACACAGGGTTTGAGCCTCGTATGCAAAAATATGCTCAAATATTGCAGTGCTTCTGTAGTAAAAAGGCAACGTTAGGCACTTAATTTATGGGTCCCAAGTAACTGGCAGGGCATAAATTGGCGTGTGGGTTAGAAATGTCAAACTTGAATAATTATTTGTGATTTAAAAGTTTGCGTTTATTGATACTATAAATATATGTGCTTCTGACATACCTGTAGCAGAGTAAACCAGTGCCCCTCGAGCAGCACCATTGTCTGACTTCTAATGTGGTTCATTAAACCTTTGGCTCGGGCTGCAAAATCCTCAAAATGTGTTTTAATCCAACATTGCCATCAGAGAGATTGTGTAACAAACAGATGTATTTTGAAATTCTTTTTTTCTGAGGACTTTGCTCGAAAAATGATGATACCCTGGGATCCTTTACTTCTCTTTGCATCGAAGAGATGCATCTTAGATGAGTTTGTGCTCAAGAATCTCCTTCACTTTTTTGAGTGGTGTTAGATTCTCCAACTGAATAATTCTGCCTGTTTTCGTGTGAGTGGACCAGAAATGAACTGAGGAGTTTCTGAAGATCCAGGGGAATGTGGGAAAGGGCAAGGACTGCCAAATCTTGTGGGAATCGTTTTCCCTACGCAGAAGGTGTTAGAAGCACACGAGCAGAAGTTAAAAATCAAATAATGTGGGACAAGTAGAGAGCTCATGCAGATTTATTTCATGTAATTAGGCACAGGGCGGCCATGGAAGCAACACCACAGGCATGTGCTGAGCCCTGGCTTGGCCACCACTGCCTGGGTCAGACCTTCTGGAACAGTCCATGGTGCCTCCAAACGTGTTCACTCTCTGCTCCAACTTTTCATGTGGAACGTAATTGATTCCATGTTTTAATTAATTGAGGCAGTAAATTGATTGCTGTAATCTGGTTTATTTAGCTGATAAGTTACTGCCAATTGCTTCAGTTTTTCCTATTTCATGGAAATGTTTCCATTTGTAATTCTCAGCTTGACTCTCATCTCTGATTTTTTGCCTCCTCATATATCAGCCTTACTGGGAACTTTGTCCTTTTTTTTTTGAAGGATCCTCTTGCTGCTTTCTGCCATTTTCACTTCTATGCAGTTCAAATATTTTAATAGATAGTATTTAACTCTTTTATGCTTTCAGATTTTTTTCCTGTTTCCTTCCCATTTTTCTTGGAGCTGTAATTCCTTAAAGCATAACCCTCTAGCTTTTGTCTTTTGTACTGCCTTTTCACAGAATCAAGAATGGTTTGGGATGGAAGAGACCTTGAAAACCATCTAGTTTCAACTGCCAGGGGGAGGTTACTCCAAGCCCCATCCAACCTGGCCTTGCATATTTCCAGGGATGGGGCAGCCACAGCTTCTCTGGGCTCCTTCAGTTTAAAGCCATTCCTCCTTGTCCTGTCATCCCCAGCATCATCACCAGCCCTAATCTTTTCTATTTAATAGGCATTAGTATTCTCAACCTTTAATTCACAGATTTTACAGCATGTTTAATATTTCCCTCCTACCATTAACTGAGCCATTACAAGTACCTTGCTAAAGTCTCTGGAAAGATACACAGCTAACAAGTGACTTAGAGTTGCTTTCGTGTGCTGTTTCCAAGTGCTCGTTGAATTTTGGCCATGGTTTTCACTTCTGTCCCTAAAATGAGCAGCAAAAACATTCCTGAGTTGTTCTGAATAACTTGGATACTTTGAGGAACAGAAAGGCTCAGCTAACAAAGGTTCTGAGAAGCAATCTGGTGCAGAACAAAGCTCGATCAGCCTCACCAATGCTGACCCAGAGCAAATAAACCTTCCAAGAACCCAATGTGAACAAAATCAGAAGTTAAAAATGCCTGTGGAGTCCATCAGAAATTGGTTTGGTCATGGATGAACAGGTGAAACTTTGAGGTAGCTAATTCTGATCTGCAGAACTACCTTGTGCAGGCTGCTGAGTGGAAACTGAAGGCTTAGCTGGAAGTTGATTGAATAACCAAAAAGTGTAGTTAAAACGGGGAAAAAAACCCCAACCAACAAACCCAAAGTGCCCTGAGTATGCAGTTCATATTCTTCATTGGCAGTTCACACTCTCCTTTCTCGTATCTGAAGTCATCAAGAATAATGTCAGAGACACAACTTCAAAAGAACTGACTAGTTCATTTTGTTCTCTGGGAGAGCATCTAAAAGTGAATTAGTTATCTTTGTCAACTTGCCATCGACTAGATTATATTCCTTTTTTTATTTTTTTTGTCTTAGTGTCTCAACTTTGGAGGCACTGGATACTGTTTTCAGATGGAAATTGTTCCGTCTCATTTAATGACATTTTCCCAGGGACTACTGGGGGTTTTTATGCTGCAGCCCTGAAAAGCAAGTCCTTGGAGAAATATCTGTATCAGTCCTTGATAGGACAAGAAGAAACGGTGTGAAGTTGTGCCAGGGGAGGTTTAGGTTGGATATGGGAGAAGTTTCTTCACTGGAAGGGTTGTCCAGCCCTGATGCAGCTGCCCAGAGCAGTGGTGGGGTCCCCATCTCTGGTGGGGTTTAAAAGCCACGTAGATGTGGCACTTGGGGACAAGGGTTAGTGGTGGCCTTGGCAGTGCTGGGTTAAATGGACGGACACAAAGGTCTTTGAGGGCTTTTCCAACCTGAATGGTTCTATGATTTAAATCTTGCCTCTCAGTAGCCGTTTTTCGGTCACCATGTTTCAGGATAAAAAATTGAGGTAAGTTAGAATAACTTTGAGAGCTTGTCATAAATGAGCTGGGAGTTTTATGTGCATTGTTTCAGTGCCTCTCATTCAAGTGTGTCCAGAACAGCGGGACATAGCTGGAGTTTAGTGTTGGGCAGCTCAGTCAAGGTTGGTTTGCAGGTAAGGCAGAAGCCTTTGCCACGAATTACAGCTGAAAGCAAGAGCTGCTCTGAATTGCTGGATTCACAGGAAATGTTTTCCATTGGCTCCCAGTCATGTTTACTACTGGAATAATAAGAGTCACAACACAATGAGTGATTGTTTCCGCGTGGCCCAGCGGGGTGAGCCGGCCCTCAGCGTGTTCTGTCGGTGATGAGGCTGCTCCCTTCACAGGATTGAATTGCAAATCATAAAGCAGTTGTATGATTTCAGGCACAAAGCCCAAAAGTTTTGTTTGGAAGATGTCTCTAGGATTTCCCCTTGTATCCCCTTCCTATCTTTAACCATTCTGAGGATCCCTGCAAGTTATTCTTGTTAAACAGTAATTCTTCTGTCGTCGTGTTTAAAGGAGCATCAATGAATGTTTTGATAAGGTGCATTTTCACACTTTCAAACCTTCTCTCTTTTTGAGCAGTGCTTTCAATTTTATTTTTTTTTATTAGAGTAACTGCAAAGTTTTGCCTGATTGAGAATATCCTGAGCATTTTACTGTACTTCCTTTGTGCCTTGTGCTTTCTGGTTTTAATTAAGAATTCTTTTCATTGAATTCTTGTGTGTTGTTCTTTATCCTTCATTCTGACTGTACTCTTATTTTGGTTTGAGTTAGTGTTTTTATACCCCAAGGCATAGGGTTCTTTAATATTCCTTAATGTATAAGTTCAGTATGAAAGAAGCAATATAAGAAAAAGCACATTTCAACTCATTCTTTTATATAAATATGGCTGTTAATGGGTATTGCTTATTGTCTCTTTTGTTTTTGAGGATGACATCTTATACTTTGCTAGTGAACAATAATGCTTTAGTAAGAAATGAGCTTAATTTCAAAGGTCACATGTATTTGGCTTCTGACTGCATTAGGAAAATTTTCTATTTCCAGTAATTAATATCTCCTATATTTCAGTCATAAAAAGTTAATTTGTTTCTTCCTTTTGCAGTTTCTTTGTTTTAAAATCATTGATCATTAACTGTGACAAGGTCATGTAAACCAGATGTAGCTTTTCTTTAAAAAAAATTCAACAAGGCTGTCGTGTTTCTGAAATAAATTAATGTCACCATAGTGTAACCAGCAAGGGATGGGGCTTCTTTGGATCATTTTTACTCCTGCTTTGAAAGTTTGGGTATCATGAAACTTTTAATTCCCTGTATATTGAATATTATCATGGGGGGGGGGTTCCCCTTCGATTTGGTAAATATGAGCATTGTGTTCATCTTTAAAAACTCTGCAAGTCCAAAATGCTCCAAAGTTGAAAATTAAAACCCACAAACAACTTGAAACCAACCCAAAAGCCCAGCACACCTTTTGGGTCTCAACCTGAAAATACAGCAGTTGTGGAGTGTTTATCTTTGTATGTTTAGTTCTGTGGATTTAATGCTTAGGGGTGAAAATAATTTTTCTGAGATTCCACTTTAAAGCAAAATGGAAACTCATTTATAATGTGAGGTATTTACATGGGCTTTTCCTTCAAAGTCTGCTTTCAAGTGAATCACATGGTTTTCAATATTTTAATTTTTGAATTAGGGCTGGTTCTTTGCCTTTTCATTTTTTTTCCTTTCACTGCTTCATCCTGCTGTGGGGGAAAAAAATATTCCAGCTTCTCTGTGTCGTACAGATGCAGAAACACAAAGCGACAATGGCCAAACACTTTCATTATTCCAGGGAGCTGAAGGATCATTTGAGGCAGCTGAAACTTAGGATCAGGAACAGCATCATTTCAGTGTTTAGCAGGAGTGCCAGGTTTCTTTTCTGAATTGGGCACACCAGAGCTCAGTAAGACTTCTTAGTAATTCTGAATCCATTCTGTGCAGCAAATGTAGGAATACCGTCCTGTGACTGATGTGAGGTGTTTCGGAAATTGGCAGCAGCCCTTTGTCCTATTTAAAAAACAAGAAATTCATTAAATTTTTTAATTGTTTTTAATTCTTTGTGCACTTGTTCTCCTTTAAATGGAAAAATGTTAGCTTACTTGCATTTTTAGAGTATACCGGTGACAAATTACAAACTCTTGTATTCCTGAGAAGCATATCCAAGGGGAATGAGGCAGTAGGTGCCATGGGCACCACACCTGTCTCTAAAGAGGAGCAGAGGGCTCTGGCTGCCTTTCCACATCAGTGCTGATCAAAAACCAGCTTGGCCCAACTCAGCCACCACCACAGAGCTGCTTTAGTAATGGTTTGCTGCAAAAACCTTTGAACCATCACCCTTTTTCCAGCATGGTGTTGGCTCCCAGCCTGTGTCGAGCTGCAGCTCCGCTCTCCGAGTCTCAGTTGTCCGGCTTTGCTCGTGCTTTTTTCTGACCAGATGGAGATGTTTTTCACCTCAGCTTATACCAGGTAGATTAATGCACTTGAAGAATAAAAATACTTGGATGTCAGCTTCCCAAAACAATGTTAAAAAATGCTAATTGATTCCATAAGAAAAATTCCGAATGGGAAATTTTGAATTTCTCTGTTAGAACACACTCCTGCCCAGTTTGCTGTGAATAAAAAAGGTAAAGCCTCCTTATTTCATGTTGGTATTTCAGCAGGAATGCATATCAGCAGTTGAAAATGATGTTTTGGTTTCAGGAGGGAGCTTGTAGTTGTAGGGAGAAGTTGGTTTGGGTTGTGCAAAGAAATAAGAACTGAATTGTACAGGAGTGTGTCAGGCTTCCTGCCCCTCACATTCCTCCTCGTCCCTTGAGTGTAAAAAGCATTTTGGGGCCGACTGGAGGCTGAGGCTGCCTTTGAAGAGCCACTGGTGGTACTTGGAGTGTGTTACCCAGCAGTGCTGCCAGTGCTTTTGATGAGGGTCAAGAACTCAAATCAGTGTCTGCCAAGACAACCCATTGCACAGGGGTACTCGGGATCACTCCTGCTTTTTACTTTGTGTTTTACTGGTACTTAGCAACGGGTCTGATACACTTTGTTTTTCTAGAAAGGAAATCCATGTGTGAATTCCATTTAACTGTTGTGTGGGGCTGGGAACACAACATTTTTAACACCTCTTTGCAGTCTTCATGAGGTTGTGGGGACCAGGTTGAATTATATGTGAAATCTCTCCTATATTCGTATTTTAATAGACTGCAGTATAAATAATTAGGAGTGTAGAGGGGAAGAGAAAGAAGTGACAGGTAAATTATTCAACAAGTATTCACCTGTATTTTTAGCTCTGAGACTTACAGGGTAATATTTCTGTAAAGACAATTTTATCTGCAATTGTCCTGTTTCCAAAAATTACAGTTTCAATCTACTGAATTGATTTCCCTATGTTTCGTGTATCTACCATCCAGTCTGTATTGATGGATGTGACTAAATTAAGGGGTAAAACTGTGTATGTTTTCTGTGTCAAATGACATACTGTATTCTGTAGAATACAACAAATCAGCAGCTCAGGAGGGAACAAAAATTAGAAGTGGGAGGAGGAAAATATAAGCTTTTTAAAAAAAACCCCGTTTAGTAGTACCAGTACAGCATTCAGTAATTACAGTAATGATTAAACTTGCCCTACCACATTGTTCCACTGTCTGATCACTCAGGATCTTTCTAGAAATGGAAGTCACTCACTAAAATTTCTTTGCCAAGGCTTGGAAATAATATTTATTGGTAGAGATGGTTTTCCCTTCTTTTAAACAAGTTGTTTTATTTAATAAGGCATTTGATCTCATTTTGAATTGGGATTGCTCCTGTGTCCCAGGACGCCTGTTAGGATTCAGTTGGCATCTTCTTAAATATAAAGCAGATTTTATCATGTGCCACTCAACAGGAGCAGATATTTAATATTTCGTATTGGGAGGGTAATTTCTTTGTTAAACTGTGCCAGAGCCAAATCTGCTTTTATTTTCCATTAAATTATATTAAATTTATCCTTCTTATTTTTAAGTTGTTTATAAAGGGAATGCTTTCCTCAATTCCAATGGTGTTGCAACAATTGAAAGGTGCCTGAATTTTGACTCAGAGATTTGTGATGATGGTGACACAAGTTCCTATCTTCATTCTCTAAAGGCTTAGTTGTGTACCTGAGATTATTTTACTCGTACTTAACATCTCAGTAAAAGGTTTCTTTTTCAGATGGAGTTTAAATTAGATATATTTAAGTACTTTTACAGAAGGTTATTATTAAAGCTTCTATTTGGGGGGGCAGTCAGTGGAGGAACAGGTAATCACTGTAGACATTTGGACTGTTATTTTTCTGTCTTGCAAACCTTACTTGAAGAATCTGGAATCAACTTTGATGTGTAGAACAACTACGAATACATTCAATCTAACATAAATTTCTATGACCAAGCTTATCTGTCTTTGAACTTTTCCTGATGATGAACTAATTACCAAATCTCTCAGTATGTCATGTATGCACAGAACTCAACCGTGTTAAGCTTAAGACATGTGTGAAGTATATTACAGTGATTTTTTCCAAGATATTGGTCTTTTCTCGAAGGCTCTGGGAAAGCCTTCTCCTGCCTGGGGGTTGTGTTTTAAACCTGTCCAAGAAAGGGCTGGTCTACAGCACGGTTTGGCAAGCCTGACCTATCCCCAGGGAGCACTTGGCTGCAGTGCTTAACAAATTTCCTAGAAGCAGATTTGCTTGGTGATTACAGGAGTTTCATAGAGCTGGAGAGCTGGAGCCAGCCTGGGCCTGGTTGTGAGGAGGTGATGAGTAAAAGTGGAGTAAGGGTATAAATGCTGAACACCACGAACAGAGTTCAGCTGAGTCAGGGAGGCTGTGGGGAAACCAAAGGTACAGTAGCTTTAATTACTCAAAGAAACCAAATTTGAGGCCAGGAGCACTACAAGCCAAAAGATGAACTCATGCAGAGTGTCAGGATTTGGGGGTATTTGAAATCGATTAGTATCAAACTGTGGGCAGTGAATGGCTTTGAAAGTGCGTTTGGCATGAAGCTGTGAAGGCCAGGCTTGGCCTGAATCCATCTCAGGACACAAACTGAGAGTCAGCCTAGAGGTACAGTAAATACAAACTTTCCAATTTAAGAAGTTAAAATAACTTTACACTTGTGTCACCAGAAGCTAAACCTGCAGATTTTCCCTTCGTGAACTTTCAGGGAAGGAGAAGGATGTAATAGAAGAGGCAGAAGGGCTGGTAGTAAAACCAACCTATTGGGATGTCAGGAAGGTGTTGGCCACACATCAAAAACATGGATTTCAAAGAGGCAGAGAAGGCCATAAATTGTTTTTGACTTGGTGTTTATCTAAAGCAATTGCCAACAATAATTAGTGGAGAGCACAATCTGAGCAAGTGCTACTCAGATTTTCTTCCTTCAAACCATGTTTTCCTTGTTCAATCTTAAGAAACACACTGTGCTTTCATGGTAGGAATCAAAACACAGATAAAAGTAATGAAGTAATTCTAAACTTGGTAAAGCAGCCTTTGTTAAGTTTCACATAATAAATTCAGGCAATCAGCAGAAAAAAGTTTATAAGCCATTTCTGTGGATGACTGAGGGCAGGTTTGTCAGAGTGTACTGCAAAGGAAGCTTTTCATGACCTCCTTTGTCTTAAAGTTTAAGCATAAATTTAAAGCATAAAGAAGGCCCAAAAGGGAGTCTTTGTGTAATTTATGTCCCAAAATACTGACATCTCTCTATTACTTCTGGAATTTATATGATTCTATTCTCAATATCGTGTTTCAGATTCTGTGTTTAAGTTGACTCTTCCCATTGGTGACTTTTTAAACCTGAAGTTCAGAAAAACCCAAGATTTCTTCCACCAGTATTTTGTAATAATTTTATTCATTTATCCTGCATTGGCCTCAGGTGTGTGGCATGTCCTCTGACTTTCTTGAAAGAGTTTTTTAGCACTGCAGAGCCAATTTTCCTGACACACAGCAGCTATATAACATTATTATATAGCAGCCGGAGCATCAGTTGGATTCATAAAAATAAGGAAGTTTTAACTTGTTCAACAATGCTCTGACATTTATGATTCTGGATAAATTAAGTCACGAGGGGTCTGCATATGAACATAACAAGATTCAACTATGGTGTGTGTATTTTTGAAGAGGAATTCCTTTGAAGAGGAATTTCATCATACCCTCCCAGTTAGTGCTTGCGCTGCTCTGTCAGACTACAGAGCTTGGGGTGGACTTGAAGCAAGGGCGTATAAGCTCAGGGTGCTAAAGAAACCCAGAAACTACAGGGGAACTGAGGGGGAAAAGCCTGGAGGTTGCTGGATTTAAAGCACTTGTCCCAGTTGGTGCTGGTGGACTTGGCATGGAGTGCAATGATAGCAACTCCCTTCTGGTTGGTTCTGTGGGCAAGTCTTCCCCAGACAGTTTCACTTCTGGCAGTGAGCTCCAGCAAACATGAGATGAATGTGAATTTTTAACTACAGCAGTGAGGCTGTGTTCAGAAGTGCTGTATATCACCATTAGAAATGTGTGATGCATGGTTTATTTTTTCACACGCCGCAAACACAGGTTTTGTTTCCTGACATGATTCAAGAGCTCTGTAGCTCAGCTCTGCTTTCATCTGCAGATTAGTTTTCTTACTCCATGCAGTTTTCATTATGCATAGTGAAGTTAGTGGCATAAATTCAGGTCACGGTGGACGCTGGACATAACTAATCCCTGTGCTGTCTGATTCCCCCTGCAGTGGATGAAGGTCGTCTGAAGGAGCTGGGCAGGGTGAGAGTCCTCCACAAGAGAACTGTGATGCCTTACAGTGTGTACAAGAAGAGGAGGAAGGGGCCAAGCGACGAAGCCAGTGTTCAGCAATATGCAAGTCTGGTTGGACAGACCTGTTCAGAAAGAATGCTGTTGTTTAGAAGCTGAAAACTCATTAAAATGGCATTTCAATGGCGCTCCGTTTTCTTGCACTGCCGCTGGATGATGTGAACCATAGTCGTGTGTTGGTGTGCCCACTCATAGCAGTCTGAAGTACAGGTTTATATCCAGGCCTGTGTGAGTACATGGTACTGTCTATAAAGGCCAGCTCCAATAGATCTTACAATACAGCAAGGCTTTAGCAATATGGGTTTAGAAAAACATGCTTGCAATATATTTTAATTAAGTAGTTCTAGCCTTTCTATGCATTATGAATAATTCTGAGTATCTAAGCAAAATGAAAAACAGGTGTCTTGTCTTTTGGTTTTTTTTTAGAGATGAAGGTTGATTGAATCTAGATTAACAAATTAAATTACAAATGTTTTCAAGTAGCACCTTGGATATCTGTCGTTAAAAGTTGCTGTGACATTGATGCTCGCACTTGTATGAAATGTGCTGTTACTTTCTAATGTGAAATCTGGCTTGGTTTGGTTTGATTTTATTTCACCAACACGTTTCAAAAAACAGGAAGAAATTATTTTCACGGCACATTCTTCATTTGTTTAAAGCTGTAGGTTGGTGTCTGAGGTCCTAGTGAGTGTAGGAGTTCCTAGCAGGGGATGCAGTGCTTTGAAAACTTCCCCCCTCCGAGAAGGAGCAGAACAGTTGCACTATAAATATACCAAAGATAAGTAGCCAAGTGGCACAGTGGTTTTTGGTATAAGCCTTATCCTTTGTCTGAAGAGAAGGGGGGATTTTAATGCACATCACTAATGTGAGATAGAGCTTGGAAGGTTTATCCTGTAGCTCTCGGTGCACATTTTACAACTATGCTGAAAAAAACAAATACAAACCTGAGGTACCACTGCTGGGGTTTGTTGCAGTTCATTTTCCTGCAGAATTGTACGGGAAGGCTTCAATATCCTCTTCCAGCATTTTTTCTGACTGTTTTGTTCATGGTGCAGCAGCTCATGGTTTAACATCTTTAATAATATTTTAGTAAATACTTCTGTTGTAAGCACAGGAAGTTGTGATCCTTTATGAAAGCACTTTATTGTCTCATAAATGAACATTGTCTGTGTCCCTGTCGGGTCATACAAGTTGTAGGAATTTGGGGAAATAACATTGTTGTATAACTCAGTAATGTGTTACAACATGGTAACATTACCAGTGCATTTGTGTTTCTTATCTTCTGGGATAACAGGAGCTGGTATTTACCTTGAATCATCCTGAAGTTTCCTGTTAACCTTTGCACAAAGATTTTTATTGAAGGGTATGTGGGTGGTTTTCCCCCAGAAAGGAACCAAATTCATTGTTACCCTCTGAGAGTTACATCTCACAGAATCACAGAATCACATCTCCTATCGTTCATGAGCTGAATAAAGGAGCCAAACCTTGGGCAATGTTATTAATGATTAATTTTTATGTGGAACAGACATAAGAATCTGGGAAATCAAATGCATTGCAGATTTAACTTTTTTCCCCATTCCTGTTTGATCAATGTAATATTATTGATACAGAGTTCAGCTTCAACAGTAACTTTAAACAGAAGTTGCGTTTTTTATTAATTGGAGTGTATTGCATGGATCTACTCCCAGTCTGCAACAAAGCTGGTCATTGCTGTCAGCATCATATCTGGTATGTGTTTATCTGTTCCCTGGGACTGAGACATTTCTCATTTTCCTGTGTCTTATCTCAACCTATAGCCATGGGAGAACCACTAAATAATACTCATGAAGATGGTTATGAAGAGCTCCTTTCTGTGGAGAAAATCCTCTTGCCACTCACTGACTTGTCCAATAACATCTTCTGCCTACACAGTGTGTTCAAAAGTGGCGATGCCCATGTGGTTTGCAACCCAAATAAATGAGAAAACCTTTTTAATATGATACAAAATCAGTTAAGAGGCTCAGAGGAATTCCAGTAGGGCTTGCAAGATCTTAAAGATTATCAAACCCATTAAACGATGGCCTCACTGAGCTCCTGGAGAAGTTAAAGTTTCTGTTAAATTTCAAGGGAGCAGAATTAATGTCCCCACTGAGAGTTCTTGGAGAGCTCCATGTTTTCGTGCCCGTATTTGTCACTGATATGCCTTGTATTAGACTTTTATCTGATGCTCTGTTTCTCTTGGGGAGCTTTTAAGGACTGCAGTTAAAGAAAAGTGAGATAAATATAAAACTGAACATTGAGTACAGCTTGAAGTTGTCCTGGTCAATGTAAATGACCATTTCCTGTGAATTCTGAAATGGTGCTTTCCCTTTCTGACCTCCACTGGAACTGCAGCACCACGGAAAACTGGGCTTCTGACTCTTTACTCAACTGTACTACATATTTATATTTAACAAAAAAGTCAACATTGAGATTAACTCAAAAGCCAAGAGTTCACCTGATGTGGTTTGCTGAGATCTGACTCACTTTAGTGTTATTTTAGAAGGAAAGTGGTGCAGTATTTTTCGGGACTGATTCCTCTGTCCCTGTTTTAGAACTGGGATGGAGGCTGAGAATGAAGTTCTGTAAATTTTGCCAGTGACTTCAGTGGAGCTGAAAATTCACCACTATTACAATTTTATTTGAGATGTTGTCATTGAGTATTACTGTATTTGGAGGTATTTAATTTAGTACAAACTATTTTATAAGCCTTTTTTATTGATGTAGCTGGTTTGTGAGAGAGTTAATCCCCAATGTAAAGTTGCCTTGTTCTGTTTTCTGATGATAAATGAGCATAAAACGACAGTAAGAAAATACAGAGTTTTCACCAGTGCTAAAAAATACCTTTTTTTTGTTTAATTGGAAATAAATGGAGAGCTTACTCATTTCCAGCATCAACACATTTCAGTAAATGCAGAAGAACCTGCATGTTCGTTTGTAATTGCTTTTCTGCAAGACCTGTTTGAGTTGCAAGTATAGAAAATAAAGTTGTTTCCAGTCTCTGTGAATTATTACAAGAAGTAATAGCTCTGAGTGTGACTTCTGTATTAGTTTGTAGGAAATCCATTATCCTGGAGGTTGACCAGTGAGCAGCAAAATCAGAGTCCATCAAGGAGTGGCAGTGGGATATATTCAAAATCAGTGTTCAAAATCATGCTCAAAAGACGTGACCATATTTTGGGACTAGATTGTAGTTCTAGCTAGACAGATTAATGAAGAGATTATGTTTGAAGTAGAATTTATACTTCTTGTGTGAGTAAAATAATGGAGACAAGGTAGGACTAGCTATTTATTTGAGGTAGGCTGGTATTTCCAACTGATTGAATAAAACCATGTCTCTGAATAAAGGAGCCAAACCAGCAACACAGAAATTTGGATTATGTGCACAAAGATAATGTAACAGTGGTCCATTTCCTGGCTGAATGAAGCAAAATTCCAGCTGATTCTGGATTCCTGAATGAGACTTTTCTTGAAGCCCAGTTGCCACCATGGCTCAAAATGTTTGTGAGACTCTTTCCGTTCCACTTCTCTTTTGGAGTCTCCATGTATCGATCTTCTTGAAGTTCTGTGAATTTTTGCCAGGTGATCATTCTGAAGCTCCAGCCTCATCAGCCACGTATTTCTGAATTCCTTCTCATCCTGATTGTCCCAGATAATCCTTCAGACATGTATTGTGTTCTCTCCTGATCAGCCTTTCCATCTGCACTGCGCCCCTCAAGCCTTAATGGCTCTTCTTGCTCATTCTGTCCCAGCCCTGCTACAGGAAGGGTGTGTTTGGAGGGGTGGAGACAACATTTGGGGCAGAAATCATCACCACATTGCAGGGAATTCATCAGCGTTTCCTGAAGCAGCACAGCCACATCTTGTACCAAATACAATTATAGAACTGCACCTTCAGAGCCTCTTGCATATGATCCCACATACTGAGCATAAAAAAAAAAGCCAGATTGTTTCCACTTGCCAAATGATTTGGGGTTTTTTTTTAGTTAGTCAAAGTGGTGGAGAGTTTCCAAGCCCTGAGTGTGGCTGTCCTTAGGAGGCCAGGGCAGTGAGCCACGTTTATCCCTTAGGATTCACCATCATCCGAGGAAGGGCTGGTGATGACCCTGAGTGACAGAGGGGGACTCTGGAGGTGGAGAACGAACAGGTAAATAGTCTCTAGTTATGAGACAAATACGAGCCTCACTAGGTAAATAAAAATGCACTGTGGAAAGCAAATAGCATAAATAACCCCATTTATACAGTGTTACCCATCTCTGTTAACCACAGCTGCTGCCCCACTGAGTGTTCCAGCTAGGTGGGGTATAAAAAGCTTATTTTAGATGAGGTTTTGTTGGAAAGCTCAGTGACTAAGTCTCCAAGTATACAAGCCCTTACTAAACAGAACTGTTGGGAATAAAACTGCTTAAGTGCAAAGATAATGGATGGTGTTAAAGGGTGTTGTAGTATAAGCCAAAATGAATTTACAGGAGCAGATGTGCAAGGGTAACTCCCGCTAAATGTAGTGTCCAGGTGCTGGCTGTGGTTAGTGGGTTCCTAAATTAAATACTATTCTATAAGTTAATCTACTAAATGCATTTTATAGCACATTTAAAGCTCATCTTGTGAGAGCTTTGCTTTCTAACAGTATTAAATAGGAATGTAAATGGATTAAATTAACATATAAACCAAAGTACAGCATGTATTAATGCTCTCTGTACTAATACAAAGCACTCTGAACTCTGAACAGTGGCTTTTACTGATCATCCTAGACAAGTAGCAGCTCAGAAGCTTTCTGGCTGTGTCCTTCATGGCTATGTTTTACTGTTTTGATGTTTATTCATTTCCTTATTATAACTATTCCCATCAGATTTTTGTGCTTCCCATCAGTTATTTCCACTTCACTTTTGACACATAATACGTGTGCCTGCCAAAAGTCCTGCTGAGAGATTGCTATCAGGACAAAAGAAAGTGTTGGAAAGTCTGTTAAGTAGTGAGAAGAGAGAAGAGTCCGCAGGGACAGTCAGTCTGCAACCTTTGTGCTGCAGAAAAAGCAGGATTTATTTATGATTTAGTCTGCTGCGGGCTTTAAAATAAATGTGTCAGATTTCATTCGTTTCCCTTTGTCTGTGACATCTGATTGCCATTGTCCAGGAAGAATCAATGGGGCATTGTGGAATATAAAAAATAAATTAAGGTCAGGGAACTGCATTGATGGCAAAAAAGCTTGAGCTGAGGAATGAAATCACATGGATTCTGTTGGAATTCTCACTCAGTGTCGACATAAGAGCTTCGGTTGGGTGGGGGTTCCAAAAAGTGTTTGCTGCTTCTTCCCCGTCTCCCCTTCTCCAGGCTGGAGCAGAGCAGGAGCACTCCACCATCCCTCAGGGAGCAGAGCATCACTGTTTGCATTGAACTCCAACAAAGCTCCTTGGACTGATTTTGTGCAGAAAATACTGAGATACTGCAAGTCTTTATACCAAATATCTATTTTTTTCCTTCTGCTTGGCCCTGGTTAATTTGTCCTGCTTGAATGTGTAGAACCATCACTGAGGTTCCTCTTTGCAACAGCACCAGACCTTTTTGAAGATTGTTGTGTGTTCTAAACTCACCAGTCCCAAATACCTTTCCAAAGCTCATGTTTTAAAGATGTTTTACTGAGCTTTTTTACGTATTCTCCCACTGTTCCACGTTTTTAGTGTGGTGCTCCAGTAATCAAAGTAATAATTATTTCAGTGTTTTACATCAGCAGATGAATGTTGCTTTTTCAGAACAGTGACTGTCACTAGCTAACTGATATTTCTGTTTAACACAGATCCCTCTTTGCAGTTTATCTACCACACTTCAGTGAAATATGGTGAAGAACCAGCCCTTACTATGCCAGTAAATGTAATTTTTTCTCTCCTCGACTGCTCTGAACCTGCAGCCACCAGATGGCATTTCCAGCCTGTGCAGGTCATTGCAGCACTAACGTCACTTCTTGTCAGAGTATCCAAATTTTCTGAATCTCTGTTATTAACATCTCACTCTAAGTTTAATTTTTTACTCTGTTCTTAATTGTGGTATGGCAGGAAAAAAAAATATTGTCCGGTGGGCTTGGCAAAGGTCTGTGATGTGTTAGTTAAATGGAGCACAAATTTGTTAAAAATTGGAACTAAGAGCTATTTCAAGACAAATAGTCTAGACTTTATAGCACTAAATTTACTAGCTTCATTATAATACCAATATATTCCTGAAATTTAGATCCACAGGACAGCTAAGGAGGGGTCAGCTGGCAGAGTTACCTGTCTCAAAATACTGTTGGGTGTTGCTCCTTTCCATATTCCCATCAAACTGCAGTCAGAGCATTAATAAATGCATCTATTATAAATCACACACTGTTTGTTGCATGCATGTGGCCTTGGAACAGCTAAATCAGTGCATCTCAGGAGAAGTGCTCTCCAAAAACGAGTTCTCTCACGTGTGCTGGTGTCAGGAGTGTGTCTTGCTCTCACTGACAGTGAACTCAGCACTTGCACTCTCAGTTACTACTCAGTTACAGCTTGTCCACGGCCTGGCTAAGGGCCTCTCTTTTCAAAGTCAGCTGATTTTTAAGTCAAACACAATATTTGATTTAGAAAAACCTCAGTTCACACCTGCCCCCCTGCGAAAAGAAGTCTTTTCACCGACAGTAGATGTCTTCGTGGGTTTTGCAGTGCATTGATTGTGAAAGCTAAAAAAATTCAAATGTGGATTTTTTTTCCCCCACTTTCTCCTTATCCCTCCTTCATTCTGAATCTTATTTTTCTGTCAGGATTTCTTTCTCACCTGTGCAGGTAATAAAATGAAGTCAAAATGAGCTTTCTAACAGTGAACTAAGAGATCAGGAGACTGCAACACTTTATTGCCAAGGGCATTACAACCCCTTTGCTTTGTGCGGAGTATTAGTCTCTGTTGCTCAAGATGAAAGCAAAAACAGATCAGCTGAAAAAAAAAGCAAGCTTCCCAATTTTGAGTCACTTGTTATTTTTCATGCAAATACATTATTGCAGTGCCCAGAAACCTGGGAGAGGCTTTGCTGCATCAGCTGCTGCGCGTGTCCTCAAATTGAGATTATCCTCATCCCTGAAATTTTTGCAGTCCGTAAAATCCCAGATGTCTTGTACACACTCCTTACTACGGTGGCTGCAGCAAAGGTGGGGAATAACTGTGTTCCCTGGGCAGGGAGATCCCCCACTAGACCAGGTTGCTCAAAGCCCCATCTTGCCTGGCCTTGGATCAGGCGACTCCCTGTGTTGTTACTGACACCCTTCACTTCAAATCAGTCCCTGCTCCAGGTGGTTCTCACACCTCCTGTGTTCATGGTCCTGTTTAACAGGTTGGGAAGATTCTAGGAGCCCAGGGCTTGTAATGAAATTGGAGCTTCTGTATCTTCTTCTGGTCAGTTTTTAATATATTTAACCTGTATTTTTCTTTTATTGCCTTGTATTGTAAAATAAAAAATAGTTACTATTTACACAATGTGGAAAAGCAGAACAGTTAAACAGAAAAATGAGACTTGCTAAAATTACAAATGGACATTCCTGAAATGTCAGAACTCTCCTAACAAACCCCCCACTCAACCCAAAGGCCTGAAGTTGTCAAAATACACCTCGCGTTTGCAGGGAGTTGTGCACTTTGTATGCCTGAAGATGCTGATGCTTTCTAACAGCTGCTTTTCTATTCACATCTGCTTTGTGCCTCCTTTTTATTGTTGCTGTGTCCACGGTGTTTCTGTTGCACTTACGAGCATCTTCCAGTTCTTTAGACTTAGAAATTGAGACATTCCTCCACAGCAGTAGTTCAAAAGCACATCCAGCCAAGCTCGGTGTGCTGTTCATCATTACCTTGCAGAGTGACCTCGAAGGAACACAGTGACATTTCCAGTGGATAATCTATTGATTCGTGGGAGAAAACAAAGGCAATCAGCAGGAGGGCTGTAATTGTTTCATTAAGTCCTCTGAGCAGCACGGCTGTACATTGATCCAAAATGCCACGGAGCTACAGCTTCACCATGTCATGACTCTCCCCATGGGCACCTTGTTTTTCAATTTGCTGGTACTTGAAACTGCTTTGACAGACACAACATCCCATCCCTGAATTGCTCTGGCTGTGGCCAGGTAAGTGACTAAAACCTCGGCAGCTGATTGAGAGCAGTTTCCTACCCTTCTGTATTTATTGAGGGCTTTACAAGTGACTCCACGTCTCTCAAAAGTAAGGTCAGGGAAGTCAAACATCCATGTCTGGCCTTAACCGAGTCCAAGTGCTCTTCTCAATGGGCTCCGCTGAGAATATTCATTTTTTCTTACTCTGCATCAAGCAGAAATTATGTGATGGCTTTAAAAGCCAGCAGGCTGTCCTTGTCAGAAGTCCTGCAATCACAAGTGATGCGTAATAATAGCTGAATATTTAATAAAACGTTCAATTCTGACATTAATAGTTGGATATTTAATAAAAAGTTTGACTCTGACATGAGAAGAAAGCGATTTCCCAGTTCCTCTTGCAGCCAACGCCTGGGATTCTTGTCAAACCTCTCTATACTATTGTTCATTAGTGTATTTTATAGTAAGTAAAATCAGGTTTACAATCTCCTGGACCTTCTGGAGGTATACTACAGATACAGTGAATAATTGTCCATGCATCTTGTTTTTACTGGAAATAAAAGTCCTCTGGATCAAGACACAACCATATACCAGAGCCAAATCCTTTGAAAAATGTTGAAGTTGGGGTGTAACATGAATTTTTAAGCTCAATGCTTTGTTTTAACTGTTGCCTCTGACCTCAGGAGTTCAGCAGAATAACAACATATCTTGGGACTTCACCTCTTTTCTTAAAGTTTTTACACATGTCCTCGTCCCTTTTCCTTCTGCACACCTGCACTAGTCCCAAAGATCTCATGCTTGTCGTACTTCTCAACAGTTTTACCTAAAGAAATATGTGTGGAAAGATGGTATCTGGCCATTAGATGCATTATCTGCAATTTCACAGGGTTCTTGCTGAGTTAATCTTTCTATTTTTCAAGGCTCGTAGTAGTAAGAAAGGCCATAAATTACCTGCAGTATTGTTTTTGTTGTTAACTTGAACTAAGAAAAATGGGAGGCTTTTTGTGCACCAACTATTTGCTTCGTTGCCTGCAGTTTTTTGTAAGAGTCTCCTTTGGGGGGGGACAAGGTGGTTGTATTTGAAATAGAAAATGGCAGAATGGCCAGAGCAGTTAAATTTCTTCTCAAGATGATGGTACAAACCTTCACCAAATTTCTAATGATTGGGATGTTTATAGCTTGAAATATTTTACACACATGTTCCAAGTTTGCATCCACAGCATTTGTTAAACCAACAAGTCTGTAGCAGACACGACAGCTACCATCAGGAAACTTGTTTGACAGTTTAAACAGGCAGCATCTGTGTTTCCTGCATTTCGTAGTACACAAAAAGAACGAGGTTTGCCCATAGCTCAATTAGTTCAAGATGTTGTCGCATGGTGGAACTCTGTTTTGGAGATGTTTAGAAAAAAAAAAAAGTAATTGAAAAAGGGATTTTGCTCTTGTATTTGGCTGAGTTTCATCAATATCACCTCCTCAGTGGAATATTACTGAGAGTAGTTGGCTTGAATTTGGGGAATTAAGATAAATTGCTGTTCATCAGGTCTGTCCTCCTGTGCTTCCAGCTACGTCTTTGTTGAAAGCGAATTTAGGATTTTCACATTACAGAGCAACCTAAGGGATTTGAGGTGGTGCCACTCTTTTAAAGTAAAACTGGAATCATCGGGGTTGTCAACAAAAGGAGCAGTTGCATTGCAGGGCTTGTGCTCAGCAGAACACATAAACACATGCTCAAGGCTAAACCCACGAGGACTGTTTTGATGAGGTGGACTCCACGAGAGCCAGGACACCACAGTGTGGTCCAGCGTTGCAATAGAGGACATAAAACACTTGGGGTATCATTATAAGGATTGTGTTTTGGCTTCTGCTTCAGGATTTTCCAGATTTGTGTGGCTATAAAGAGCTAAGAGAAAATGAAAAGTTGATCTTCTCTGACAATGTCCCTTCAACTCACCTAAAAATCGTGTGGAGGGGAGAAGTGGGAAGACTTTCCCAGAAGCAGTAATGGTGGATCCAGCTGCGATAGCGGGGCTGAATGATATCTGAGCCCGTGATTTCATCTGCTGGCTTCAGGGAGGCACTTTGCAGGGCAAGATATTATTCAGTGTGTTGTGTCTGAGCCTCTGGCTCGTGCCTCTGGCAACATGAGGTACCTCCGTGTACAGGAGCAGGTTTTCCATGGGCTGTTGAGCTGTGCCGTGGTGCCGGTACAGCGACTGCACTCTCTGGTGAATTAGCCCATGAATGCACCAGTTTTGTGTCAGTGTCTTTGCTGGATGTCTGCTCAGAAATCCTTCCCCACACATCCCTCTGGCTTTTTTAATAGAGGACATGCAGCGAAAATCATGCAGAGTTATTTGAAAATTTATGGCCTGACCTAGTATTATCTCTGGGGAGTACTCCTTGGGTCAGTCAAAGTGAATGAAAACCAAATGTGTCTGTTTTTCGTGTTTACTCTTTCCATAAACACAGCACATATGCAGTGTGCAGCTGCTATCCTGAAAGGCTTTTTTCCCCCTGGTATTTGGGGGATCTGTACTTTAAGAACATATTCTGTTGATAGTGCTGTAGAGAGAACAAGTGATGCTGGACCATTTCACAAATCATTTATCAAACTTGTCTGGAAGAACTTCAAGTAAGGTAAGACAACAATGAAGTCAGAGCTAAGACAGACAGTACACAGTGTGTTTGAGTAAATAAAAAGTAACAAAAAGTCAATGCCTTTCCCCTCTGCTTCTATCAACTGCAGAAGAAATGAGATTGAAAGGTACAGAACATTTCCTTGGGGGAAGATTACCATTTATTTTTATTGATTAGGGCTCTCAGGCTGTGACCTCAAGCACTCCTGGCAGTTTCTTCCCCCTCCTTTACTCAGTCCTCACTGCTGATTTTTGCTCTGATGAAGCAGTTTGTAGTTCCCTTCAGCAGCCAAAGCTCCTCAGAGCCAGAGCTGCCCTGATGCTCCATTTTTGCTGCATTCAGGCCAAGCCTGACAAGAGCAATGTGCTGAGCCACTAAATCCTTCAAATGCACCATTCCTCCTGTAAAAAAAGGGATGATATTTAATCAGCCCCCCCAGGAGTTCTGGCATCCTCAGACAAGGATGCTGAGGGGCTGGAGCCTGTCGAGTGAAGGGAATGGAGCTGGGGAAGGGGCTGGAGCACAAGCCTGATGAGAAGCCACTGAGGGAGCAGAGGGGGCTCAGCCTGGAGAAAAGGAGGCTCAGGGGGGACCTTCTTACTCTCTGCAACTCCCTGAAGGGAGGCTGTAGCCAGATGGGGTGTCAGGCTCTTCTCCCAGGGAACCAGCAACAGGACAGGAGAAAACAACTTCCAGCACCTGGGGAGGTGTAGGTTGGATATTAGGATGAAATGTGTAGTTTAGGTCAGGACGACTGAAGTGCTTGATGGGTTCATGCAAGATTTCAAGACTTCTAATCTTATGGCAAGTCAATGGTATTTTTGAACTGAAAGTGAAGGAAGACTGTATTTTGTACACATGTGCAAGGTTCTCCAGACAAAAGTGGAATATAGGAACTTGCCCCAGCAGCATAACACTAACCAGCCTAAATGCTCATTCCCTTGTGGTTTATTCCATTTGTTCCTTCAGAGTATGAATGAAAATGTCCTTTCTTCCAGGTATTTTTGATACTGTTAACCACATGTCTGGTTAGTGGGATCTGTAGAAGATGATGGGGATGGATGGAAAAGAGCATTGAAGTTTCAAGGGAAAGACACACAGTGCATGCAGTGAGAAACCAGCCCCACAGCTGTAGGACCCGGGCAGAGTGTGTGGCTTTTCAGCTGGCAAAGTGTGTGAGTCCTGTTGCCAGAGCCAACACCAGGTATCTCGTAGCTCTGGGTGTGCAGTTCACTGAATCAGCTGGTGAAGCACAACTTCATCTTTGTGCAAGTTGGTGGGAAGCCTCAAGCTGGCTTTGAGCTGTTGGTTTTTCTTGTTCCCCACCCCCGAGGTTTCAGTGAGTAGCATTTATTAATCATGTCCTTCTCCCTCCTTTTAGCAGTATGGTATCCCTGCGAAACCACACCATTCTGGGGGTCGGGATGAGCCCTCTATTTCCTGCTCTCTTCTTGTCCCGACCCTGGCTGTGGGCTGAAGGGGAACATGTGGTGGGACCCACCAACCTGGGCGAAGTGCACATAATGAAACCCTTTCCTGGTTGAATAGGCTTGCAGAATGCCAACCAATTTCCCCAGCAGCCAGGACCTTTCTGAGTCATTCTGTATCCTTTTATTGCTGTTACCATAGCGAAAGACACTAATTCACCTCTGTGTGAAACTTAATAAAAATCGGCCCATCATTCACTTGTCTGTAGACCATTAGAAATGCTTGTGCTGATTTTTAGAGACAGGCTTTTTACAACCTATTAATCCACTGGCTAAAGAGCTGGTTATCTCATTCTCTTGTGCAGGATCTTTACAGGGCACTGAGGAGTCACTGTACTGGTTTTGACTACAGTTGTCAGGAAATAGGCAAAAAGGCTCACAGTTACTGTGGTTTAATTTAAGTGCCAAAATTACCTTTAGGGTGACTGTTCTTTGCTCTTCAGAGGAGAATGGAGCTGCCTGGGAATCTCCTGCAAAGTACTGAGAACACTAAACTGGCCTGACGTTAATCAGAAATCATCCTTCATGAGCTAAGTAAAAGGATCTGTTTTACAGATGCTGAGGATGCTTTTGGGGTGTTGGGCAAGTTAACAGGGGGGCATATGGTGCAGAGCCAGATTTCAAGTGACAGAGTGCTGTCGGTCAGTCTGCCAGGGTTGCAGAGATAAAATGCACTGAGTTACCCTTTGAACTGCAAGAGCTGCTTTTGGTTTGAAGGTGTGCAGACACTGATTATAAAGCCTTATTTCTTGGTGTTCTCCAAAGTTAGCCTGAAAAAGCAGGAGGAAGCCAACAGGCAGAAACAAATCAGTGTGGGAACGGGGATGTTTATTCAATAGGGGTTTTTTAGTGTCTTATTTTACAGCGACAATTTTTGGGTTATATTTTTTCTCACTGTGCCCGAACAGTGGTGCAATACATGAATGTTTCTCACGTTCAGACTAAGGCAGAGGCTCTCTCGCCTGCAGCCAGACTTGGATCCCTGCAAAGAGCTTCGTCCTACCCCCAAAACCCCCAGATCCAAGCCGTGGCAGGGGATCCCCCTGGCACGGGGTGTCTGAGCTGCGGCCAGTCCCCGGACCACGGCAGGGATCCCTGCATTGTGCTCCAGGCATCAATGCTCTCAATGGGATTAGAGTGGAGAAGGGGCGAAAGGCTGTGGGAAAACCTGCGTGTGTCATATTTCCCTCGTCTGCTGTCGCAGCTGAACGTCGCCACTCGGCCGACAATGGGGTTAAAAAAGTTAAGAGCAACTGTTGTGGTAGCTTGATTTTGAATTATGTATTCATGGATCTGCATAATAGCCTTTCAGATGGGGTATTGTTGTTTAAGGCACAATCTGAGAATTGTGAGAGGGGACTGGGAGGGCTGAGGGGAGAGAGAGGGATGGAGAAGCACAGAGGGTGAAAACGTGGAAAACTAGGACTTAATCAACGGAGAGTGACAAATTGTATGAAATGAGATTTTCTTCCCTGCTTACACTGTGCCTCTGGGACAAGTTTTCACTTGGAAATGCTGACTCCTCTCCCAGCCTAATAATACTTGTGTTTTCTCTCCTGGCTAAGTTCTTACAGCCCTAAGAGGGAATGGAGTGAAGCTGTAAATGCAGATACCTGCTCTGCTCATCCTTGCTCGCCCAGGTACTACTGGATTTTCCCGTCTCTATTGCAGGTAAGATGAACAATGAGCTTCCCTGGTTTGCATAATGCAAGGCTGTAGCGATCAGACACCCAGGAGAGGAGGACACGTGTTTGGAAAGGGACGAAGCTGTGAAGAAGCCAGAGGGGCAGGTTCACTGGCCAGTTTTAAGGAGACTCCCGATGCAGCCTTACTGACATTTTATGCAATGCTTGAGGACTTAACCTCCTGCAGCCATAGCTGTAAGATCCAAGGAAGAGGAGGGTATTTATCATGGCAGCCCCACAGTGCCTGGGAGCTGAGGCAGGGCTCAGCCTGGAGCCCTCCCTTTCCTGCTTCCTTAACGGGCACAACAGCGGGCTCCTAACACATTTTCTGAACAAAAATGATTTTTCTATTATTTACCCCGTTTTTCCCACACAGATTATGTATATAGGAAATATAACGGGAGAAGTATTTTCTCCCCCAAAGAGTCCATTCCAAAATGCAAGAGACTCTAATCATGCTGTGGTAGACCCTCCTCAAAGCCTTCAAGACCCTTGTTCAGTGTGCCAGATGTGCTCCTTGACTGGGAGAACACATTCCCTTTATTCCACAGCACTGGAAAGTTGAAGAATTTTCTTTCTGCTCCAAGTCAATGTACAATCTGCATGAATGTGCCCAAATAAACTTGCTGATTTGGCACAACGAGCATAAAATTCATTAGTAAAACATACATTATGAAGTCCCCAATCAACTAGATGTGGCCTGTGCTGCTGCTTAACAAACGTGCACATTGTCAGTTGTGACAGCCTCTGGAATGTGGCCCAAAGCTGCAGTGGCTTAAAGCACAGGGATTTTCCATAGCATCTATTTTTAGTAATTATATGGAGTCTGCTTAGAGTAATACCTGGACTCCTCTTGATGTTCAATGTATTTATTCTCCCTGTGAGGTCGGGAGGAATGAACACAAGCCAGTGTAACTGTGTTGTAGCTCTTTTCTGCTGAATAGCTGGAAACTGGGAAGGTTTATGCCTCTTTATAGGGCAGGCACAGCCGCAACACACGAGTTTGAGGCCTTTTCAATGCATTAGGGGCAATTAGAGGCATTTCCAGAAATGTTAGGTGGTTGCCTGCTATAGGTGGAGTTTAGACAGTATGTTTTTCTCACCCCTCATATTTTTATAGACGTTTTCCATGCAAAATATCACAGTTATGTAGATATAAACATAGTCCATTTTGCATAATGACACTTTTCATTCCCAGAGTTTATGAGCCAAGGACGAGATGCACTTGCTTTAACAGTTGCAAAGTGACTTTTTGGAAGCACATTGAAAATGACTTTGTCTTTATCCTCTCCTAGAGCACTGGCTACTGATTCAGGCCTGGGGTTTCCAGTTTGCTCAGTGGGTCTTGTGCCCACTGTAGAGCTCCACTCCTTATGTGAATTTACTCCTGTGAGCCCACCTGTGGCTCTGCTCTGTGGAGCTGCAGATGACTCTGTGTCTTGTAACTTCTTCCTTTTGTGCCATCTGGGCTGAGTTTTTCTCTCCTGCCACTCATGGCACCTTTTGGTTAGCCTTGACTGGTACTTTTTGAGTTAGTGCCTGTCTCCTGTGACTCACGTTTCACTGCCATTTGGCTTGTTACCATAGGCTGTCACTTGAGTCACTAGTGGATGAATAGGCTCCATCCAAACAAACAGGTTTTCCTTAGGTTGGATTTTTTAAAGCTGTCCAGACTCATCTTCCTGTCAGTCATGAAACCCTTTGCACATCTCCTTTCAGCTCCTTACATGCTTGACCAGCAGATAAATCCTCTGGCTTCCCTCAAGTTTGAGTGATGTCTCTGCATCATGGTGTCAGCCCTTTCAGCTACTGAGCTTGCTGTAAAATGCCTTCAAATAACATGTGGGCTTGTGTGTACAGCTGCTCCCTGCTCGTGCCTCTTATGGCACTCGATGAATTTTGGCCAGTACCGGAAAAATGAATGGTTTTACTGTTCTGTTGCTCGGTGTGAAGCTCTCTTGGGTTGCCTGGATCCTCCCTCTGAGATGTGCAGATATGGAAATCGGTGGCCAGACCCTGGCTCTGCAGGGCTGTTTGCATGGCTCCCTGCTCTCTCAGCCTCTGGAAATGGCTCCCTGGGCACATCCATGTCTTTCTCCTCCACTGCCACGACCTTGGAGATCTGTCACCTGTTTGCTTTGCCTGCATCCCTTGTGTTTTCTTCAGGATCCCTCTGGGACCAGCCTGCCTCCTTGCTGGTGCTTCCCTCTCCCTTCTTTCCCCCCCCACCCCTACATGCCCCAGCACAGTCTGTGGTTATGTTTGCTCTGCTCTGTAGCTGCTTTTTGGTGCTGTTCACCTGGAACAGGATTCTGCCCGTTCCAAGTGCGCCAGGGAATCCACCGTGAGTCATCTTCAGGGCAGGCACCTAAAAGGTCTTTGTGTCTGCTCGGTCCTGCTGCTGATGTTCTCCTAAGTAGAGTCACCTGTCTCTTCAGTGCTGTTTTTACCATGAAATGATACTTTGAGGGCTGGAGCAGCTCTGCTCTGGGAACAGGCTGAGTGATTTGAGGTTGTTCAGTCTAGAGAAGAGAAGGCTCTGGGGAGACCTTAGAGACTCTTCCAGTGCCTAAAGGGGCTCCAGGAGATCCGGAGAGGGACTTTGGAGAAGGACCTGAAGTGACAGGACAAGGGGGAATGGCTTCAAAGTGACAGAGGACAGGGTTAGATGGGATATTGGGATGAAATTCTTTACTGTGAGGGTAGTTGCATGGCCCAGTGGCTGCCCTGTACCTGGAAGAGTTCAAGGCCAGGCTGGATGGGGTTCTGAGCAATATGGGATAATGGAATGTGCCCCTGCCCATGGCAGGGGACTTGGAAAGAAATGCTCCCACCCCTATTTGGCAGACTGTTTTTTTTCTTTAAAATTAAACACAAAGCCCCAGAATGTTTTACTCTGCAGTGCCAGTATGCTTCCCTTATATTTCTCCCTTCTATTTCTGTAGCATGTGTGAAAAGAGTGATATCTCTCTATAGCCTCTTTCCTTCTGAGGTTGCAGAAGTCCCTGAACACTTTTATTAGGTGTTCTAGGGCTCATTAATCTTGGCAGTGGCACATCATCCATTTCTTGTCTCTTTTCCCTCATGCAAGAGAAAGAAATTCTACTTTCCTTTTCTCCTCTTTATTTCCCTCCTGGTAAGTTCTGGAGTCAGACTCAGTTCTTGCTTCAATTGCTTGCACAAGTGTTTTTACTCTGGAAACAAGTTATTTGGCAGTCTGAGTCCACATGGCTGAATCCAAGCTTGTGTTCTTATATGAGATGCAACAGTCAGAGCCTTTGCTATCCTTGTGTGTCCGTGACCCCTCAGATGTGTGGCAGTTATGTGTGAGAGAAGTCCACGCTCACAAACTATACACACTGGCTCACATGAGAACCAGGGCTCCAACACACAATCCAGTTTCCCTGTGTCAGCAGAGATTTGGGAACAAGCCTCACGTCTGCTCCTGTAGTGGTGCAATTCCCTTAACACAGTCTGCAGTGGGAGAGTGTTTTGCCAATTCTTACAACTTAGCCTTTTCTGTGGGCTAAAAGTATGTGTGGAATGAGCTGCAGTGCCCTCAGATGATTGTCCACTGAGATGTCCTTCTCCATGAATCCTGTGAGATGTCCTACTCCAGCCAGTGCTGACCACGAGCAGCTTATCCATGACCACTGTGGCCTACTCTCTCGTGGTGCCCATGGTTCCACACTTGTGGGCCTGATCCCTGGGTGGGCGTTCACTTGGGAGTTGGACTAGATGAGCCTGTGGGTCCCTTCCAGCTCAGAATAACCTGTGAACCTGTGCCACCTGGTAGCTATGCCAGGAGTTGGTTCACCTCCTTAAAGGGCAGTGGCTCTGCCTCAGTGAAGGTCTGTGCGTCACCCTGTGGGTGGCAAGCTCGGTTGTAGCCGTCAGGAGATACCTTGAGTCAATAACTACAGCGCCTGTATTCAGCCAAACCAGCCTAAATTAAGGCCTGGGTGAATCCTCGCTATTGATTCCCACTGCAGACGGGTGGTTACCATGGATTATGAGGGATTGTGACCTTCAAAAACTGGTTTGAATTACTCTCCCTCCTTTGCTTTTCTATGGACAGATCACCTAATCCCCTGGAGATCCCAATCAGCCTGAACAAAGAGTACTAGGTTTTCTGGAAAATGCTTGGCACACGAGGGATTTACTGCTGTGAGATGATTAACATTCTTGAGGTAATTTTAAATTAAATGAAGGGAACCATAGCATCAAACTGTAGCATTTCCAAGTAATTTCTGTAATGGAATATCATGCTTAGATGTCTGTGGCATGTTTGATTTCTTTTAGGCTGGATTTCTAATTTTATTTAAGCAGTGCATGAAGCCTTACAGCCAGAGGCCTGAGATGTGCTCTTTTGGAAAAGTATGAGTACCTCCTTGGCAACACTTGAGAGGAAAAATTTAGGCAGGTTGTAGTGCATAGGCCAACAAGCTTGTCACTCTGGATGTAGAAAATGAGGTCATAAAGGTTTCTTTTTTCCCTGCTATTTTAAAACAGATTGATGGGTGAAATAATATGCAGAGTAGCAAGTTGGTTTTGTAATCTGTATTTTCTGTTTGTTGACTATTGAAACACTTGTGAACGGTTTAAGGGAATCAAGGAAGTATGAAATGAGGAGAATATGTTACCAAATACTTGGTTTGCAGTGCTTTCTCTAGGCACTGCTCTCATGGACAATATGCTCTACTTGAACACCGTGGTACGTACATGAAATTTTTGAACATTACATTTCTAGTGTGAAACAGCATGTGAATCAAGTAGTCTGATTGCACTGATTTTAACTTAGGTTGTGCTGCTCCTGGATGACATTCATAACACAAACTTTGCGATGCAACTGCTTTGGAAAATAATACTTGATTAATTTAGACTGAAACAACCTAAGGAGCAGGAGAGGCTTCTTAAAACTCTGCTTTAAAATTGTGTATCAAGAGTTAAAGTGTAAACCCACTTGGATCAAGATAAGACTCTGGGGATCTTCAATAAAGATGAAAATGAGGTAGTCAGGAAAAGTAAACACTTGTTCATATAGAGTGCTAATGTACCTTTAAAAGCCAAAACTATGGAATCCTTATAGAATTGAACAAATACTTTTTTTTTTCTGCTAAGTGAGCTGCCTCTTTCTATATAAACTGCTTTGCTTGGTGTTGACTTAAAGCCACCTCATGAGCTTGGCATCTTTGACTCTCCCCTGGCTGCCACTCCAGGGACAGATCTCCCCTGGGTTTCCATGGTCCCTCAATGAGCAGCACTCCACTGGGAGAGCAGGATTGGCTGTAGCCGTGTCATTTCCCACCTCACAGCTTGGCTTTCCTTACCTTCACAGCTACTGTGTCCCAAAGTCATTGCTTTAAAATGATCCTCATGAGTTTGTTAACAGTTGTGGGTCAGTGAATCTGATTGCCAGAGGGATTTTCCACATAACTGATCACCTTCTCTTCCTGCCCAACAGTTGACCGTGAGAGTACTTTCACTGCAATGAGGTGACAGCCACGACCTGGTGCTCTGTTGTGATTTGTAAACAGATTCAGGTGCTTTTTTAATGCCAACAGCTGCAGACAGAAGCAGCTCTAATAAAAGGTGAAGTTAGCTAGATGCTGTACAAGTCATCCAGTGAGGGAATCATAGAAGTGTTTTAGAAAGGAGAGCCACAACAACATGTGTTTCATGGCATTGTACTCCATGTGCCGACTCACTTAACTCTACATCTGGGAACCTGAAACTGTGTATATCTGAATGTGAATCTGATCTGGAACTGTGTATAGCTGAAAATTAATCTTGCACTGAAATGCATTCATACTTGTGCAGTCCTGGTGGTTCAGAGCAGGATTTGTGAAAGTACACAGTGGTTGGAAATGAATGGGATTTGGACTCTTGAATCAATCAGACACTTGGAATATTTCTTTTAAGTGTTTCTTTTATTTTTTTTCCCACCAGACTCAAATCAGAAAAGCCGAAGTCTGATCTCCTCACCCGGCTTGTCTTTCCCTTCAAAGGCTGTTTTTACCCTAAGCCTGAATTTGGCTTCTTTGGCTTCATAGGTAGCAAAAAGTTGACTTTCATATTTTGACTTTCTACATAAGGACTCATCTGCCCTGAGATGTCACAATACACATGGCTTGAGAAGCAACTTAAAAGACCACATGGTAAAACTGGCTAACAATTCTATGCATTTCCCCCCATTTCCCTTGCTGTTTCACATGGAAATTTTCTCTACATCTTTCTTAAACACTACTTTGTAAACATCTGTGGCATTTAAGAAAGTATAGGGATTTGCTAACATTCCCCTAAATTTTTGCATTAGCTCTTTTGAAGGTGGAATGAACCTCAGGTAGTTAATTTTCTTCTCGGAAATTGTTATGAGATTGGATGCAAAACCACGAATATTAGGGTGAACGTGCCCTTTTAATTAATTGAACACATTGTTGCAGGGGATATTTTTAGCTGCTACCTTAAAAGTAAGCCAAAACCTATCAGAACGGTGAATGAATAATGTGTGCAAAGGAGAAATGGAGCTGCTGGGGGAATCCTGGTTTGGTCGGACCTGCTGGCGATGCAGAATCGCCGCGCATCCAAATTCCAGTTGGGACTTTTCATCTGGTACGACCACGTCTCTGAATCCCTGCAGATACAGTATTTGCAAACTTAATCAGGAGCAACAGGTTTTTCTCATGACCTATTGTATAGTCTCCCTTCTGAATGGGCTGTTGTGCCCTTGCATCTGCAGGCGGCTCTGGCTGCGGCATAAAGAGCTCGGGGCTGCCCTTCTGCCCCTCTGTATTTCACACTGGTGCCTAGGAATGGCACTACACATCTCTGCTTTCAAGTGACACCGAATGGGTCGTTTTCTTCTCTATTCATGGAGGATTTAATTGCCCTGCACATCAAAAGCGGGATATCCCCCAATTACCATCCTCCTGCCTAGAAAACAGCCCAACTGCCTATCTCGGGATGTGTGCCAAGAGGAGAATGAAGTGTCCAAACACAGGCCAGAGGAGCCAGGAAAAGAAAAGAAACTGGCACAGACGAGCAGGTGTTAGAGCACCTTTTTTTTTTTTTTTTGTGGACTTCCATCTGTGAATGTCTGCAGAATATTTCATCTCCTGGAACTTGTTTTTAGCAGAAGCAAAGGCAGATACAAAACTGCCTCTGACAACTGGCAGGGCTTGTACCCTTCCATCCCAGGAAAACTGAGTGATCTTTAAGGTGCCTTCCAACCAAAGCATTCTGTGATGCTCTGCACTGTATTACTTACAACTTAATGTTGCTTTAGCAGGGGATTTTTTTGCAAGGCGCTAGATGCTCCTGCCTTTAAAATGCAGCTTCTCTCCACCTCCTGCAGCTTTAGCTATTTGCCAGTTGTAAAGAATTATTTGATGAAGACCAGGTCAAACACAAACCATGTCAGGAACAGGGAAAACCAGCTTTCAGATTGTTGAATACACCCTTACAGACAAATAAATTTGATCTTTTAATCAGAAGGCACTTAATCCCACCTACCCTGGAAATTCAAACTCTTGAAATTCTATGTTGTTTTTTCCTCTTCACCCCCATTTCTACCAGGATTGCTTTTGTACCTGTTTTACACAACTATTAGATGATGAAGCTCTGTCTTGTTTGTTATGGATAGGGTTATTCTAATACAATAAAATAAAGATGACTGTGTTCCTACAGTATGGAAAGCTTCCCTGGATGTTTGCAAACACTTTCCCTTCCAGCTCTGTTGAAATGGAGATCTCAGCCAGAAATGCTGCTTTTAAAAGTTTGTCATCTCATATAGGAGTCAGGAAACTTTCAAGGCTGATTATAGAGATATGTCTTCAAAGGGAATTAGGAATTTAGAGGAGACTTCACTGGAGCTGCCCTGCAAGGCAAAGAATGCGTTTAAATTAGTAATTAACAAGGAAATTATTCAAACTGCCTAGAGGTTGCCTAGATAGGACAGTCTGGGAAAAAACTGGCAGTGACTTGAAACCTTTCCAAAGAGACTTCCAGACATGAAAATTGACTTCTGCTCACATCCCGCATCCAAACTCCTTCCAGGATGACTCGGAAATGCTTTGCCTAGTGGATACCACCAACTCTCCAGGGAACTGGCAAAGAGCAGGGGGAGCTGAGTAGATCCAAAAAGTGCTAACTCACACCATGGCAGGGCAGTAAGAGTCTGAACATTTGTCCATTCTTCTTTGATTTTATGATTCCCACCCTGCCTTGCTGTACCTCTGCTGGCACCACAGCCTGTCTGAGTAACAGTTCCTAAGTTTCTTTGGGGTGTGTGTATTAAAAAAAGCCCTGTTCACCAGCTGCATCTTCAGGCTGCTATCCTGGAAATCCTTAATCATGTTGAGTGCATGAATGGAGTCCTTCAGGGAAATGCTGCTGTTTGTGTGCTGCAGGTTAAGCCCAGCCACAGAGACAGTCAGTATTAGGGCTTCTGGTGATTTTCTTGCACATGTATGTGTGGCAATTTCAAGTGTCTGACTATAAATTAAAAGATTAAAAGTGAAGAAAATGGAGAGAGACAGAAGTGTTTTCAAGTTTCTTGTGGACGGAGGAAAGCACGAAGCGACAGGACTTTCATGAAGACTGTTTAAGCAGCTGGAAAAAATGCCATTTGTCAGAGAGTTATGATAGTCTAGTCTAGACAAGACGAGTGCCTGCTTCCAAATCCTGACAAATTAATGTGTGCTGCAACTTGGAAATATAATTCAGATTTTGACAGAGATTTCTCTTGCATTAGTCTGAGTACACACACATATGCAGCGGCATATGCACATGCAGAGGGAAAATTCCAGTTGGTTTACCTTGTGGATTTATCCCCGTGGTTTGTAAGGTGGCTATCTGTCACCAGGGCTACAAACATAGCAGGATGTTTGCAAATGCCCAATTCAGGGTAGTGGAAAGCCATTTTTTTTCCCCTTGGCACTAGCTGGAAACCCCATTAGCTGTCATTCAGAGCTGAATTACAGACAAGCAGGGAGGAAGCTGAGACATCACCTCACCAGACTGTGTGAACAGGCAAGTGTAACTGGAGGTCATCTCCACAAATAGGGTGATCAGAGTCAAATATAAATAATCTTTCTGAGGTGGGGTTTTTTCATATTTCTTCCTTGACACTTTTGTGTGTTGGATCCCCCTAACCCTCCTGCTCCCTCCTCCTCCTCCTCCTTGAGAAGAAGAGTGTGATGGACAATGCATGCTGCTGCAGAAGGCTGTACTTCTCTGAGATACAACCCTAACTGGCCAAACACTGGCACAAATCCTTTTTAATTTAGCATCTCATCTGTATGTAATGTCTGCACTAAAGGATATGTTCCCATTTGCTTCTGAGCATAAGACAACCGTCTGTTTATTGTCTCAGAAAAAAATCTCACATGTTTTATAGGTACAAAAAACCACCATTTTGTTGTCTGGAAGGGGTTGTGGCCCTTACTTCTAACCATGGCTAGAAGACTTGGAGACGTCAGCTCCGCCATCCCCTGTTGTTGTCAGCTTCTCTCAAACTGTCGCAACCTGTTTCATTAAAAGCTGTTCCTCCCTCCATGCTCCCGAGTGTGGTGTTTAACGACAGATTTTCCCTGCTAGCGTTGGTTTTCATTACTGGTCTTTGCACTTCCAGCGTCTGTGAGCAGCGTATGGAGCATATGTTCCCTATAATTTATTTATATTTAGGGAAAGTGTGGTGTAGGTTGTGCAACGTTGAATTCCCCGTTCGATGGCTGTTTCCTTGATGTGTCAGCACAGTGTTTTCAGAGCTTTAGTGCTTCCTGTAGTAAAGGCTTGATTCACTGTTGTGTCATACCACGAATCCCCCCATAGCTTCTAAGATGATATTTTTAGTTTCAAAGGTTCTGATCCTGTTCAAGGCTCAGAAAACATCTATTTCCCTTTCTCCAGACACCTCTTTATATCTTCGTCTTTTGGATCTTGTTTGCTTGTGGAGACCAAGGTCAATACTCTTCAAAATAAAAATTGGATGGCATAATTATTGTTCCGGCTCAGTTAAAAGGCTGAATGTTTCCATATTAATGTCTGTCATTCTCTTCTTTTGAATGACAGTGCTTTTGACTGGGAGCTGCCAAGAACAGTTTGAACATTAAAGATGCATGAGTAAAAACACAGTATTTTGCTAAGCCAGTCCATTTGAATGTCTTAGAAATAAGTGTTCATATCACATCAAAACTGCCAGCCATGGCAGGGCTTTTCCTCTGCAGAAAGGGGGCCTTGTAAATAGTTGTATTCATTGGAGTTAAAATTAGGTTTCTGTGGTGTTGACTTGCAGCCAGCTTTTCCACACGGCAATTTATTTAAAAAATAAAAAAAAGCGCCCTAAAATAGCAATGTGCATATGACATATTCTGTGAACTTAAGAGTCCATTTGGACTAAAGCTTTCTTTGTATTTCTTTCATCCACTGTGCTTTAAAGGAACAGCATAGCAGAAAGCAAATGTCCTTTTCTAGCACAGAGAACGTATAAATTTTCCCTCCAGTTTGAGCTTCTGTAGGTGTATTCTAAAGTATCATAGTCAGAGAAAAGGAATTAAATTCTTTCTTGAGCTATTGATCTGACAGAGTTGGCCCAATACTTGGAACATGAAGATACACTTTGTTCTCTGACTATATTGTATGGATTAAAATTAAAATAGGATTCAGATGGATGTCAGTGTATTTTATTTTAATAAAAAATAGTAAACTTTATGAACTGACCAGTAGTGATGTACATTCTTGAACAAATAAACTGGAATTTGTGTTGCACATTGTGGGATCCTGATTTTGGTACCCTGCAAAGGCAGAAGACCCATTTCCCCACAGAACTGCCCACTTGGGTAACAATGAGTTTTCTTCCTGCCTTTTGGTCAGGGTAAGAAATAAATCTTGGATTTTCTCTCAGAAAGGCGTTGTTCATTTTACCTCTCTCTCCTCTCTCCTGGCACAGCTCCACGATGCCTTGGAGGATGGACTGCCAGTGCACCACTGGAGTCCTCAGAAACATGGAGACTCCCGTATCAGGTCTGCAGTATGAAACATTTTATAGAAAAAAAAATAAATTCCTGATTCAATTAAGTATAGGAAGGGAAATTTTGTGTTTTTGACTTTCACATGGAATTAGGATCCACTTTCTGAGTCCTTCACCCTCCTCTGCTTTTGATTTGCCAAAAGTTCTTTCATGCAATTCCCAGGTGGATGCCTGTTTTGATTTCTCTTGGAAAGGTCTTGTGGATATTGATGGAAAAAGCGACTTAGGGTTCATGTATTATCATCATAAGGATAATTTGTCCATCCTACTGAGCCCTTCAAGGGAGTGGTATACCAGTGCTTGTATCTTTTGGCAGTGTGTGTTTTGTGCAAAATCTGTTACTCCTGAAAGCTACCTTGTCACTATCACTCCCAGATGGTGTTGCTGGACCTGCAAATCAATTACGAGTTAAATGAGGCCCCCCATATGCACATTATGTTATTTGATTTTGCAGGGAGTAAAATGTACCAAATGAGGTTGGATCTCAACCCTTCTTTTGTTCGGTTTCTGCTGAGATCCTCATCTGATTCCCTGCTAGAGCAGGTTTCCCTGAGCAAAGTGCAGCCAAGGTGGAGTCTTAAAGATGGTCATAAATCAACCCAGATACAATAGCTCTCTTTTTGACACTTCCCATAAGCTCTCTGTGAATTCCACTGGGTTAATTTGCAACGTACTATCGCTTAAAAAACAAAATCCCCATTTGGAGGGCAACGTTACTGAAGAGTTATTCACAAAGATCAGTCACCCAGAAAAAAACACACATCAAAGGAAAACCTTTACACAGGACCTATGTTATTAACAATCATATAATGAATGCATGATGCTTTATTATCAAGGAAAATTCATTAACTTTGTGATGGCAGTAGTATCACTAACTTAAGTGGTTAAATCTCCTTCCAGTAGTGGTCTAGATCATGATGTTATGGATACAGTAATAAATGTCTTCTGTCCTCTGCTTTCTCTTTGGCTCAGAAGAAATACCTTCAATTCTCTACCTCCCACCTTTTTTGGTTTTATTAACATCCTACGAAAGGGAGCCAAGAAATATGAGAAACTACATGTTTTGTTTCTCAACATGCAAACTCCATGTTATCTGTGAGACTTATATTCATCTTGTAGATCACACCTAAATTTTGTTTGTTTTATTTGAGGTTTCTGTAGATCAAGAGCTTCTAAATCCAAGTAGCCAAGGAAGAATACAGAAGAATATGGAGGTGTACAGAAGGAATGGGATCAATAAACTGAAATGAAAATGCACTGAAAGTCCCTTACAAAGCTACTGGAATCTGTGATTGTTTTGCCTATGTTTTGAAGGGTTTGCTCTAAAAAACTGACTTCTCTACTTCTCAAGGAATTCAATTAATGGCAGTGAATAAATGTGAATACATGAATGAAGCATTCTCCACTCCTTTACTTTTAAAGCTTTGTCTATGGCGAAGTCTTTGCATCTTGAGTGGAGAAAATGAACCATTCCACCTATTTTTTTTTCCTTTTTTTCCTGCAGGGTACGACAGCTAAACTAACATTTCTGCCTGCCAGCATCTCTTGGAGTGTGAAACTGAATCGAGGGCAAGAGAGAATAGTAGAAAGTCTGAAAAGCCAGCTTTTGTTTTTAACATTTTAGGTGTGTAGAAAGACCTGTTTCTGTTTGCCTTACGCAAAGCTTGTGGGGAGGGCTCTGAAAGTTCCCCCTTTTCCTGTTTGCTTTGGCAACTACAGCAAGAAAAGCTATTGAGCATCTGCCATCGGGCTTGGGCTTCCTCTGAGCAGGGGGCTTGGGGGAAAGGTTTGAATGGACTGGGGGTAAACTCGGATTTAGCCGGCTGGCTGACTTTTTACTTCGTTTTTCATTTATTTGTCGAAGAAAATGGAGTTTGATCAGCTTCCTGGGCCAAGCCTGTGTTTTAGGTCTGGCTCGGTGGGAGCAGGGCCTGGAGCCTGCGTGGCGGGTCGTGTCTGCTCTCCCGGCAGAGCGGCGGTGCTGGCATTTCTAGAGGAGGCAGAAAAGCCTTTCCCTTCCACACACAACCTCCTGCCTCTCCAGTGCCAGTAAAAATAAGAGAACGGCACGGCTTGAATAGCAGACCTCCCTCAAAATAACTCTGTGGTCATGAGCTGAGGGCAGAAATTGTTCCTTCTCCGCAGCATATGTGAGATAAATGATTTGCGTGGTTATTTCTTCACCCTGCCTCTTTTTTTAAAAGAGGGTTCAGACTTTTTGAGCAGTTTCCTTCAAGGAAGTGCATGAGAGCCATTAAATATGTATTTCTTTTGGAAATATTGTCGAAGCCTTCTTTTTCTTGCACTGGAGAAGTGTATTAAAATATTTTCTCTGAATGGAACTTCATCGTAGTACATTTTATTGGGTCATTTTGCTTAGTCTTATCTATTCTTTGTCACTTTTGGATTAAGTGATTCCTCTGGCAACAAATAGTTTTTCCTAATCACAAAATCCAGCCTGGGAATTTTTCTCATTTACTCCACAGCATACTTCAGTAGGGAAAGTCTGAGGAATGCTGAGGCACTTTTGCTCACCCCCACTTACTGGCATCCCAAGATTAAAGTTCTTTTTCTCACCATAAACCCCTGACCCCTTTGCTTTCTGGTAGCTCAGCATCCTCTAGATGGTCCTTAGGCACAGCTTACGTAGAATATGTGCAGAGAGAGTAAGAATAGAGTTTCCTGCTGTGAAGGTCTTATGGATTCTGTGAAATCCCAGAGGGATTCAAGGAAATCTGCATCATAATGGACTGTTTGGTACAGGTCTGTGCACTGAGCGGGTACACAAAAGGTAACGGAAACTAAATGTGTCAGGCATCATCTTTCTAATCCAATGTGGGGTCTGTTTAATCTCTTTCAAAAGATGTCTTAAGAACTCTCAGTGTCTTCATTGAGTGCTGGGCTTTCACCGCTGCCTGTTTGGGGGCTGGGGCTGTGGGCTGCAGGGGCTCTGGTGGCCACATCACCCTGAGCTGAGGCTTAATTAACACATAGAGGCACGTCTGCTGCTAACCCGTCCTTGCCACTTGCTTCAGCCTGGGCAGGAGATCATGATATTCTGTCTGGAGGAAGTGCCTGTAATCCTATAAACAGCTTGTTGAGGGGCAGGAGGAGAGAACTGGGAATTCATGCTCTTTCTGCCTCGAAGAGGAGAAATAGAAAAGCCCTTAGACCTGACACAGGCAGGGCAGAAAGTGTCAGGTTATCCCAGCCACAGCAATGTTAGCTCTAAACTCCACCTGGGTAATTAACCTCAATATACCTGCGCTTGCACGGGCATTTCACCTGTGCTTTGCCTTCTGCAGTGTCCCCTGGCTCAGTCCCCGAGTTCTAGACTCAGCATTCACTTAATGTCTTTTCCTGTGCTAATGTCAGTCTCCTAAGCCAGCTCTGGAAAGCTGAATGCCAAGGAAAAGTGGAACAGTGTTGGGAATAGGTGTGGGAGAAACGAGTGTTGAATATCAATAAAGTCTTATGGCCCCAAAAGCTGCGGCCTGCAGCTGTTGTTGGTGTCTGGAGGAGTATTGTAGCATAATCCCCACGGCTTCATCGAGTTTGTTATGTTATCATAGAATCTTGGAGTGCTGTGTGTTGGGAGAGACCTTTTAAAGGTCACCCAGTTCTACCCCTCTGCCAAGGGCAGGGACACCTTTCACCAGGTGGACCAGGTTTCTCCCAGCCTCATCCCAGCCTGGCCTTGGACACTTCCAGGGATGGAGCAGCCACAGCTTCTCCAGGTAATATGCCAGGAAGGAAATGGTTGCATTGAGCAAGCAAAAAGGGATGAGAATTGAACAGCTGGTACAACCAGGGCAGACTTTTGCCAATATCGATCTTCACATGCTTGTGTAGCTTCAATGAGCCCATCTCTGTGCTTACTTTGAGAAGCATAAAGTCTGAGAGTAGAGAATAAAAATAAGGAGGACAAGGCCAAATAATAATGATGAATAAATCAAGCAGACTTTTTTTCTCAGGACTCGGAGATCATCTTTATTACAAAATTCTGAGTGAGCCTAGGAAAAATCTGAATACTTTTAAAATGTCAAAAATCAGCAAATGGCACACCATTCAGAACAGAGTACACATCCTGCACTGAGATGTGTCCTGTACACAGAGCTGGATGTACTGGTTGTGACTCAACTGAGCTGCATTATGCCAATGTATAAAATGCTGTAGACTTTGCAAAGACACAAAAGAGAGGGAGAGGTAGGAGAAAAATGCAGAATCCCTTTCTTTTAATCCACCTTCTCATGTTTGGCTTAGCTATGGTGTTAGTAATACCCAAACAACAGTGTGTATTTATTAACTGAACACTAAAACTTGTCTATAAATGTCTACAGAAAGAAGAAAAAGGTAACACAGGTGAAAGCAGTCAAGCCCTGTCTCTTCCTGTTGGCACTGGGATCTTCAGCTTTGCACAGCTGCTGCCTAACGTGTGCTCCTGGGACAAAGGACACCACCACCCCCATCTCCCACCCACACCCCCTCAGACAGGGAGACTTGCTTCATGAGCCCATCTCTGTGCTCAGCCAAGGGCAGAGACTGCACAGAGCCTCTGTGCGTCCTCAGCCTCAAGCTCCCTCAGCCATTGCACTTCCCATCTCCTTCGTCCATTCTTCAGTAGCACAAAAGTGGTATTTTCAGGTGGTCAAGGCCTGAAATGCTGGAAACATGCTGTGGGTCACCACATGGACCCTGATCTCCCAAAGGCCTGCCTGGAGTCACCTTTTGAAGTGGTGCTTAGTGTGATGCTGTAGTGGTAGATACCCCAGGAATGCCCAGCAGGAAGAGACTGAAGCTGTTCCTGTTGGAACTGGTGTGTCAATAAGGCCATATATCAATCCCTATTTACAGATTGACACCCTGGGCCAAATTCTAGACTTCATATGTTTCAGTCAATGCGTTGGCACTGGTCTTCATCACTCGAGGGCAGAGGGCCTGAGGTTTACTAGCAGGGCTTTTAATTACCTTAATATACCCTCAGCTGACGACAGGCAACTGAAGCAAACAACATATTGCCCTTCCATATCTCTTCTGGCATTTTCTGGTGGTATTGTGTGGTCAGAGCTGGTGGAAAAGATTCAATTGCAAAATAAAATGTGAAAATACATCGCATATTTTTTAAAACTCCAGAACTTCCATGAAAATATAGCTATCTCCTCATTTATTTGTTTTAAATAGCTCTTTCATGTCTTGGGACAAAGGGGCATTGTATTAATAGTGAAGTGTGAAATGTTTTTCTTGTTTGCTTGGGACAACAACTGGGAATACATGGATTTGCCTATTCACGCTTTATTGTTATGACAACGTTTTTTCACAAAGTATTTGAAAGCCAGAGCTATGAAAGGAATAAAGTTGGCTATAAATCTGGAGGAGTTTCCTGCTTTTGTTTTAAGCTTGCATGTACGAGCTTTGTCAAAATTGTGAGTCTTTCATCCATGGTGTCTCCCTGACTCAAGGGTTCTTTTCTTGTTCAAATATCCTTTAGTAAAACCCATTTGACTGAAAGGCTGTGCAAACATGAGCTGGCTATGATAAGGGTTCCACATGAAATTTTTAACATGCTTTGCCAGCACGAGGTTTTTTCAGCTGCTTGCCCCAGTAAATATTGCCTTCCCCCCCACCCCCCTGGCCCAGTAAGTCTATTTTCTTGAAGCGCATTTCTCGTTTATAATTGCCGTAATTTTGTGATGAATTTATGACAATAGAGCATTATGCTTCAGGTGAAATGTTAATCCACTCTGGATTAGTGTTACTTGAAAAATAGTGCCCTGGTCCAAGCTGTGCTATTAAAACAAGCAACACCAGAACTCAGGTTTCAGCCATGGTTGTTTGCACTGGAGCTATTTTCTGCCTCTCTTTCCTAAGTGACCTACATGTCAAGCTTCCTTTAGCACCAAAATGCTAAAAGACATCATAAGGAATCTAAATCTTGTGATATTGCCGAGCACAGAGACGGTGCAAGGGGAGAACACATTAATCACCTTAATCAGAGTCAAAACACAGGGTTTTTCTTTAAAATGTGTTTGTCACATACAAGTGCATCATTGCATGGGCAGGAGCTGAGAACAGAAGGGTTCATGTAAATGCTGTCCCAGACCCGTAACATCCGAGTGAGTTGTTGGAAAACCAGCTGTTTGTCCTGTAACAAACTACTCCTGTCACCCACAACCTATTTTCTCCAGCTAGTCTGGTTCTGCAATGGGTTTTTAAGAAAAGCAAGGAGCAAAACTTGTCTTATGAAAAACTTTTTTGTCTTTCTGCTCTTCATTGCTGTGTTGCTGTTTTAAAGCCTGAGCTTTTCCAGCTCACCTTTGCTTTTCTTGGTAGAAGTCAACACTGGCATACAGCTCCAATACAAGAAAATGGAGACGTTTTACCACATGCCTCTGCTAAACACAACTAGTAACATGCTGGATATTTTCCACTCCACCCAAGCTGCATAATGGCTCATCATATGAAATGAAGTTAATTCCGTGCAATGTTTTGATGAGTAATTTTAATCAGGGTTGTGAAGAAACTGCTCTCAAGTCTGGAAATGTAAGCACTTCCTGTAGTAAACAAATCTTGTGGTTTTAACATTTCACTTGATTCGGTTTTGCAGATGACAGAACATGTTCCTTCCCTTCTCCTATGGTCTGCAAGGCTTAGGAGCAGTTTTGTAGCCCAATTTAATTTGTTCCACTTAAAAGGGAGAGACAAAATGTACTTCTCACTTTTTCCTCTGACAAGTCAAAAGTCTTGACTGTGATTTCTGTCCGTTTACCTGTCCTTCATGCAGCAGATGTGTGAGTGTGCTGTGACAGCCTCTGAAAATGAGTGTCTTCTTTGCAGAGTGCCCACTGGGTGTTGCCTTGTCGGAGGAACACACAGAGAAAGGGGAGAGTACAAGGTGATTTGACACATTTCAGCACCAGGCAATGACCTGGAGCCAAATGCATCCACCAAGGAAATCCCTTGACTTCTGCAATAGCTGCCAGGGTAATTTTGGTGCGTGGGTCTTAAGCAATCCTTACTGAAGGTGCTAATCTCCCAGGTGCTTTCAGGGCTCCTAAATACACAAGCTTTGTTCCATTCTAACCTTTGAAAGCAGAAAGAAGTTGCAAAATGAGTGGCTGGTAAATATACGTTTATTGCATTGTAGTTAAGAATAATTGTTTGCATCTAGGATGGAAGAGCCTGATCTGATTCTTGAATTGTCCCAGATAATCTGTGGCTAAAAAGACCAAGTTACGTTGTTGTCCAGCACAAGTATAAACTGAAATTCAAAACTTAAATTTTCATTTGCTATGTATGTTATCCGTAGGCGAGTGAAATGTATCACAATTTCTGCAAGAAGTGGAAGAATATATTAAAGAAAAAAATCCCCAGATTGTCTGGATGTTGATTTATTATAGCTATCTTATACTTTCAAACTCCCCATCCCTACAGGCTCCTGTGGGCTGCTGCCAGGAAATGGATCACTGTGGATACAGTGTGTGTATTTATGTGAACACACAACACAGGTCACAAATGCAACTCTTGGAGGCAGATTTCTTGAGAAAATGGGAACGGTTACAAATCAGGAGTTCACATTTCAAGAGTGCCCTCCAATATTTCCGTGTGATTCCTTAATTTAATTAATTTTTCATTAACAATTTTGTTTCCCAGAACGTTTCCAGTGAGGAAATACAAAGAGGAAAGTCATGGTCGTTTTAATATATACGTAAATAGGAAGATGGTGGTGTGATGCAGAGGTTATTAATATTTAGCAATGCTCCATCATTTACTATTGGTAAGCACCATTTCACAACCCAGTTGGAAGCTTAAAGTACTGGTCCCACGAGCTATCCCGTCTCCCTCTTTTATTAAATTCTTTGTCATGGCTTTGTCCTTTGCCAAACACATCACCTGCTGTTTCCAAACTGAGAATCTCCAGATGTTAATTTTTTGCTAAGGCAGATGTAATGTTCCCCCTGAAAAATACCACGGCAAACAAAAGATGCATGCTGTTACAGAAATGACAGGTTTCTTTTCCTGGCAGGTGTTCAATAGTCTGAGAGTGCAGGGAGTGCCTGCTGAAGTTCATGATTCCTCAATTGCAACAAACGTCTTTAAATTCCACACTGCAGCGGACAGGGATGTGCAGCTTTGGCTACTCTGCAGCATCCGTGATGCAGGCTGGACCCTGGGGGGTGTTAGAAAATGTTCTATCTCTCCCCACAAACAGTTCCAGAAAACATTGCACAACATTTCCTCAAGGTTTAAGTGTATTTGAAGCCCTCATTTGCAAAGAAAGACCATCTGACCATTGACTGTGACCTCCAGCAGCAGAAAAGCCCCAGACTGTGCAATGCCCCACCTGCCTTGCATGGCAGGGTGGTGAGGAAAAAAGCTTTAAAGGGCTTCATCTTCTGATCTCTGGACTTGGTACCTTAAAGCACCTCTCTATGGCAATCACTGTCCCTACTTGTGCAGCACCCGCCATTGTTACATCTCCTTCCTTTTGGGAGGAAGAATCTCACTGCTCCCGTTTTATAGAGAGGACCTTAGAGGCAAAATTAAAGGGCTTAATTTAAAGAATTAAAAAAAGAGGGCATTAAAGTGTCTCAGTAGGGCAGAGGTGAATTATGAACTTTGGTTCCACAAGCCCCTTGTAAGCATCATAATTCCTTTCCCTTGTTCCAAAGGTTTCTGCTAAATAAGCCCCAATGGACAACATCACCCTAAGGGTGTGCAGTCACTTCTGCCTGGCACCAGAAATGCTCCTGACCGGTTGGGTGAGGTTGGGAAAGGTTTCCCAAATGATTGCTGTCCATGCAGCGCTGGGTAGGGATTTATGTCACATCTGGAGCACTTGTCATGTGCTCAACGTGATAACTTGGGATATGGAGATTGCAGAAAAAGAGATGGGTCTGAAAGGGAGCCCAAGGCATGCACACTGCTGAGGTGAGTTGTGGGTACAAAGTGTTTAGCAGAAGCATAAATCACAATATTGATTATCTATGACATGGATGATGTCACAAATTATTTCGGTTCTATGTTTTGTTCCCTAACCTGTTTAAGGAGATTCTGCATATCCATTAAAAAAAACCTTGTAGCTCAGCCTTTCCTTGTCCTTCACTGCAGAAACACACCTGGGTTGTACCTACCTCCTCTCACAAGATCACAAGAATTGTCCAATACTGCCCTTCCCTGAGTGTTAACCTGATTTATTTCTTACCACCTGAAAGATTGATTGCTTCATTTAGCCATTTAGCCTGTCTTTTATCCACCAACATTCTCTTTGGTTCTGTTGATAACACAGCCACAGCAAAACAGAGGATTTAATAATATTTTAATATATTTGATTTTTAACCATTAAATATCTCAACTTCCATTTCCTACAGATAAAGCAGGCCTTGATTCGATCTGCAGTGAGGGGTTTTAAATTTGGTGAAGCTTCAAGACGTACATTAACTGAACCCTTTGATCTTCTTCTCTTCCTTTGTAAGTAACCTTCAGAGCAGGTCCAAGAAGCTGAGCTGGAGGACGTAAGTCTGGCTGTTTCATTTCTGTGCAGAGACACTGGATCAACACCTGCGACACACAGCTAGGAAAGGATTCCACATATTGTAGCACTCACTCCCCTGCCAACGTGGGGACAGAACAGATTGTCAGCTTCTGTTGCAGCCGTCTAATAACCCACCATCTCTTTTCCATTTTTAATTTAGACGCGAGCGATAGACCCAAGTCAAAAGTGTGGTTCCAGATCCCATGGGGATTGCCAGAATTTCTTCAGAGTTTAATAATTAAATAAACAAAAAAAATTTATTTAATCTCTCAGCAGAAATCAGTCATGCTGTGCACGTGCCTGCACACTCATTACCTCATTCACTCCCGCCCCCACACTGTTAGGGCTTGTTCCTTGTCACATCTCAAGTCTGTACCAAAATTTCTGCAGGGCAGGGACTGCGTATGTTTGCCTGGTAATGTATCTATGGGAATAACGAAAAATACTAATGGTATTAACAGCAAGTGTGAAAGGTAATTTGGAAACTGGAGTTAATGTTGAGGTTTGGCTCTTCATTTCTTCTTGAGTAATCAGGCAGAAAACAGGGGGAAGAAAGAAACATGTCATTAAAGGTAATTAAATTTAGGATTTGAAGTTAGAAATATGTATCACCAAAGCCATAATGAGTATCAAGGAAATGGCCAATGAAAGACTGTGATGGACCACTCCTCTAGATTCTTGTCACGATGTGGTTCTTTCCCTGCAGCCTCAGTCATCATCACCTTCTCCTCTTCAGTTCTGTTGACACATTCCCAGCCTGCCTGGAAAACTAAAGGAGCATGTATAACGTAAGACAACAGTATCACCAAAGTACAGGATTTGAGGGTGAGGTTTTCCAGCGACTGTCTCAAGCTACCGAGAACTGAAGAATCATCAAGATTAAGCTCCAAAAAGGAGCTAGTTCCTGCAAGACCTTTGCCTTCATCTGAAGTGGTAATCTCAACAGGAGGAAGAGAAAAGGGGAAAATCTGTCTTCCTGCTGTACATCACCTGAAGACAAAATCAGCTGAGTGGGCTCATGTGGCTCCACGGACCAGAGCAGCATCAATCTGTTTTATGCGAACTAGAAATGATTGTTAGAGACACCCCTCCTGTGGTAAAGGACTTCACCTTGCTACCAGTGCTTTGAAATTTGTTTCAAGTGAAACCATTTCAGGTTAAAGACACTGATTCTAGAATTAATTGTTTCAAGTGGGTTACACAGTGTATAAACCTGGCAGATGTAAGGGCTGGGACATCTTAGCCCAACTTCTGTGTTTCCAGGAGTCTGGCTTTGTTTTAGATTGGAGACAAAAAATAAATTATTTGCTGTGAGGGTGGTGAGGCCCAGGCACACGTTGCCCAAAGAAGCTGTGGCTGTCCCATCACTAGAAGTGTTCAAGGCCAGGCTGGACGGGGCTTGTAGCAATCTGGGATAGTGGAAGGTGTCCCTGCCCATGGCCAGGACTTGGAACAAGATAGTCCTTAAGGTTCCTTCCAACCCAACCCTCTCTGTGGTTCTGTGATTCCATAAGGGATTCATTGAGGGTGTCAGAGGGTTGACAAGCATTTACAAGGTGAACAGGTGAATCTCTGCACAGGGAAAATAGTGAATGGTCCAGGCCTTTTCTCCCCAAACATAAGGCATTTATTGACTGAGCTGGGCCTTTGGCACTCAGGTTTTTTTGTTCTTTTTCAAGTCAGTGGAGCCAAATGCTACCCTGGGATTTTCAGCAGCACCTTAGACAGTCCCCAGTAAAGGACTGGATGTCTTGAAATGTGCTCGACATCCCAAAGGAGAGTGTCCCTGACGTGGCTGCAGGGACCTCTGCCATGGGCTCCTATTCTCCTCAGGACAGCAAACATGGCAGAAGCCCTATTCCCATGGAATGGAGCCAGGTTACTGGGATGAAGTGGAGCTGGATTTGCTGCAGTAAAGGCTGCTGGTGAGACAAATCAGCTGGAGCTGCATTGCTGGATGCTGGCAGAGGCATGAGAGATGTCTCTCTCCTTTTGGCATAATGAGCTGTTTTATCTGTTTTGTTTTCCCCTGACACACCAGCATGGTGAACAAGTTGACAGCACTCATCTAGTGTGTGTGCCAGGAGTGGAGCAGCAGAACTGCTGAGAGTCACACGGAAATTATGTGGGACTTGGGCAGACTTCCCTCTGGGTCTTACCTATGTTTTAAAACCTGGAATGTAGCCTTGGAGTTGATTAGAGAGTTTCTAACTTCCTCCAGCTCCAGCCCAGACGGTATCTGAGCTGAAGGGACTATTGTCATCTCAGTGCCTCTGGTGTTATTCCTCCCCTTGAAAACAAGCATGTGGCTCCCTGCAGGGTGAGACAGGATTTGGGCATTGCATTCGGGCCTGGATCTCTGAATGGAAAGACTGAGCTCTGCACACCACGGAGCAGAGCTCCTCGCAGCTTTCTGCCCAGAAGCTGTGTCTCCTCTGCCAACTCTCAGCTGTGCCCAGCTTTCCCAGAACATCGTGCAAAACCATCCTACGCTCTGCTCCTAGTTTCAAGGAGCTCAAAATTAAGACTGGGATAGGTGGGTATTGTCCTGGTCCAATTTTGGAAAAGCTGGTTCATAGGGGGACACCACTGAAAATACGTACCTGCTACGGAGGTGATCCTGCAGAGCTCATCTAATGTGAAGGAAACAGCTTTTGTCTGAGTCTTCCAGACCAGAAACAAAATGAGATTTTATAATTTATTTTTTACAAAAAACATTTCAGCTGTTGCCTGAGTGTTGCAACTGCCCTATTATTTGTTGCATCACTCTTCATCCTCCTTTGAGAGGGACGTGGAGGGCAGCCCTGCTGTTTAATCACTTGCCTTTACTGCTCACTTGTGGCTAATACTTGCTCCTCAGCATGGCAAGTGGAATGCAGTAGCGCTGCTTTGCATTACCGCCCTGGAGCTGAGAACCAGGCCAATATCATCAAAATTCAAGGCATTCCTTTCCCAAACTCACTTTACATGGAAAAGTACCCCTAACTCTCTCTAGCCCTGAATACTAGGCTTGAGGGCCTCTTTACCTGCCAATGATGCTGGGCAAGCTTACAGCCCAGATAAATCACAGGCAGCTGGGGAATGGGTGGAGGCTCTCCTTTCACCACTTGAAAGGCAACTTTTAAAAGCTGGTTGGAATTCAGCCTTTAATTTTCACCCACAGATTTGAACCCATAATCAGATGTGAGCTTGGATCTGCAGATCTCATCTGCTGCAGCACTAACACCATCTCTTGCATGCTGCCTGCCTAATCCAAAAGAACAGTTAGGTAATTAAAGGTTTGAATGTGCTTAGCTTTTCCCACCACTAGTTATGAACAGGGCATTAAAAGGCATTTGGTCCTTTGCACAAGCCCTGGGAAGTAGAGTCCTGTCCTCCTTATCTCCTGGACATTCATTCAGTGTCTGTAAGTGCTCCTTAAAGCTTCCCCATTTATCACAGTCTCCTTTCCTAAGAGAAACCCTCTGACATCCTGCTCCAAATTGAATAATCATTACTATTACTGGCGTTGTTAGTATCATGTATTATACAAAACCCCCCAAACCCACACACTTTGGAAAACAAGACTTTATTTAGCAGGAATTCTTTAAAATAAATTTATTTTATTTAAATTTCCGAATCCAAACTTCAGGAAAATTTTGTGTGCAGCACATGCAGCATTCCTTGCTTGGGGCTGTGCCTGTGGGCAGCTGGAGCCTCAACATTGCTTCCAGGGGAACAGTGCTCCATGCAGCCCAGCAGAAAATTGTTATTTTTACTGGCATTCCTGCTGCAGCAGAATTTGGAAGAGGGTATGGAGGAGCTTTATGGCATGGCCTTCTTGTTCTTGTTGTCACCGGTTCAGAAAAACAGATAAATTTTAAAACTGCAGCCTCTGTTCTCTGCATAATGACGGGGGGAAATGGTCCTCTGGGCTGCTTCCTTACGGGAAATGTCACTCCACACCTGAGAGAAAAAGTAAGGGAAGTAGAATGGAAAAAAGAAACATGTTTTTTCATTTCTGTCCTAAGTGTATGTAATAAGAATGACTGGGAAAGGTATATTTTTGCTGGGATACTAAAATTGAAGTATTCACTGATATTTGTGTTTACTGCTGGATCACATATTATTTCAACTACCTCATTCACAGAATTATGGATTTAACTGAGAATGAAGTCCCATGGAGCAAAATGATTTGACTTACTTTGAAGTAGGTGATTTTCACAAATATTGTAGTATTTTATTACGAAAAAATTAAGTACATCTACACAGAAGCAACTGTTACTTCATGAGGCTTTGGATGTCCTCTCACCTCTCCTGTGGGGCTGTGATCTCAGTGATCTGATTGATTTCCAGCTGGAAGAGAATGTTATCTGGGTGTGTTCCCAATGTGCAAACACACCAACCAGGGATGGTGGCTGAAGAATTCCCCAGAGAAGCCAGCTCCTTCCAGGAAAATAACTATCACTTACTGTAAGTCACTGGAAGGGAGCTGCATTACACTCTGAGGCTCTGGTCTCAGCTGCATTTCTCAGGCTGGATCATGATTAATTCTGTGTCCAGGCTAAAAATTAAGTTTTTTGTTTTTTTTTTTTAACTGGGCATTGAATTTGCTTTTTTTATTTTTTTTTCCCTGACTCATTTGAATGTGTCAAGGAAAACCTTTTCCCTGAACTAGAAGCGCTCCATAAATCTCTTATCATGCATCCTTTTAGGTACACTCATTCTCTCCCACTTGCCTTTCACTCTGGAACCTGCAGCACCTGTACTTTCATCATAAGCACATGCTTCTTTCTAGGTCTTGAAATTAATTTTCTTCTTTCCATACTTTTGCATTCATTAATGCCCTTTGTTGTAACTTAGGGTTGTAAAATCTACGGGGCAGAAATTTCACTTCTACAGACACAGCCATAGTGACACGACCAAGTGTAATTTATATTTCATAGAATCATTGAGTTTGGAAAAGACCTTTAAGATCATTGAGTTCGACTATAAAGTTAATACTGCCAAGTCCACCACTGAGCCATGTGCCCAGGTGCCACTATTAAGTCACAAAGTTTAGTGACTTTGTGCTCTTTGTCACGTTTGAACTGTGAGGATGAAGATAACGTCAGATACCATGTAGGCAGTAGCTGGGTGGAAAACTGGTCACAAACCCTTCAGTCTTTGAGTGTTGATGATTTTAAATGTAATTTTCACCAATTTGCTGTGAGCAATGACGAGCTGAAGTCTCCCACCTCCCTGGGTAGCTGTTGCAACAGGACCCTGATCGCTCCTGGCCCACTGACATGTTCAATCCAGCCTCTTGGCCCACTTCTCAGTAAGGATAATTGGATTTTTTTACTTTTCTCCTTGCATTTCCACTGCTTGTTAAATGCCATACGGTATTTGCTCCCCATTTGCTGCCTTAAGCACTGAGCAATATTAGTGAAGGCTGTTGCCTGTCCCAGCAGTGGAAGTGGTGGGGGGTTTGTGAGGCTGTGCAGGTTCCTTCAACATGAAAGACCCTGTCTTAGGAATATCATGTTTTATTATTTATTTAAAGGATGTTTTCATGACATTGCAATTTCTAACCCAGCATGGCGAGACCATAAAATAATAGTGGGTTTGTTTGGAAGAACGTGTTTTATTTGGCACATTTCTGGAATAGCAGTACAAAGGAAGAAAATAAAGTCTCAATGTTTATGGCAGCTGGGCTCTCTGTCCGTTGGTAGCCACTTACCACAAATAACTGCTTGCTGGTGCCCACACATGATATTTTAAGATCCAGGCTCTTAAAAAGAAGGTCTTAAACATCAGCAATATTTAGTGCTGCACAGCCTCCTGGCCACCACATAATGACTGCAGTGTTTTTTATGAAAATGAAACTCATCACATTCTGGGCTTTGCTTTAAGACCTCACATCAATCACTCAACCCCAAGCTGTGCCTCACACCTTTTCAATTCCCACAGCCTTGGTCTTTCCGTTACGTTAGTCTTAATGTCTCTTTTTTTTGCCTTCTTCCTTGCTGCCTGCTCCTGGAGGAAATATCCTCTCTCTGAATCGGTTTGCTGAACAATCCTCTTACTGATCTGGTGGAGAGAGGGAAACTTGGTCAGGTCTGTAAGGCAGAAGAAATGAGAGCACAGTTATTGAGTGCTACAATAAAACCAAACATAAGTAGTAAAAAGATCAAGTGGCAGGTAAGATAAGTAAAGGAAAACATATTTTTGCCCACTACAAAATTAATGGTGGGCCTCATTGCCACAGGATATTGCGAAGGACAGAAATAGAAATCATTTTTAAAAATTAACTAAGAAAATGAATGAAGGCTGGATTCATCACTTGTTATGAACTGCAATGACTCAGATGAAAAAACCAGCTGAGAAAACTCCCAGGAAGTTGGTAGGAGCTATGAGGAGCAGGCATCCACTGCTGGTACTGTGGGAAGTGGGATGGATCTGACTCAGCCACTCGACTCAGCCACTCTTATGTGCTTTTCAATCATTCCACCCATAAGGAATAAAACAATTACAAGACATAATTACAAACTGCTACAGACTGTATAAATGCTGTTAATTTAAGGTAAGGGTTTGCCTTGCTGATGAAATGACCCAGTTCTTTAACTTTTTAATCTCTGGTTCTTTCTTTCTGCCTAATTTTGTCTTTCTCTTGCTTGGCCATGATGAGTTTTATTTCGCTGCTCCTCAGGGCCATGCCTGTGGCTTTCTGCCTGTGAGGTTGTCTCATGCAACTAATATAGCAGTTTATTAATTCACTTTTACTTTCCCCCATTCCGTGACAACATCATATGCCATGGCTCTCCCTTGCTCCTTAGTGTCCTCTCTACAGAGTGGACAATAAAAGCTGCTCAAACCTTGTCCACCAAGTAGGAACATTGATTAGACCTTTCCAAAGGTCCCTTATCACAGACCCTCATGGTGAAAATGGGGGCCAACAAGCATCGAAGGCAGTGCTGAGTGTCAGACAACTCTTCTCATTGTCCCATTTTACTTTGAAACCCCCCGCACCCGCTAGTTCTGTTGAATTATGGTTCTGGCCTGGGATCACACATGATGTGACGTGAGACTATATCTTACAAACAGAACACAAAGCTGCTCTGTGGCCCTGTGGCCTGCCTTAGCATCACTTTATATGTTGTGGCTCGGACAGGGCAGGATGCAGCCAGCTGAATTTCTTGCACTTGAGGCAGCGCTTTCCTATCTAGGGTTGCGATACCCTGAAGGAAATGAAAGATAAGCCAGTGCTTCAGCAATCTCGTTTATCTCGTCCCGCCCTCCTCATCTGAGATGCTGGTGTACCACGAGATACTGACGAGCTTTGTTTCAGTGCCTTGCTGAGGATGCTGGGCAGCGGGGCAATGCCCAGTGCCGCCAGTCACCAGATGTCCTGATGCTGCGGAGTTCGAACACACCCACAGTAAACAACCAGGGACAATGGGGACTCTGAGGAGGGGGAATGGGTTTGTACCAGGGCTAGTAACTGTACCTGACATAACAAAGGGCCAATTCAGCTCATTGGGACGGCGTACTGCAGTACTGTGCAGGAAGAATGAGTGGGGAAAGATTAGCAAGGCTTGGCTTGTGCAGGCTGGCACATGATAACGTTATTGGTTCTGTCATTCGATGCCGGGTGAAGAATGCAGAGGGAAAGTGCTTTTAGTCAGCTAAGTTAGTGTATGACGGCAGTAAGGTTATTTTATGGTATTTTCTGCTCAATTCCCTTTTTCTGTCCCCCCGAGTCATTACTCTTCTCCTTTCATCAGGTGATAGTCCTGGTTATCAGGCAGCAACAGGACTGCAGGATTCCTGGCATATCAGAGTCAGTGCTGACCCAGCGGGGCTTGATACACCCAGAAATGGGGTGGCTCACCAGCTGTTTGGGCAGGCTTTGAATGGATCAAAAACTGGGACACTCTGAATAGAGGAAAAGTGACTCACAACTGAGTTAAAAAATGTTCTGATGAAGGTTTTTTTACTCTTAGGGACTGGATAGTTCTGCACAGCACACACTGAGAAACTCAGCATTAAGCATCTGGGCTTGAAGATGTGGGTTTGTACTCTATGTGACACACTTTGTAAAACAGAAATCTCAATGTAAACAGAGGCAGATAAAGGATTTTCTGAATGGCCCGTTGCCATGAAGAAAAGGAGCCTAGGCAAGCAAACAAGTAAAGGCAGCTGAGAGAATGGGCCCATAACTCACGGTGCATTTGTTTTCTTACTTTGGCATGAGATGCAGGTGTGAGTTCCTTCTTTGTTTCTCTCTGCAGGCTGAAGGAAGGCTGCCTGCTCCTCGTCATGCAGGTAAAAATAACTCTAGGACTGAAGAATACTCCTTAGCCACCCTTTTTAAATGAAAAGCCTATTGGAAAAAAGAAGTCCGAGAACCAGCTAAAATTAATAAATAAAATCTGCAAACTGTTCCATGCAAGGCTCTGACAATGGTTTTCATTTATTCTCCTCACCTCTCCCTGAAATAACCTAAACTGAGTGTTCATGGATCACTCTTCCCAGTTTTGCTTCCTGGCATAGATCTTTGCACATTTTCACCTCTCAGGTGTTACAAGTCTCCACGCCCCTGCCCCCAAGTGCAGACTCTTTAACAGAACCAAGAACAAGGTGTGGAGTCTTTTGTATTTTAAACCCTGCAAGGAGGTTTTTTTTCATACACATTTTTTTGATCTTAGACCCTTTTAGTGGGAGTTTAATGGTATGCTCATTTCACAGAGAGTTTGTGAGAGGGGAAGGTGTAAGAGCAGTGGTGAGGATGGCTGAGCGGAGCTCAGGCAGGAGCTGCTGGCTACCCAGGAACAGGTTTTGGGGAAGACTGGCCACATCAGGAAAGGGAGTTTAGTTTTCAGAACTAATTGCAGCTGTGGGGAAGCCCCTCCTGGAGCTCCATGTGGAGGAGGTGTACGTGTAGGATCATAGGGCAGGCGTTCAGGTAAGCTGTGTAACCTTTCCGGGGGGAAGGATAGCAGGGAGAAAAGGAGTACACTCGAAGAAAGCAACCTGGGTGGACTCACAGCATTATCTAGTGTGTGGAGATGCAGAGGCTGGAGAGCAGGAAGGGAGAGGAAGAGATGGAGAAAGAGGAAGAGCAGACAGCTGCTCTTCCATGTATTTGGCTAATGATGGTAATAAAATAGGATTAGCTGCTAGCCCTGGATTGATGGCCATGGCAATTGCCAGACACTCTGCTTCCCTTCTGTGAGCAAAGGAAGGTGGTGGCATGTGGGAATTACTTTTAAAAGCTCATTAGCTGGGTGTTAAGTCTCATCAGACAGTTAACATTTCAAACAACTACAACCTGGGTATAATTGCCGCCCCCGTAAATTTGTTTGCCCCATTAATACCTGTCACTATCAATTATTTAATTCCCTCTCAGCTGTTTGAATGCTTGTTTCAAACTGGGCTTTACATGGGTTTATTTATTTGTTTCTGGTCAGAAGACAGCAGCAGCTTTTTAAACGAGAGGATGCGTTTTCTGCTCCATAAACTCTGTAACCTGAAGGTAAGAGATTAAGTGGGAGACTTGGGAAAGACAGTGAGGGATGTGTGCTTGTACATCTTTGGCTGGATGTTGTAAAATCCGCAGGAAATTTCTAGGGAGAGGGCAAACCCAGGTGGAAGGAGATCGGTGTTTGGAGGACCTGGTTTGGGTCTCACAGATGTGCCAAGGAGTTTCTACCAAAGCAAAAAGAGCCTGAGTCATCCAGAAGACTTCTGGCTTGTGTTTGTACCAGCAACAGGAGAACCATAGCAGCAGGAAAACAAACTTTGGGAGGGACAACAGGCAAACGAGGCAGCCCCAGGAAGCACCAGGGAGTTCAACGAGGATGCCAGAGGGGAGAGAGGGTCGCCTGCCCTGAAGCATTGGGGAAGTGGAATAGGGGTGAACTGTCCCTGCCAGCCTGATAAGGAAAATAATAATCAGGAAAAATCTTTATTAGTGCTGACTCAAACATTTTGCCATATTTTACCTTAGAATGTTCGCTTTCATTGCTGTTGGTTTTTTGTTTGGTTTTATTTTTCCCTTGGCTGCTGCATCTCTGCTGAAATTTTTGTGGCACAGATGGCTCCCTGGTAACTTCTGTGTGTGTCCTTTCAGGAATATGTTGCTCCAGAACAGTTTTTAATTTTTTGGTTTTTTTTTAAAGTGACACCTGTTGTATGTGAGCATTAATTGGAGAGAGCAATAAGGTTGGCTGACAGGTAAAAACCTTCTCTTGATCTCCCTGTGCTTATGTTAATGCTTCCAAGCTCACAGATCCAAAATAATTAATTAAGGTGGCATTTCTGTGGTGGAAGGCAGAGCATTCCTTTGGCTCCCAGCTCTCCACAGCTGCTCAGCTGACATGAGCAGGCATTTCTGTTCGGCGCATATGCGGCGCTCTGCAGTCCTGGTGACCAAGAATAGGGGTTTATTTTGGAAACTGCTAATGGCTTTGTTTGCACATTTATTCCCTTTGCTGAGAGAGGCTGCAAACTGTTACCGTGACCTTTTGTGTTTCTATGATGATAAGCTGGTTTGGAGGAAAGCAGGTCTGATGCTTTGGTCACTCAGGAGCCCTCAGAAAGGCTCTCAGCCCATCCATGCAGAGGCACGATGTTGGTTGCAGCTGGAATCCACAGGTTGGATAATGTTTGCTAGGGTAAATATTTAGAATGTAGGCGTAGGAATTTAGCAAGGAAGAAGTTAATGTATATACCTGTTGAAGGCACTGGATTGCTGATTTTAGGAATCAAGTTATGGAGGCATTGCCAGCCATGCCAGGGCTGCTTCAAGTGTATTTCTTAGAGAGCAGAGAGATGCATAAGGAGAGGAATGTGCCTTCTCATCTTCACTGAGGAACCCTGCAAAATTGTCAGATGCCAACTGAAAAGGGGCTTTTGGTTTCTGAAAAGAGAAATAGCAAGCCACCCTAAAGACTGAGCAGCAGCAGACCTCAAAGTGTTCTTCTGTCTTCATGCCATCTCTTAAATAAAGCTGCAAAAAATTAAGTTTAAATGTTAATCTATTATGTAAGAAGCAAGCTATAAACTGTGCTTGTTATTATGGCACTAGAACTGCAAACAGCAAGACATGCCATATTGCCTTCATAAATTAACCCCCCCCAAAAATTAGCTCTAATTTACTTCCAAGTTTTGGTAACATTGGTTTTCTATAAGTTTTCACAGTTTTTATTGGTAAGAAAATTCTAGTTACATGAATCATGAGTTTTGACAGGGCAAACTGGATTATGAAGACATCCATGCTGAAAGTACTGTGTTGGGGTTTTTTTCCCTTGGTTAAATAAGTAGCTTGAAACTGGTCATTTGAAAAAAGAAAGAGCAGTGCTTGTTGTTTTTTCAGTGGCCTTTTCAGATCGTGCGTGTAATAATATATAAAATGAGGCATATTTCCATAGCTGCCATTCTGGAGTGAACAAAGCTTGTTATTAGCCTGTCTAGCCTAGTTTGTTTGATTTGAACTGCAGTCAGGGGGATGAGTGCATGCTTGACATTTCTTCTGCACTGAAATGTCTAAAGCAATGCCAGCCTGGGCTCCATTATGGGAAACTAGTAAAATCCCTTCAGTATGTTCATGAGCAACCGCTCTAGCTTTCAATAAACTTACAAAGTATATAACCACTTTTGGCTGCTGATACAGCCAAATCTTTTTGATGGTTTAAAAAAACCCCAACTTGTGTAGGTTTCCTTAGATATGGAAAAAGTACCAGCAAGATCCATATGTGTTTTATGCGACTGAGCCTCCTTATATTGCCCATGCTAAGGATTGTATGCCCTCAAACAGGGGAGGAATCTTGTTTACAGCTGGGGCGGGGAGCCTTTATTATAAAAGATGATGCAGAAAAAGTGGAAAAAAAATTCTTAATGGTTATATAAGTACGTATTAAGAATGGAAGACAGAACAGGAATCATGATTTTAGCTCACTTCCTTGAACCCTGAAAATAATTGAAGTACATCCCTGAGCTGATCCCTGTTGAACAAATGTGAGTGCACCTCTAAGTTTTATTAGTTTCAATGGGGCTTACACATGTGTTCAATAACTACGTATAATAAAAGCTCTGCTGAATTGGGGCTCCATGTTTGCTTTTCAGGTCATGGATAATGGTATTTGTCCAGCTTGCCCTGATAGTTACAGATAAAAGTACTCTCTGATTCAAAGTAGTGTTCTCCATGCTTAAAAATGTAAAAGAAATCGACAAAGAATATTTCTCCCTCTCAGATTCTCTGGAAGCATCAGTCTTATTTGACTGATGGTTTCCCATCCTTGCTGGTGCATCTGAGCACATCAAACTGAAATATGGTGCTACTAAAGGGATCTGCAACTTGACTCCTCCACAAGACCTTCATACCAAGGAAGCTGCATTTCTCTGTCCAAGCTCCACTAGGAACCTCATTTGCTGAGGTTGCTCACAAGCCACCAGCTGGATAAAGAATCTGCCTAAAAGGGGAGAGGACTAATGCCACCCTGGGAATGTAAGATCTCTCTTGCTAATGTCCTTGAGGAGTCAATGAAAGGGACCTCGTTAAACAACAGACCCACAAGAGCAGGGCAGCTATTCCAATCTTTTTGAGGCTACTGTAACTCCCAGGAGGGCTTGGCAGGTTGCAGTTGGGGCAGGGAAACACAAAGAGCTCCACTCGGAGTGTTTGCTCTTTGTTTCTTCATTCCTCATTCATGAAAATGCAGAGGCGAGATAAGGGGCATAAAAGGGAGGGAAGTCTATTACACCCTCCAAATCCTTTGCTAGGTGATTAGCAGAGCCTAAACTCTGACAAAGCCTTGGTGGGGCTTTTGAGTTGTGACTTGGAGAGGAGATGCTATGGATCTATATTATCTTCAGGTATTCATAGAATCACAGAATCATTAAGGTTGGTCGAGTCTAACTATTGGCTCAGCTTGGCCAAGTCCACCATCGAACCATGTCCCCAGGTGCCACATCTACACATCTTTTAAATCCCTCCAGGGATGGTGACTCCACCACTTTCCCAGGGCATCCTGTTCCAACACTTGACCGCCCTTTCAATGAAGTAATTTATTGTAATATCCAATTTAAACTTCCTGTGGCACAACCTGAGCCTATTTCCTCTTGTTCTGTCACTTATTAGTTGGGAGAAGAGACCTAACTCCAGTGATATCCATCACTTTAGATATTGCTGTCCAGGCTCCAGGGATGGTCTAATTTGCACCCAGTGGCTACAAACTCAGCCAGGACTGATGTGACAGGAGGCATCCAGGCACTGCCTTTTCTCCAGCTGCAGCAAGAAACAGTTTCAAAGTTCCTTCTTTGGGTTCATGCCACCAAAATGTGGATATTTTTTTTGTAAATAAAGAATGTGTGCAGCTTACTTGACCTCGGTAAATACAGTGTGACCGTGTGTGTAAACTTGATGCTAGCCCACAGTTTGTGACTTTGAGAGGCTGGTCTGAGCCAGGGAGCTGCCATCAATCACAACCTGCTTGTAGGATTTCAGCCTTTGCAAGCAAAGCAGGCACTGCTCCTGCCATCAGGGCTGATGGAGCAGCACAACCACCACAGCAGATGTGAACAAGATTAGTGCAGAGATGGTAATAATAGACCAAAAGCAAGAAGCCTACATCTATGAGAGATCCATTTTTAAAGGAAGTAAAAAAGAAATGCATTCCTGCACAACAGTGCACAAAGAAGCCTGGAAGAGCAGAAATATCCTCCAAGAATCTAGCCTGGGAGAACATTCCAGTTAGGGATCTGCCTTTCCACCACAGACAGTGTCTTACCTGCCTTGGCTTTATTCTTTTGGGCAGTTGGATTATCTTATCATTCTAGGTCCCTTCCACTGAAACTTAATCCTGTTCTACATATTTTCTAACCTCTGACCGAAAGCAAGACGTTTTGTCCTGACTCTCTAAATGTCTAGCACGTCATCATTGGTGTAATGCAGGATCCTCCATGCGCAGGCAAGCTCTTGGCAGGAGACTGTCCAGGCTGCTGAAGGCTAAGTCCCAATATGCTAAATACATAATAGGGATAATCAAGAAAAACTCCAGATGAGGAAGAGTACACTGCTGGCAAAACAGCACTGCTGTATGATGTAATTAATCTGTTGTACTGTGATGTCTGCACAATAACAACAAATCCACACCTTTCTCCAAATCAGTCACTGTCAGGCTTTTTCTGGTGGCTGGCAACTGTCTCTTGAATCTTCCCAAGTAAATAGTTTGAGTCCTTAATAGCTCCAAACTAACCCCTAGACATTTGTTGTGGAGAGAAGACTGAACTCTGTATGCACAAACACTAAATTTGTGTTTCCCTCGTGAAATCCCTACTTTGGGATGTCCATGATGTCTTTAAACTATCTGTCTCCAAGTCTTCCCATAAAGGTCAATGTTAGTACCTACTAGTATTAGTTTCCCTTAGGACTTCACATCAGCCAGTGCAGCCATTTCACTATTTATTTTGCAATCTGAAGGAAATTTTACTAATTCTTTTTTTCCTGGAGATTAACTTGCCCATCCAAAAAACAAGCATTAATAAGAGGATGGAGTCTTCTATAAACAGCATTAGGTTTAATGGTCCCACTTCCAAATGGTTCTCAGCACTGTTGCATTTCTTAAATCCTCATTTCCTAATATTTTATGTTGGTGTGATGTTTTCAGTCTCTGTACAAGGGCAGGAAGCTACAGCCCCTGCCATTTCCAGTGTCAGCTCTTAGTCTCTGCTCACCTCCCCATGAGCGCAATGAGTTTTTCCGTAAGGTGTCTGTTTTTCTGACTACAAACTTATACAGTTTGCAGTTTTGATTCCTTGTATGGATTTTTTTTTTTTGAGGTGAATTTTTATTAAGATAATTTGTCAAACAAATGTGTGACTGGCAGTGTAAAAAATGACCTCTGTGTCATCACTGGTTCCTGTCAGGACACTTTTAGTAGTGGCCCAGTAGTGTTAAAGATGGAGACGAAGGGAGACAATATGGCTCCAATGAAGTTAATTGGAAAAACTCCTATAAACTTAGGCAGAATCAGGATTTAATCCCTGCTATTGTACAGCAAAGAAAAGCTACATGAGAGAGAGGCTTTCAAAAAAATTATTAGAGAACAGTTGTGATCTTGCATGTCAAATGTATTTAATTAGAAGATTTTTTCCAGTATCTCTAGAGATTTAGGGACATTCAGTGGGACCTTCTTTTCTATTTGGAAAATACTTTGCCCATTGTGGGCACTAGGAGAGGGGGAAAAAAATAGAAATAAGCTGTCTCTGATTGCAGTTGGAAATGTAATACAATGGGATAGGGCTGAGACCCACAGGGAAGCAGTGGCAGCACTCCCACTGACCTTAATGGGAGCTGGACCACATCCCACATGGCCTCAGAGACGTTTGGGGGTGGGCGGGGGGGGGGGAGCCTACTGTAAAACTGAAAGATGAGAATGAAGAAATGCATGGATTTCAAAACTTTGTGGCTCAAGTGGGAGCAGGGCCAAAACCTGCTGAAGCAAACACAAAGTCAACGGTCAGGCTGGCTTTGTCTGACTCTTTCTCTCTGTTCTTTTGTTTTGAGGAAAATTTTGCTGGTTCATCAGCTACTACCCTTAGAAAAGATCTGTTAATCACACAGGTATTATATATTAACAACTCCTTTGCATAACTGATGTACTGGATTTTATCCAAGATCACAAGAGAGGGGTTATTTGTGTATTTTCAATCCTCACTAATGAAGTCCATCAGGGGTAGGTGACCTTCACTCTCAAGTAGTTCCCCTCCCAGAGGTCCTCAGGGGGGATGTCTCCCTTGGGATCAGCCAGCAGGTGATGCAAAACCTGTGGGCAAGGACTGGGTCAGCCTGCGGCCTGAGGAAAGGCTGGCAAAAAGGGGTCTTAGTCATGGGGTCTCCATTACTGCAAGCTGAGGTAGACCATGGTGGTGTACAAATGCTGCTGTGTCTCTGGTTTGAAGACAGCAGAAAAAAATCAGGAGGAATTTTCATTAGAGGGAAAATATTTACTGGTTTTGAAATGCAGCTGAGGAAAGTTTTAATGCCGAAAAGGCATTTGCTTCACGTGGAGGAAAAGGAACATCCAAAGAACTGCAGAAAGGGAGTGTAAATACCTTTTACATCAAGAGTTCAGGGCCAGCAAAGTCCAGAAAGCCTCCAAGCTGCTGTTGCCTCCTTGCCATTTTGTGAAATTACGGAAAGAGATCTCCACCATGGTCCAGTTCACAGCAAACAGGTGAAAGACTGTGGGCAGTAGGGAGCTAAAGACAGTAAAAACACAAAGCCTCATCCTGGGTACCAGGACAAGCTTTGCTCCGTGTCTCTCCAAGTACATCAGTTCTCCAAACTACACGAAAAAATTCTAGCTTCCAGAACTTTCAACAGGGCAGGACTCACTAACATCGATTTCAAAGGGAATTAGGAGAGCCCTCACTCACAAACAGCACTCAGAGAGGCAAAGTCTGACTAAAACGCTGCAACACTCAGAAGGAGCCCAGCTCCTGAGCAAAGGGCTGCTTGTGCTTTCAGAAGAACTTGCTAGAAGCCACAATGCATCTTGGAAGGAGTGGGGATCATATTTCAGCCTTGGATTTTAGGCACACGTTGTGACAGCCCGCGGCAGACATGCCAGGAACTTCATTCCGTAAATCACATTTCTTGCAAAGGAGGCCTCTGTACTCAGTAGTAGTAGCATTTGTTTCTTCTTTTTCTTGGCTGCTTTGCTTGGAAGTAGTGTAAAGACTTAACCCTGGTGAGAAGGACCTGCAGAGAAATAATGGAGTATGTGAGAGCTCCGGCTCTTGCCTTGTTAAATGAAACTTGGTCTATATAAACACCCTTGAAAAAACCCACTGGTAACGCTGCAAACACAGGATTCAGCAGTGGGCTGTTTCCATTTAGCTTCTTGGCAGCATTTTTAACAAGAATATGTTTTTTGCGACTTTCAAACTAGACACATCATCTTGGATGAACTATAATGGTAATAAAAGCATTGCAAATATCTCTATTTCTAACCCAGGTTTTGCTGGAAACACTACTCGGAGGAGAAAGTATAGAGTGTAACAACTTGCTCAGAAGTGAGTGTGTACTAAAGCATATTCCTGTCTTTACTTGCACTCCAGGTTTACTCTTACTCTTCTTTGGTTTGCTCAGTATCACACCCCTTGTTATGGGTGGCTTTTCCTTTCATCCAGCCATACAGCAGAAACTTCAGAAGCTGCTGACCTGATGCACCTTTGCTTTTCCCTCTGAAGTATGTGATGTGTTTAGTGTAGTAGTGTTTCATATACACAAAGGTTATCAACACCCCAAATGATCTGTTTGTAGAGAAATGACTCTTCAGTCAGTTGCTGAGGGTGAGGAAGGTCTCTGCTGTCAGGTAAGAAGATGCCACAGTCTGGAGCGAGGTCTGCTTTGAACATTTCTGAATAAACATTTTTCAAACAAATGTGTATGTGGAGACACGATGTTCAGCCTGACTACAGTGGCAACCCTAAAAATTGGTGGTGGAGATAGCCATCATAAAAAGGGTTTAATTAGCAAAATTGCTCACTGATTTGTAGAACAGATGTGAGCAGCTGCAATTCAAAGTTCTGAACCCTATCATCAGCTCTCCCTCCATCACCTTGTGTGCTCAGCTGCAGCCTAAGGTTAGGTAGGAATTTTCCCTCACTACCATCAGAATCTTTCTCTGTAACTAAAAACTTACTTCCGTGTGTTCTACATTTTCTTGTCATTGCCAGCTGGTAAGCTTGGTGTAACTTATTGCTTCTGACCTTGAGCAGCATGACTATTCACTATACCAGTGAACTCAGTCTACTTTTTTCTTCATTCTGCTCTGTTCTGTTCTGATCCCCTTCTCCCTGAACGGACATTCCCATCTTCCTTTAATTGACAGTCCTTTCCAGTCTTATTCTATCAGCAAAATTCATCAACATGCTCCTACTTTCTGTTTGAGTTGAAAGGGACCTTAAAGACCATTCAGTTCCTGAGGCACCTTCCACTATCCCAGGTTGCTCCAAGCCCCATCCAGCCTGGCCTTGAACATTTCCAGGGATGGAGCAGCCACAGCCTCTCTGGGCAACCTGTGCCAGGGCCTCACTAACCTCTCTCTCAGAAATAATTCTTCCTAATATCTAATCTAAACCTGCCCTCTGTCAGTCTGAAGCCGTTCCCCCTTGTCCTGTTACTACATGCCCTTGTAAAAGCAGAAAAAATAATCAGAACTGTTGAAGCTGGAGCTGTCTCAGAGCCAAAACACATCCACATCTTAATAATAAAAAGTTGAGCGTGAAAATGAGTTGTGTCTTGTGCAGAATGGGTTTATAAGAATCATAGATAATGGAATGTTCACCACCAAGAACCCTTCAGTACCTTACTGCTTTGAGTGAACTGCTGCCTTGTTGTCCATGAAGGGATGGATTTGGTATGTTGTCACAGAGCTGCTCTTTCCCAGTGAAGTTTAATTCCTTGAAAACGTGCCCTCTGCATAGAGGTTTCCTAACTTTGGAGCAGAACTTCCTTCTGGGAATGCCAATGGTACTGCCCCAGCAGCTGCAGTGCCATTGACCACAGCAGAAATCACCACCTCCAAGCTGTTCCTACAGAAAACCAGAGACCTTGCTGTGCCCAGAGGATTTTCCCTTTCACTTCTGTGTTCTTTTACCCAGCACAGTGCCCAGCCCTTGCATGGCAGTGAACAACAGCCCACTGAGAGGTTTGAGCTCACAACCTGAAGGAGGAGGGAAGGCGCAGCACTGCTGTTGAGCTGGTCGTTGTTTTCCCCTGTATGGGCTTCCATAAGGCAGGCAGTGAGTTAACTTTGTGCTGTGCTCTCTCTTGGAGTTACAAGTCAGTCTCCCTGCACGAGCACTGCCCACGCACAGGGGAGAGCTGTCAAGCTGCAACATGTCTGAGCCACAACGACACAACTTTCGGAATGGTGCTTCACTTCCAAATTCCAATGGAAAATAACAATCAGGTAGAGCATTGTCTATTTTCAAATCCTCTGTGCCAAGCACAATAAATATGCCCTGCACTGTGAGGTGTGCACAGACACAGGAGCAGGCCACTCGCAGTGCGTTTCCCGGCTGATTTGGGACTCTGCACAACTCTGGCTCCTTGCATCTTGGGCTTGTGGTGACAACAGCAGCCATAACCCTGCACGTGGCATGCTGTGACGGTTCAGTTTTGTGTTAGTATTGCAATTTCATAGAATCACAGAATATGCTGAGTTAGAAAGGATCCGTCAGGATCATTGAGTCCAGCTCCTGGCCCTGCACAGGGCATCCCATCATGTGCATGAGGACCTTGTCCAAATGCTTCTTGAACTCGGACATGCTCGGTGCTGTCACCACTGCTCTGGGGAGCCCAATGCCCAAACACCCACTGAGTGAAAAGCCTTTTCCTGATATCTAACCTAAACTTATATTGATACCTCTGTGTGTGTGTATATATATATATGAGTTTAATGATGTTTGATGCAGCATGGTCTATTGTAACACAGGAGATGTGGTGTGGGGGCTCTCAGGAAGATCAGAGAGAGTAGCACAGGAGCAGGAGTGACCTGTAACCCCAAAGGCTCTTTCCTGCCTGGAGCCACCAGCAAACCATCCTGTGTGCTGTCCATCCTGTTGGTCATACACCACAGCTGGTGTGTGCTGGAAGCACAACTGACCTCGCTTTATTTTCTCTCAAATGTTAAATGGGTCTGAATAAAAGATTGGATAACGAACCTTAATTTAGGTTACTCAGAAAATTCCTGTAAATGTAGTAAATTTACACTGAGTTTACTGGCTATTCCATGTGTTCTCTCTCTGACAGTGTGTGTATCACCCCACCCTTCTCATTATGGACAAACCATTAGTGCAAAAGAGTACTGGTGTGGGGAAAGGGCTCTTTAATGAAGCCAAATTATAATGAGGTTTTGTGGCTGAAAGCTGAAGCTGAAGAATCCAGACCAGTAATAAGGTGTGCATTCTTGGCCATTGGAGAATTTAATATCTGAAACGATTTGCCTAGGGACATGATGAATTCTCTCTTTGAAAACTTAAATTAAAATGGAGTTATTTTTTTCTGAACAATCTGGTTCAACCAGAAGTTATGGTCCTGATGCTAGAGGTTCTGGGAGCGAGTATATGACCCAGGAGATACAAGAGCTCAGACGAGAAGCTGCAAGTCTCTACTTGGGTGAAATAAAAAGTTTTGAATGTCATACTGAAACTACTGTTTGCCTTCATGCTTTAAATCTTAATTCATCTTCCCTGCATGAAAAAATGGGGTAAAAGTGAAAACAAATGACATTTTCGGAATTTTTTCTTCTGTGATGTGTTTTTACTTCTTTATTTATTTCTCCAATAATTTCTCACTGACATTAAATGGCCTTTACTTAAAGGGAATCTGCACACCTTTACAGAGCCTCTTGATTCCTTTTCTTGTCCTGGGGAATGGGTTGCTGCTTGCCTGCTAGAATACCAGTGCTAAGGCATAATTCACCAGGAAATACCCCAGGCCAAGCAATGAGCTGCACAGTACAGCAGCCCTCTTTCTACTCATTTTCCTGCAAAAACAATCTCTGTGCTTAGATATTTAAGGAATTCAAAATAAAGTGGTGGTAGTGACTTCGAGCTATTAAGTATATTTTCGTACTCTTCCCTAAGCGTTGAGGGGAGTTTTACAAAAGCCCCTGTATTGGGCAGGCTACAGACCTCCCTGGATGGAGCAGAACTGCTCCTTCTCCTCCTTCTCCTTTAAAAAAAGCTGTAGCTGAAATGCAGCTGAAATCCAAATCACTGGTACCTGCTCAAATGGCTCCTGAATTCATGATCCCCTGCAGATGAACTGGGCAGGTATGGGCATGGAAATGTTTACTATCACTGGAAATACCTGGGCTGGCAGGAGCTAACAGGGCTGTTACCACAGCAGTGCTGAACAGTTAGTGAAAGGTTTTTGATAAGAAGGAAGAAAAAAAGGCAAGTAAGAAGTGGATTGTTGGATGCAACGCCTACAACCCAAGAGTACCCTACATACTCTTAAAGCATTGTATAGATCCACTAAATTAATCTGGTACTGATGATCTAAACGAATTCTTGTACTTATTTCAGCTGTTTCTGTACAAGAACCTTGAAGGAAAATGAAGATAAAAGCCTATACATACATGAGGTCTACTTGACTTTTCTCTGTTGCTATGATAGTGTCTACAGGGAATGCCAAACTTAATTGTGTTGTCTGTGAATAATGAGTCTTCTTTTAATGCTCTGGAATTAGTAGGTAAACAAGTAAGTGCTTTTTTTGGAAATAGATGTAGTGATTCCAGTATTTCCCATGATTTTACATTTAAATTTATTCACTCAGCTTGTTTGATTAGCCCCTTAGACAGTGTCCCTACAATTACATCAGCCAAACTCCCCCTCTTGTGCTTTAGATCATACTAATAAATGTAACTATTTTTTTTAACCTGTGAGCAAAGCTGGGATAGAGGAGAACTGAAATACCAATTTACTTCATGTGAAGGTCTCGTGAACAGTAGTAACGTCCAAGAGATAAAATACTGGAAAATGAGTCTTTCATTTGTTATCATGCTAAAGCCAGAAGAATCCTTTTGCCCATGCTAAATTATTCTTCATTGTGTATAGCACAGCTTTACAATTTTTATTACTTTTTCAACCTTATTGCTTAGTAGCTGTTGGAAAGAACTGAAAACTTCAGGCTTTCATTTAAAAAGTGGCTCACTTTGGGGAAGCAAAAGTATTTACCAACAAGAATTTTAAATTTTGAGGCAAAACCAATACTTTACTGAAGAGTGTTTTGGGGAAAATCGTATCTGTTTATCTCCCTGTGTTTCGTGAAAACAGAGAGAATAATCTTCCTTACAGAGTTTGCCTTTACTGGCAATGAGGTACAGGCCTGAAAAGCTCTGAAGGGTTGTGAGATGGCAGCTGGGAAAGTTCTTATGTTCTTCCTTCATTGCTTTCATCAGCAGAGATGTGCAGGGAGGCATTTTAAGACTGCACCTCTCTGGGAGACTATGCATTAATTTGGGAAGAATATCCTCGGTCAGGCAAGGTGATGGGATTTATATGAGGCATTTCAAAGCATGCAGTTGAGGACTACACACAGGTAATTTTTTGCTTGGCAAATGTCTCTTTATTGGCCTGAGACACACAGTGCACTTTAAAATGCTTTGTGTTTGGCCAGTAAATTATTTAATGGAACAAACAGTTTATCTTCAGTGTCCTAGCCTTGACTCTGACTCTGCTTTTCAAGCTCATACTTACTCCAGAGCAAATGCTTCTGCTGACAAACTCACGGTGATTTTTCATGTTGTTCGCGTGGTCTGACACATTTCTTTAAGGAAAACAAATCTGGATATCCAATAGGGATTGTTCACCTCAGGAAGGACTGAACAAAGCCTGACTATTGGTTAGTCGAGTGTACCTTCCATCAGAATAAACACATCCTTCTGTTTAACTCTTGAAAGATTTTATTGACTTCAAACAGGAAGAAAAAAGCCATCGTGCTAACAAGAAAGATAGCACACCGTAATCTCCCGACAAATACGTAAAATCCTGTCTCTTTGTATTCACAGAGCAGAGCTGGAACCAATGAATAAAGACCAACAGTAAACTTCCAGTAGATGAGGAAACATGCAATGCTTGTGCCTTTTTCAGATGGTATTGCCCCATCTCAGAGGAGTTTTTAGTGCCCCCAGGACAGAAAGCAACGGGGCTGGCACAAGACCCCAAGTCATGTCCAGGTATTTTTGCCTGATTAGAAAAAGATGTCCAGATTGTCTGAACCATTTTTTCTGTATGCATTAACATTAGCTGGAAGTGTCATTAGCATACAAACCTCTCATCATTCTCCTGCCCTTCTGATTAAAAGATTTATCGCTTCAGGTTTTAGTCCAGCAGCCAGTAATACATCCATGTTTTAACGGTGCTGGCATGTGAAGGGTAGTGATCAATTTGGGCATCAGGTGTGATTCTTCAGTACTTGACGTGAGCCTATGAGAAGGATGGGGACAGGCTTTTCAGCAGGGCTGGTTGTGATAGGACAAGGGGTAATGGTTGTAAGCTAAAAGAGGATTGGTGTAAGGAAGAATGTTTGTTACAATGACTGTTGTGACACACTGGCACAGGTTGCCCAGAGAAGCTGTGGCTGTCCCAACCTCGGAGTGCCCAAGGCCAGCCTGCACGAGTCTTGGAGCAGCCTGGTCTAGTGAAAGGTGTCCCTGCCCGTGGCAGGGGAGTTGGAACTAAGTGATCTTTATTGTCCCTTCCAACCTAAATTATTCTAGGATTCTATAATTTTTTGAAGAATAAAGGGACACCTGACCCTGAGGTGCTGCCTTTTTCCCCAGCACAATGACATCCTGGATAGAAAACTGTCCTCAGGGAGTTCAGTTGTATGGAAGCTGTACCCAGCTCTCACATGGAAATAATTTCCACTGCTTATCTACAGGCCCCTCTGCAGTGTTGGGTGAACTGAAGTCAAATATTACCCTTTAAAATACAATTATGTGTCTTTCACTTCCTCAAGTCCCTCAAAAGCCAAATAGTGCTATCTAATCTAAACCACCCCAGCTCTTCTCCATCCCCTCAGACACATGCTGTGCATTACATTTCTACAGAAATTCAGTGCAGTCTGCTTCAGCCATCCCTTTGAAGTCCTTGGAAGCTTATCTGTACTCCAGTAAGCAAGGGTGTGTCCCCAGGCCAGCTTGCAGGAGACCGTAAAGCAGAAATTTATCCCAGGGGCCACAGGTGCCTTTCTGGTTTCTTTTCTTTCCTTTTCTTTTCTTTTCTTTTTTTTTTTTTTTTAAATATGAGTATCAAGAAATCTGTGGAAGTTACCCCAGAATAAAGGGATGCTGTCACTTGGCTGAGGTGCTGCTGTGTGAGTGGGAACGTCATGTGGGACACATCACATGCCCTTGTGGGCATGGTCCACCACAGCTTAAAAAAAGAAAAGCTTCAAGAAAGCACTGGAATGGTCACAGCTGCCTTTTGGTACAACCAAGCAGGTAGAGACAAACTGGGGCTGGCAGGAGGTATCTGCCTATCTCCCCTCCAAACTCTGGCAAATCCCAGGCATCTGGATGTCTCCCCTCCAAAGTCTGGCATATCTCGGTGTATCAGAGCACCATAAACCCTCAGGGGCACCCACCAGCATCAATCTTTCCCTGCCCAGCTCCACTCCCATTCTCCAGAGGGCACAGGGACCCCACTCCCCCTGCTCCTACCTCCAGGGTCCCACAGCCCTCAGGATTCTCACCCCCTTTCCTAGTAACCACAAATGCCTTCTCCAAAAAAGAGCTCAAAAATGGTTTGATTGCCACAGGAGAAAAGAAAAAAAAAAAGTCTGACATTAATCTTGAGGTGAAAATGACTGAGCAAGTATTTATGTTGATTTAAGGCTGTTCTTGTTACATTCTTGAAACTACTGAGGTTATCTTGTAATCCATCTGAATTGCAGCTTGCGGCATTTTGAGCTAATTTTCAATTGTGCTGCATTTAACTATTCTTTACCTCCTTCTGCCTCTCGGTATATGTGGAAAAACATGTAACCAGGCTTTGGAAACCCAAACCCAAACCTGTGAGGTGTGTCTCCATCAGAAAATGGGGACAGAGCATTTCTTAAAAAGAGAAATTCTGGGGTCTGATGAGATTTTTTTACTCTGAAGAGAGGCAGCACTTTCTCAGTGCTGGGCTTTGGCTAGAGGAGGGTTCACTGAGCAGCACTCTCTCTGTTTATTTTCTGAATGTTTTGAGTGAATGCACGTCTCTATAGATGTTTAGAGAGCAGCAGCACTGGAGATGAGGTTTATTTATTCACAAGATATGTATCACACAAACAGCTGTGGGGCTGCTTCTCCTCACTGCCCTGTTGATCCCACTCAGCTCCCAGCCCAGCAGACCACCCGATCCGGCAGGGAGAGGCAGCACAGCCCCCCTGGGATGTGGGGGCTGCATGGCCTGCAGGCTGCTGCCTCTTCTCCAGCAACTCTCATAACATCGGGCTTATCCTTTGCTGGAGCTGGAGCTCTGTGCAGCAGCCTGAGAAGTGCGTGAAAATCTGGACATGACCCGGCCTTATGCACTCACAGCCAAGGAAGCCAATTGTATCTCGGGCTGCTCAGCCCAAGAGGGTGGTAAAACACTGGCACGGGTTGCCCAGAGAAGCTGTGGCTGCCCCATCCCTGGAAGTGTCCAAGGCCAGGCTGGATGGAGCTTGGAGCAGCCCGGGATAGTGGAAGGTGCCCCTGCCCACATCAGGGGAGTTGGACTAGATGGCCTTCAAAGGTCTCAAGGTCCCTCTCAAACCACACTGTTCTATGATGCTAACATGGACACAGGAATTTTGGAAGACTTTTCCCCTCTAGTGAAGTTAATCCCCTTCCCTCGCCATTCTCTCTATTAATAGAAGAGCTCCAACTGAGTGGCAAATGTGTCAGAATTTTGGATGCAAGGCATAAGGAGGAATTTTCTCCTGGGCCTGATTGGTGATCTTCTCAGCATCCAAGTAAAGGAAGCCTCAGCTCTAAACCCAGCATGTGACATATCCAAAAACCAGAGAGATCTTCCTGGAGTACACAGCAATTGGACATCTGTAAGCAGATCCTAGTTTTCCCCTGAGATCCTTTTCAAGTCATTCCCTGAAGAAGGTGGGGATTAACCCCATTTTTCAGATGCCTTTAGAAAATGCTCCTGGTCTTCTCCTTACCCCTTAAACTATCAGAAACCTGGGCATTCAAGGCAGGGTATGTGCTGAGGAACCTTGTATTTCCACATCATATGCTGGCTTCATGACAGTTTTAGTAGGAGCACCCTATGAGTGCCTTCCTTTCCTCCTTCAGTTTCTTTTCCCTTTTGTCTCTTCTCCCGACCTGTGGGCACCCCTGTGGCATGGAAAGACACCCATTGCTTGTACTTACTGCTGCTTGTTTATTTGCAGAGACAGAGTTAAACTGTGTGTTACTTCTTATCTGTAAATGTTGTTTTCCTGGCAGCTCCTTTTCTTTTAGCTCAGTTTTTCACGACTTGCTTCACCCCTCTACTCCCCCTTGGTTGTACCCTGATGATCACAGTAGTTTCTGTTTAAAATAAATGTTTCAGTTTCTCTGTTTTCCAGAATTAACTGGGAGCCTGTTGTTACACGTTGAGCAGGGTGGGACTGCAGATTTTTTTTTTTTTCTTTTTTACCTCGGAAAGTAGATTGTTGAATGTAAGGCTTCAGGGAATAACATTTACAGGAGAGAAATTGCCTTGTACGTTTTTAATGCTGAGCTACCTCACTGGCCAACACGGATTTTCACCCTTTGCATGCCGTGAAAAACTGCTATGTAGTTTTAAAGCTTTCCAGAACACAGGGATCAGTGTTTCTCCAGTTCCTGACTCCTTTTCTTGTCCTCCACGGCAAAAATGAAATTCGTTCCTTCAGATGCGTTGCTTTTACATGCATGTAATGGGGCTGAATATGCCAGTAAAAGAATCGGAGCTCCATTTAAAAAGCTTCTTTTTTGAGAGGTTTTAGAGTTTTGTCATCTGTCACTGATCAACGTTATGGCTCTTTTCAAAGGACCTGCAACATTCTGGGACCTGTCCGGCCTAGGAAGGTGTGGAGAGGCCACCTCTTGTGAGCCCCACATTGGGGACACCCATGGGACAGGGTCCTGTGGGTCCAGCCAGGAGCCAGGGCTGCCTGTCTGTTCCCAGGGCAAGAACCCCTGAGAGGGGACAGCACGACAGGTCACTCCTGTCCTCCCACACACATATCCTACTTCCTCTCAGGAAGCAATGTGGGGGATTGCTGGGATGCTTTGGGGCCAAGAAGCACTGTGACAGCAAACAAGGTCCCTGAGGGCTCAGTGGGGAGTGTGTCACTGCAAGGTGGGATATCAGTCATGTCCATGCTGACTGGGATGTGTAACCTGGGACCCAGTCATGGTCTCCCTATGGCAGAGCTTGGCTGGGAACACTGTGCAGCATTCCCAGTCCCCAAGCTTTTGTGCACCTTTCTCCCAGTCTTTGCGCTCAGGACAATTTCAGCCCAACAAGCCACAGCTCCGAGGGTCTACAAACCTTGTTCTTTACATCATTAGCATCCTCTTGCCCAAAACTCTCCCATTACCTGCTCATCTAATGCAAGGTGGTCAGAGAACCAAGTCCTGCTGTCTCTACAAGGCTCTCATTGGCAAATTAAAGGAGCACTACCATTAACAATCCACAGGCCCGCTGTATTCCTCCCACTAGAGGACAGTAGCTGGTGTTCAGAGCCCTCAGTAGCATTTTACAACAGAAGCAAGAACAGCCCTACCCTTCTTGTAGAAACATGTTCCTTTCCAGTGGTTTTCACATAATGAATCCCAGTGAATATTTAACTAAGTCTCCCCTGTAATCAAGCTTTTGGCCTCCTTACTTGTCTCCACAGTGCAAAACGTTTCCTGACCCATTCAGTGGCCCTGGGAGGCTCCAGCAGGATCCATGTCTCTGCTCAACTGGCAGAAGAGCAGCGAGACCCTTGTTGGGTTTTTCTCATCCAGCAATCGCTGATATGACCTTTGCTATCCTTTAAGATATGGAATGGATCTGTATGACCTCACCTTGGCAATCTAAATCAAAAGCAGGCCTTTTCTTCAAGCCCTGAAATATTGCTGTATATTTATACATATATGAATATTCATTGGTATTTGTATGAATATTCAGTAATGTAAGTCTAGATTGCATGCAAAACAAGCTTCTCTGCAACCCTCCAATTAAAACAGAAAATAATGAAGGAGAGAAGTGTGTTTCTGGTTCTGTGGGAGAAGGGAAAAAGAACAGTTTCAGCCTGGGAAACCTTTCCATGGCAAAACCCATGACTGTTTCAGGAACTCCCCATGCCTGTAACAAATAGCAAAACCCACTCTTTGTCTTTGGGCTTTATCTGCCTCATCATTGCCTTCTCATCCCATTTTTGGGACTGCAGCTTGTGAACGTGGCCACAGAGTTAACAAATGAGGGCTGGTAAACCTTGATGCATCTGTTTACGTGGAGACTTTCTTTGGCAGGTCACTGGCTTCTCTCCAAGGCAATCCAGTTTCTCAAGTGAAATTGTGGGTACCTTAATCACCTGGCAAAGTGGAGGAGGAGGTCATCTTACAGTGGGGGCTGGAGCTGATAAAAGACATGGCTTTCACTGAGAGAGAGACATAGAGGAAGACACAAATTCCTGTGAAAACTACGGTAGGGGATAGGGAAGGGAAATTATGTGCGAAGGATGGGGACAGATGAAAGAATATTAACTGTTTAGAGAATGCTGACTTAAAAGATGTTTGAGGGCTGAGAAGAATGAGGCAGGGAAATAGTTGTAGGCATTTAGGGCTTTATTACCGAGGGTTGTGGAAAGGAAAAGAGTTACTTTTATTTTATTTTTTTAACTGCTGCAGAGTGACTGTGCCTGCTCGTGCCTGCAGCTGCAAGAGTGAACTGGAAAACACCGAGCTTGGCACTCCAGCGAAGGATGTGGGGAGCAGAAGGGATCTGCTGGGATTCAGTGGTGTGGAAGGGCTGGGTCACAGGACCCTGCCCAGGAAGAGCAGAGGGCCTACACTGTGGGTCCCTGCTATGCAGTTTTCTGCTCCTTGCAGCGTTTAAGCTGTAACATGAACCCTGGTGTAAGCCTGACTTCACACCTTCTGCTCTGAGGTTGTGCCTGAAAGTAAGAGCACCCTTGCTGAACCCTGTGGTGTCACCAGAGGAGAATCTGATCTGATGTAACGTTGCAGGGGAAGCTGCCACAACCACCAGTCGGTCTCGTTAGACAGCAGAGCTCCAGTTAAACAGAACAGTGTGTATTGATCAACTGGAAACAGAAATGAGAAGTTCATGGGCCAACAAGTGAAATATATCCAAGATCTGCAACAGAAGGACAAATTGTCTTCACAGCCTTTGTCTTCTCATTTTTGTAAGTCTGGCTGTGTCTTGCTGTGCCCTGCTTGGCACTGAGAAGGAGATTATTCACATGGTTTCTCTGAGGTCGCTGTTAGAGAATCTTCTCCAATACACGCTGCTTTCCACTCCTTTAGAAAAGATACTGTTCCCCAAGAGCCAGAAGTGCTCTACCAGGACAACATGTGACAAATGCTTTATGAGGGAATACATAATAAATTGAGGATTTTCTTGTATTTTGATTATTTAATATTCAATATTTGCATTATGGAAGTGCCTGGAGGTTCCAGATGAGATCAGTGTCCTATTGTTCTAAGCCACGCATAAAAACATGGTCAGGGATGAGGAGCTTACCATTTAAATAGATGAACTGGATAAAGGGTGGGAGACAGGAAGCATCTATTATTCTCATTTCATAGCTGGAGAGCTTGGACACAGACAAATTAAGTGCCTTTCCCAGGACTGTGTAGGAAAGCCAATGTAGAAGGGCAGAAAGCATCCAATGTCCAGGATCCCAGTGTAATACCCTGCTCATAACACACCACATTTCCTGTTTAAATATATCTTGCAACAGTGTAATAAGAACAACAAATAATTTTTTGAATATTTTCCTTAAGACACACAAAATGAGAGGAGCAGCAGAAAGGTTACATGGCTACAAGGCATAACAATCCAAGGGGAGTGTTGATACTCAAATGCCATTGCAAGACATTGACACGACAGTAGTGCAAATTACCTTTTTTTCCCCAACTGCTTGGCCTTACTGCCTGAAGATGTAACTCTTAAAAGATTCTGCTGTGCATAATGCAGAGGAAGCTCAAGAGTTGATAGACAAAAGCCATCAATTTGCCACTTTTTCTAGCTTAACTGAGACTTTTGTTGATAAACATGCAGTAAAACTATCCCTTTACAGGCCAGGAATGGCAGCCTCTCTCTATATTTATTTATGTATTTATTTATTTATTTACTTTTCTGCAAAAGAACTTGGTAGCTCGTCTGCTTCACACTTGATGGATAATTATTTGATCTATTGGCATTAAAATAAATCAATTCTTAACTCAAGCAGTATCTTGAAGCAACACATGGTGAAGACTAGTGATGGAAGCCTCTAAGTAGTAGCTTTTATGTTAGAAAGCATTTGTGCTTATATAAAGTGGTTCTCCCACAAGACATTGTGAAATATATGGAGCAACTCTGCCTATCTTTGAAAAGAAAATGATTTCCTGAAGTAGATTCCTACAATTCGCTTCTTTGATACCCTAAAAAAAGGTTCAAAGCCCCCAGGAAAGGGAGCATAAACACTTTGGATTTCAGGTATCTATTTTAGCTGCTAGAGCTTTGGTCGAGGCATTTAGATTTAGAAAAACTTTAAAACAAAACAAAACAAAAAGATCCAAACAAAAAATGTAGGACAAGAATTTAATTTATCCAGCATGGTCATGCAAAATTTTTGGATGCGACAGTTTGAATAACAAGGAAGAATTGTGGCTTCCCATTGTCCTTCGTGGAGAAGGTAAATCCTCAGTGATGTGTGCGGCTGAATTAGGATCTAGAGAGTTTCTCCTTGTAGATGTCTAAAACTTGAATGTGTAGGGTTTCATTTTTTTTTTTATTTATTTATCTTTCCCTCCTATTTTCATCAGCTAGGACTGCGACATGTTAGCAGGTCCTGCACCTGCAGAACAGTTCGGTGCTTCAGAACTTGCTTGCCTGGGGTACCCACAGCCTCCCTTGCCATCTGTCTGCAGTGTGGCAGGAGCTGGGGTTTGTTCCTCACTGGGCTTCCACGGAGGAGCCAGCTCCCACGGAGCCCTGGCTACACTAATATCTCCAGCACTTAAAAGAAATGTCAGGGACTCTGTAAGGATTGGAACTGAGGAGTGCTCAGAAGCTCGGTGTTATGTTTTTTCCTAAGGTGACTTTTCCCACATTACTCAGAGTCATTGGTCGCCCACCTTACCTCATCCCTCCACAGACACAAATTCTTTGTCATCTGCTTAACCTTCTACATTCATCCCTAAAATCGGGGCTTTTGTGGAGGAGTTGGGCTCTTCTGGGTCCAGCCCAGGAGCAGCCTGAAATCAGGCACATCTTCACCTTACCCTGCCAGGTGAAAGAGATGTTGGGTGGAAATTAATTCATCTCCTCACCTCTGCCTGCTCCTCCCTGGGGATTTGGCTGAGCCCAGCTGTGCCTTCCCCGCAGCTGGAGCCCCTGACTCGTACCCCTGCCCCTGTTGAACATTAACTGTATCCCTGCCTGCGTGCGGAGGGAGGACCAGGGTTCAGCTGACAGCGGCGACAAAGAGCTGGCAGAGCTGAAAGATTCAATTTAACTTTCTTTCTCCTCCCCCGCTTCCATATGCGAGGGGGACACAGCACTGTTCCTGCTTTTGAAACTTGCGGGGCAAAGGAGCATTGGTGTCCTCATTTTCCTTCCTCCCTATTGATGTATCATTGCCAGGATGAAAAAGGACGTCTCAAGAGCTTTTGAAAAAATGGGTGACTACTCAAGACATTTTATAAAGGAGGAAGAATGGGAAAGAAAATAGGACTCGGTAGGGGGTAGAAGGAGCCTGAATGTGTGCCTTGTCTGTCTATTCTTTCGCTTGAAACCTGGAGCTGTTGTTCCTATTTCAGTTCAAACTGTCACCTTTAGTTCATGATGGCTTTACTGCCCTTGCTCCTGAACCTCAACAGATTGGGGCTTATTTACCTATTCACACTCTGCTGTGGAACCTCATTAATAGGCTTATTAGCCACACCATTCACGTGCAGGAGGGCTCACAGAAAAGATCCCAGCCACTTTGAGAGGAGGAGGAAAAAACTGTAAAGAGATTATGCTCTCATTCAGCAGCCTAACTGCTATGAAAGGCTCCCTGGGCCCACTGAGATCTCTTGAAGCCCAAATATGATGACAGAATTGATCCCCACCCCCCCCTCCCCTTTAATTCCAAACATGCTTCTGCTTTTCTCAGATTGAGGACCTGGGCTGCTGTGGGCCACTTTAGGAGAATGTGGCTCATTTAAGAGAAAAGGCTGCTATTGATAGACTGCTATCTTTTCATCCCCCCAAAAGAATAAATTCTGATAAGTGCTTCCAGACCTTGGAAATAGGTGTTCTGATTTGTAATTTTTAGTGGAATGCTTCCTTTTCTTTCAGAGTATGCAAAGATATTTATGAATGGGGTAAGGTATTGCAGCTTCCTGTGCCGGACAATAATTTATGTGAGAATGCGTTAACAATGTTTTCAATGGGCGATGGACATGCCCAGAGCTGGGAAAATTGCATCTTGACTGTGACATCTCAGCTTCTCAATTAGGACATGTCTGTTGCTTTAGGAACAAAAAAAATATCAAACCTATGTTTCTAATCAATTACAAATTTGTCTGCCATCCCTTGTAAAGCCCTCAGTACTGGCGAGAAAATACTTTCTGGGAGGTAAGTACATTTTCTACAGAAAACTTGTTTTCAAGTTTTTGGTGTCTGGGAGTGTGTAAATAGAGTTACACTAGGCTGTGTGGCCACAGTCCTTGAAAATCCCCTTGAGCAATATTGCACACGATATATAAAGCGTACAGTAGAGCTATGCTCAAATAAAGTAACGTTAAATTGATCAACACTGATTTAATTTGAGGCAACCACCACTTATTGATTTTGTTGTCAAGCTGATTCAACACAGCAAGCATTACATGGTCTCTGCATTCAAAACCTTTCAGTTGATGGTATCTAAAGCAAACGTTTTATTAAGCAAGGATCAGGCTAAGCTGTATTGAATTTTGAATACTCGCATTATGCAGTTTCAAATCTGTGTGTCCAGGCAAATGATGTTTGCCTAACTTTTCGACGACTTTTCCCATTTGGGCAACACACAGACAGGTATTAAAGGTGTGCACTGTCAGACAAATTCACAGGGCAGTTGGAGTCAGGCTTTAAACTGAGAGGCTCCTGAGGGTGATCTTTGGAGCGGGTGTTATCCAACCATCCTCTTTAGCTGGAACCGGCCACAGGCCAGCCACGGCTTCTGAGCCAGGGACACTTCAGGAGAGGTTTTGGGGAAGGGCGCTGGGCTGGTACCGTTCTTGTGCGAGGATGTAGATGCTGCCGGGTGCCGGACTGGCAGTGCTACAGCCCCAGGTTCAACCGCTTCGGCTGGGACGTGCCGCGCTCCCCATTTTTCTTTTCCAACCCACTGGAAAACTTTTATTGGAGGAACCGTGCGGGAGCCGTGCGGGGTTGCTCCTGTCCAGCCCTGCGGTCGCTGCGGGATGCGCTGCCCCGCTCCTCCCCGGAGGGAGCGGCCGGAGCAGGGGGTCCCTTGTTCCCTGGCTGCCCCTCCGGGATCCTGCTGAGCCCCCACCTCCCGCGACCCCCGGGCGGGCTGCGGGCTCGTCCCTGCTCTGGGCTCCGCACCTCCGCGGGCCGGGCGGACGAGCTGCGGGGGAAGGCAGCGGCTCCGCGGCGATTGGCAGAGCCCGGCAGCGCCGTCCAGGAAACGGCTCGGGTTGCAGCGGGGGGAGTGACCGGGGGAGGAGGAAGGAGCCGGAGGAGTGCGCCGAGAGGGGGAAAAGGGGGAGAGAAAACCCACCTCCCACCCGAGGGGGCTGTCGGCGTGACAAAGCTGCGGCGGCTCGGGGCGGGCGGCTGGATGGAGCGGA